>JAVJGJ010000002.1:4394283-4412155 GCA_035590215.1 Microhierax caerulescens
CCCCCCCCCCCCCCCCCCCCCCCCCCCCCCCCCCCCCCCCCCCCCCCCCCCCCCCCCCCCCCAGCGGCCACACTTACTGCTCCTCTGGTGTTGCCAGAGCTGTGTAACCTCAGCAGCAGGTTTGGAGGTCTTTCCATGGGGTTTCCTTTTTTGAACTCTTCACATGAGCAAGCCAGATTTTTGGGTGCTTAGAACTGTGAGATAGGAGGGGATTGACCCTCCTGTTCAGAGCAAATGGGGGCAATTCCAGTGTTTTATTGGCGGTGTCCCATCGGGCAGAGGCAGCTGCTGTCGGCTCTGGCTGCAAATCTCTTGTGCAGCCTGAAGTGTTTTATAATGACTGATCATTTGTCTTCTTGGGGCACCAGAAAACATGCTCAGGCTGTGCTTTTCCCTGTACCTGAACTACATAAACACAAGCTATGATCTGTAGCTTTTACAGAGAAAAGGAAAAAAGTGGGGGGAAAAAAACCCAGAATGTCCTAAATCTCCCTTTGCCAAGGGACCATGGTGGATTGGATGTTTTAGATTTGAAGCAATGATAATTAAAGTGCCTATCTACTTAAGCAGTTTAGAAAATCGTTCTGTAATGTGTGGAAGGTGTTTTACATGCATGTTGCTCAAACAGCGCTTCTGAGGCTGTCGGGTTTCAGGTGGATCTGTAAATGATGGAGCTGAAACACTGAGGGCTTCTCCCAAGCTCTCTGGAGTGAAAGGGAAGGAACAGCCAATGAGCTATTTTAGTAGCTTAAATTTTGCCTGAACCACCTTTCTAAATACATTGCAAAATACCTATAGAAAGCTGAGTACATCTTAGGCCTTACAGATTTAGTGCTATTCCCTGTGGTAATTTTTAAGTAGTATCTGTCAAACTGTATATCAGAAGATCGTTGAAAATGTTTGGTTTGTTACAGTTTTATCACTGTGGCTAGTGATAAAGATGTACACAATGTGAGATACGCTCCTTATCTCTGGCATCAGGGACTGGAGTAAGTTGCTGGGGTTCAGCAGTTTATCATAGAGCCCGTGCATGGTACGGGTGGTGTGAAGCGCTTCAGGAACATGAGGTGGCAAGGTCTGCTGTATCCTCGTGATGCCAAACTGTTCCTGGTTCCTCTAAACCAGTGTTTATTCCAAAAGTGGCGAAGTTATCCCTGTGCTGAACTCGTGGTGGTCTCTTGCACCCCTAAAGGCATTGATAACTTTGCATGTTGTGTTTGCTTTGCATTTAAGGGGGTGCAGGTTTCGGGATAATTTGCGTATTTTTTTCACTGAATTCTGCAAAACTGGACTGTAGAGGCTGAGCTGATGCTTGTGATGGGAGGAAAAAATAAAGCTTGAAAAATTAAGAACACTAAAAAATTATTCCTGTAATTATTATTTTTTTAAAGGTCCACATAACAGTGCTGCAGTGGGTTCCAGAACAGTTTTTGAACTACAAAAATGGTGTGGAGGAAGGCAACGTGCACAATGCACTACAAAATGGGGTAAACTTGGAGACTTTGTCTTTCTATACATTATTCATTGCGGCTAGTGAAAGGCAACTTGGCTTCTCTTGTGTTTTTGACGGCCAATTGGAAATGGTGAAAATGTTTGTAACTTCTATTGTTTTTTTTTCTAATTAGACAAGGCAAATAGTTTATGAAGAGCAAGGACAGAATTAATCATGGGCTCTTGCTCCTCACAGCTGTGCTCTGAATGCCTGACAGAGCTGCTTTATGGCATATAATTCAACATATAGAATAAACGTATTACAAAGGACATCATTTTGAAAGCATTTTCAGTGGCGATCATGTTGTTTTTTGCGAAGTCCTGAGCATGACTGATTACAATTGAACTGAATGGGAGCTGTGAGATGCTTTGGAAAGTGAAATCCTTGCTGGCATTTTCAAAGAGGAGATCTGAATCTGGATTACAGCTTTTTATACAATTTGGATATAATTTTAATGTCTAATTTGGTGGCTGCATAAGCCCATTGAGTGTTTTCTGCAGGCAGTTGGTTACCTAAACATGCAGCTATCTCTTTGGATTTAAAGGCATAGAAATCAGGAGGTTCTGAGGGTACTTTCAGGCCTTATGATTAAACTCTTCCGTCGATGTCAATTGTAAGACTAGAAGCTGTATTTATATTATGCATGAACTAGATGTACGTTTTTTGCTTTTTAGAATGATCTGATGCCAGTAGCACTTGTACTTAATTTTTCTTATCAATGTATATTACTTAGCATTAGCTTTTTAAAGAAATACTAACTAGTTTTACTGCTCTTGAACTTTTTCTTTCAACTCTAACCAAATCTGAAATGCTTCCGTTGTACTACTTTTTTAAAAGCCTTTTCCCACTTTTTCTGCAGTAAGAGTGCCTGCACTGGAGAATGTTACCCCTCGAATTGAAAAACAGTAATTTAGGTTTATGGGGTGCAGCTGAGAGTGGCTTCTCAGTCTTTCACTTGACCCAGACTTCAAAAATGATTCAAGACCATTTTTGCTTGTGAATGAATGTTTGCCTGCCTCATAGGTCAGTTGTTCAGAGTAGATAGGTACAAGCGCAAATCCTGTCTAGATGTGTAAATCCCATTCATTTGCAAGTTTAAAGCAGTTGTGTCCACACTTTAAAGGTCTGTTTCAAATCACTCTCAGCATGCTACTGACAGACATAACTGTGAATGTAAATGTTAGTTCATAAAATGTCTACATAAAAGAAAGAGTATTATTCTCTATTACATCATTATTATAGTGCAGTGATGTCTGTAATATCCAAGCTGATGTGAAAACTGAATTGAATAAAAATGTGGCTTATTTGGCTCTGTTTATCTATTCTTAGAACAAAATCTTCACATATTTGCATTTTATTTTGTACTGTTTGTATGTATAGTGTGCTAAAACACCTGACTTAAACCCTTCTGCCAACTCTGATTGAAAATACTGAAAGCATTGCAACCACACAGATCCGAGTTTCAGAAAGATTAGATAAGTTTCATTGTAAGTGCTCAGTGAAAACCAGCCTGGTCTTTTCAAATCTTTCATAGTTGTCACATGTGATGTGGCGTAAGCATATTGCGAATGTTGGATCAAATACACCTTTGGCTATTGATGTTTTTTGGTTTCTTAGGTTTGTTTTTTTAAGCACCAGTTTTTGTGGGGTGGAATGGTTTTCTTCACTGTTTGTATTACAAATTACAACAGCTAGTCTGTTATTAGCAGACAGATTTCAAATGTGCCTGTCTCAGTGCCTGGTTCAGCAGAGTTTAGGAGAGTTAAGATCCTCATAATAATAGATCATGGAAAACAAACCCATTATGCCTTACTGGTATTTGATACTTATTTCAGTATAGCAAATCAAAGTTTTACTGGGTTCAGAAGTGCCAAAGCAGCACATTTTGTACTCCTCAAAAAAATATCATCTTCTGGAAGTGAAGAACATCTGCATCTAAAACATGCCAATTAGCAAGAAGACATGAGCGATGCTAATGCTCTCAGTCTATTTTTGGTCACTGTCTACGTGATCAGGAAAATGCAGAGAATACTATGGCTTTGATTAACTCTTCTCATTACTTTTTTAAAATATTTCCTCTTATTTTCAGTAGTGAAATGTTGATGAACAAAGTATGCCTATGAAGATGTATAACTATGGTTAGAAGAACTGAGCAAATACATGGTCATTGGTAATTTACCGGATACCTTTACTAAATACCCTCCAAGCTACTGAGTATGATACACTATACCCTTGCATAATACAGAGGCCAAGAAAAGGCCTCTTTTACATAAGTCATAGTTGTATAGCTAAAGTTTGAATTTTTACATCTGTAATTTGTATTTAGTTTTAACTTCTGTCTGTCTTGACATTGTCTTTTAAAACTGCAATGAGAGTCTGCCAAAAGAAAATTTACATTTCATGTTCAAAATAATTTGAAATCATCTTCAATGCAACAAATAGCTTTGAGGCTAGTTTCATGATGCAGTTCTCTCCCTTGGGAGCAATCATATACCTATGGTTTACTTGATACTTGTCTACATATATCTCAGCATCTTCTACAGGTAGTGAAAAACACTGCGCTTGTCTGTGACATACAGTGCCATCATATGTGAGATGTAGAAAAGTCTTGGTGTGTGGTTATTCAGTCTAAATTGTGAAAGTGTGACCAGATCTGTAGCTATTGGTGTGTGAGAGGTTAATATTCACATCCCATGAGCATTCATGTAAGTCATACTGAGCTGCATAAATGTTAGGTAAAGGCAGTCTCTAGGCAAAGGTAAACAGTGAAACAAACTCACTGGAAAGTTTATTTGCAGTTGCAAATGTTCTTCATGTGGTTCCTTTTCGTAAGTTTCCTTATTTCACAAGAAAGTGTATATTTTTTATTTATATACATGATTTGTAATGTCAAATGTACTTGTCTTTGAGTGAGAGTTATCCAGAATCATGTAGTGGTATTTTATAAACAAGATGGAAAGAGAAGGCAAAACTGTTTAAAACTACTTGGATTAGAAATTATCCAGGGGATTAAATTCAGATGTCCTTATCCCCCTGGAAAACTTCAAGGGATCTGTCATCCTCAGAAACAGGCAGGACCTCTGTTTTATTTTGCTGGCAAAAGACGAAGACCAGTCCTCTGGTGCAGTCTGGCTTAGCTGTGTTGCTCAAAGTGCTTTTAAAACTATGACCCAAAGTCTGGATGTGAAGTACCTAAACACTTGGCCTTGAACCTTTTTGAAATTGTTGTCCTCCTTTTGTTCCATGAAAAGTTTCAGGTTTTGTGATTTGCTAACTTATTGCCATCCTACCCTGCGTTGTCTGTTATTCTAGCCCTGATCTGTTTGGAATTAGGCATTGATGCGATTTTAAAATTGGTAATTGGTACCAAATATTGTTGACAAAAGAAATCTCAGTAGAACCTGACACGCTTTCCTTAACTTGATTGATTTTCAGAGAACAGAGTTAGCATGTCTACCTTTTTTTAGTGTGGATTTCCTTATTTTAATAACTTTCTTATAACTGGCACTGTCCAAAATCACTTGCTGAATAGTCTGTTGAGAACATCCTTCAGACTATGGGAAAACATACATTTCTAATAAGTTTTAACCCTTTAGTTTTTCAGCCTGTGTTTAAGTGTTTCACAACCACCACAATACAGCAGAAGGTGCAGTTTTAATTAAATAGATTTTGCCTTTTGCATAATGAGGCAGAGGGAACATCTGAGCCCTCACTAAGGATGTAATAGATTCAAAGACATATCAGACAGTCATATTGATACTGATTACAACAAACCAAAACTAAAAAAAAAAAGCAACCAACCCAAAAAACTTCAGTTGAAAGTCAAATTAGGTTTGTAATATGTATAACCAGTAGCAAATACTTCAGTTACTTGCTCTTTGTAAACCGTGTTGGAAGTTGTTAAAGTCTTAGCTTGGGAACGTGTGTGACTTTGCAGGCACGTGCAGAACGTAAGGACCATCTCAGCCACACTTGCTCTTCTCCTCCCTTCCCGAGGTCAGCTTTGTCAGCGTGTGATACCTAGCACAGCCTTTTAAGTGGACACCAATGGCCATCGGTGAAACCCCTGATGGCGTGATTCAGTCCCTTTGAAGCAAAGCTGCAAGTTCCCATGGGTTCTGTTTGGTTTCAGATAAAGCCATTGGCATGGGTGGAGGCTTTGCACCTACTTGTTGAGTTGCAGTTTGAAGCCATACCTTAATGGCTTTTAAGCTGATTTACATCTATTTTAGTATTGTTTTATCTCAAATATTTAGCAATTTGCTTGGTCCTGTCAAGTAAAACCAGCTCAGGTGTTAATTATTTGTTTTAAATGTAGACCTGGGGAATAAAAAATTTATTGCAGGTACAGCAATACAATTCTAATTAGTCAGTGGGTAAAACTGACAACAAAAGAGGGCACCAGTTCTCCATAGATCCCAGGCTTAGTATGTTGGTAGGTCTCCCTCCCTGGAAGTGTGGAGCACTGATAATGGTACAATTATCTTTTTGGGGTGGAGTGAAATCTGTGTTTACTCGTATTTGCTATTTCAGTGGAATCCTTTCAAGCTATTTATGAGACCTTGAATAGACTCCGAGATAACGAGCTGGAAAGTTCATTGCAGAACAGCAGTAGCCTCTATTTTAATCCTCCAGACCAGATGTGTTGAAGACAGCTATGGTCTTGTGGCTGCAATGGTCTAATAGATGTGACCTTTTAAAGGGACCACTTAAGTTGTGCAAGACTGCACAGGACAGGGCAACTCACACGGTCAAGCTGCTTTTCCTACACGAAGAGTAGGGTGGGTTTGTACCATATTGGATTTGCACACACACACACACACACACACACACACACACACGCCCCGTGTCGCTTTCATAGGCTCTGTTCCAGAATCCACTGAAAGAAATAAGAAGATGCCTCCAGTGCTAAATCATGCCCACTTTGTTGAGTTTCAGGCCCTGTTCAGGAAGCTCATGGCATCTTTTTCTGTGCTGCTGAGCGGTGGGTCTCATACTACCTCAAAATTTTATTTTGGTCAGCAACAGTTACAGATGGTGACTAGCTGTAGTCTGTGGAAGCCATAAAGAATTAGGAAAACAAAAAAAACTGCTTTTTTTTCTTGCTGCTTGTTCAAGGTCCATGGATATTCTGGTCTTTGTATTTTGTGTATGTTGGCTGTGTATCTTTGCTCAGGAAAGCAGATGGATAAGTTTGTACAGCACTGGAATACGCGATTGCAGCATGGGGAGCTAGTTTAATCCTAGTTCAGCCAAAATATAGGGAGCCATTACTTTTGGCATCAATCTCCAAAGGGCTCAGATAGACCCGTTGTGGTCACGTTGCTGTCTCCACACCATGGGCAAGCTGAAGCCTTGAAATGTCTGAACTCTGGTGTGAACTGAACATTCCAGAAACAGAGCAGTGGAAGTGTGGGTAGTGCCACTGCTTTAACGGCTATAAATGAAGCCGAGCATTTATAGATCAAGTATAATCGTGTTCCAGGTATTTCCTTAGTTTCTTCATTTGAGCTTTGACTTAAATGGTAGTATGTTTTCTAATGATAGTCTAACAGGTAACCCAGGAAGAATAGAAAATGATCTATAATTTCAGCTACAAATACAAATGACAGAAAAAAATATTGTGATTTTATTTTTAACATTGTTGTTTTGAAATGGTGTGTGGGGGGTTGACCTTGGCGTGACGTCAGGTACCCACCAAGCTGCGCTATCATTCCCCTTCTCAGCAGAACAGGGAGGGAGAAGATGAGGGGAAAAAAACCCAAACCCAACAATACCCAACAACTTGTGGGTCAAGATAAAGGCAGTTTAATGAAGCAATAGCAAAGTTCACGTGCACGGAAGTGAAGGAAAACAAAATGTTATTCTCTTCTTCCCATCAGCAGGTGATGTTCAGCCCATTTTGGGAAGCAGGGCACGCGTAGCTGTTGTTCTGGAAGACAAATGTCTTAAATAACAGGTGCTCCCTCTTTCTCCTCCATTCTCTTCATGTTCTGACATATCTGAGGAGATGTCATATGGCATGGGATGTCCCTTTGGTCAGTTTAGGTCACCTGCCCTGGCTGTGTCCCCTCCCAAGCCCCTGCCCCCCCAGGCTGCTGGTGAGTGGCAATGTGGGCGAGAGCCCCGACGCTGTGAGCGCTGCTCAGCAGGAGCCCAGACACTGCAGTGTTATCGCCACCATGCCAGCTGCCAACCCAAGCCCAGCACCACCATGATGCTACGGGGCTCAGCCAGACCCGATACATGGTATTATTTAAATTTCCAGGCATTTTCAGCATTTCAGATTCCTTGAAATTAAGAAACATAGTTGATGTTTATCCTATAGCTTTTCAGGTTTCTCACTTCAGTGCCTTTGAATAGTAGGTTCTGTTTGTATCAGGCTCTGTATGTCAGTGTAATTGAAGTCATGACAGTGATGCTGATGACTTTGGCTGGGGTAGAGTTAATTTTCGTCCCAGTGGCTGGTCCAGTGCTGTGTTTTGGATTTAGGGTGAGAGTAACGTTGATAACAGGCTGATGTTTTAGTTGTGGCTGAGCGGTGCTTATGCTGAGCCAAGGACTCTCCAGCTCCTCGTGCTGCCCTGCCAGTGAGGAGGCTGGGGGGGCACAAGGAGCTGGGGGGGGACACAGCCCAGACACTGACCCCATGGCCAAGGGGATGTTCCACACCATGCAGTGCCAGGCTGAACAATCGAACTGGGGGGAGCTTGTGGGAGGGGCTGATTGCTGCTGCGGGACTGGTGGGCAGTGAGCAGTTGCTTTGTGCATCGCTTGTTTTGCATGGGATTATTATTATTATTATTATTATTATTATTATTATTATTATTATTATTATTATTATTATTATTATTATTTTCCTTTCCTCTTCTGTCCTACAAAACTGTCTTTATCTTAACCAAGGAGTTTTACCTTTTTTCTGATTCTTTCCCCATCCCTCTGGTGGGGAGTGGGCGAACGGCTGCGTGGTGTTTAGCTGCCTGCTGAGTTAAACCACAACAGTTGCTTCAGCTCCAATGGAAACACTGAAATTCTTTGGTTTAAACTCAGAGTTTAGGTCTGGCATAACTGGATAATGACTAGGCATCAAATGGTTCGAATACCTTTGCATTATATTTGATCTCTCTTACATACCTATCAAAATTTCTTTCAAAATTTAAAACAGCCTGAGGCTTTCCCCATGTAAGAAGTGGATCCTGCCTTTCCCAGATTTGAACAGTTGATTCCAGAGAGGTTTGCCAGTATTTGGTTCCTCTTAAATGCTTGCTATTTCTGTACAATTCCCTGAAGTGTACGATGGTTTATTCAATTTCATTAACATTTGGAAAAGATTTGAGGAATTGCATGGTTTGGTCACTACAGTAAAAAGATAATAACGCTCTTGGGAGAAGCTGAATGTGGAAATTGCATGTGAGAAGTTGTGTGTCCATTCTTGGAGGCTGTAACAGCCTTTCCCTATGATGTGCTATAAAGTTTTAACTGCTCTGATCAGCAAAGACCATCACTACCACTCATGTCAGAGGAATGGCTTTCTTACATGATAACATCTGAAGGCTGTTCTTATTGATGGCCATGCCTATGTATCATTTTTCTAAGCATGAGACCATGCTTAAGTCCAAACTTGTCCCATATTGAAATAATTTGGACTGAAGGCCACCACGAGAGGAGGATTGGCTGGGATCTGGCATTGGATGGGGGAAGCTTGAATTCCCACCACCTCTCTCCACGCTGGCATGCACGCCTGTGGTACGGGCACAGTTATGAAGCCCTTTTCTTTACCGAGCTATCTCTTTTACCAGCTGCATCGTGCTGGTAAAACACAGCGTGACACAGTGTGGTGTCACACTGGCAGAGCACAGAAGGTCAGTTATCTAGTTTTCTTAAAAGGAATGTCATTCGTAGGAAGGCAGGAGGGGGGCTGGCGGCAGCTGAGCTACACTAAGCCACGTGCTGGCAATGACAGCCCGCGGTGTGCTCTGGGCTGCTCTTCTACCAATGCTTTAAGCTGCGGTCCGCGTGAACTAGCTGATAAATGTTGATATTAGTCCTGTATTTCAGCAGCATGTTACAAAGCTGTTTGTGGAGTCTTGCGAGTCTTTTTGGTGAATTTGGCAGGGATGTGAAAGGACTTGTGGGATGTGGCACAGTTAAAACAAACGCATGTCACTTCGTTTTTTGCAAGACTTCAGAAGAGGTTGCAGTGATTCCTATGTCACAACTTTCTGGCAGTGGTTTGCCCCAGAGACCTTCCAGCGTTGCTTGCAGCCCTGGGAAATGACAGTTAAAAGAGGTTGCTATTGCAGCAGCCCAGGTTGACAGCAAGAATAAAATAGCGCGTGGCCTGCAGTATGTCCCTTGCTCAGTATCGCTGCCTGTAAAACAGAAAAGTGTAGGGATATTGAAATAGTCTTTCTTTTTTTGTTTTAACTTGGCCTTGATGGTCCTTATATGTTAACACAGTCATGTATGTATCATCCCAAAATGCTGGGTAACAATACAGGGTTTTATCTCAAATCCTTGAAAATTGCTTACTTAAGTCTGAAACGTTGCGTATGATGTAGCCGTTTCTTGGGAGTAGGGTTGTCCTGCTCTAAATTAAAAAGAAAAAGCTTAATTTTATTTTTCTTGTATAAGGAAATCAGTTGTGAACGAAGCACAGAAACTTATCAGCATGCTGTTGCTATGGTCCCTTGTGTTGAGAAATGAAGCTGTGGTTTACATCCCTCTCTCCTCTCAGCCCTTCCCTCCCCACCTCCTCTCCCTGCACCATACATGTGTTTAATCTTAGACATGGATGTAAACCTGTCTATACCTTATTTTGCATCCTTTGAGTATTATTATAATCAGGCCAGTTTATTAAGAATTAATGCCCTTTTGTGAACTGAGGATAATGGAATGGCCACATTTCCTCTTGTGCTGGACTGTGATTTACTAATAGGAGCTTCTAGGGAAAGGATCATAAAAGTGAGGCCCCCACCTCTGGATTAATATTTAATCAGGTGTTAAGAGAGCCTGGTGTCGGATCCTAGAGTTGCTAGCAGACACCTGCAGGGGAAATAAGAGGGTCCTGCATCTTAAAGGGGCAATGCAATTATAATTAAAGGCTTGATCTAAAGCCCATGGACATAAATGGAAAACTCCTGTTGATTTGAAGACCTTTGGATCTGGCCCAAAGGGAACCAAAAATAACGAATGTTTTTGCATGCGAGACAGAAAGACATACTTTTTTATTATTATTATTTCAAAGGTATCAAACTAGGTTAACATGCATGGTCTAAATTTAAAATGAATGGGATGGAAATGGTCTGCCGTTGAAGACATGCATCAAGCGAGCTGGGGGCCAAACTCTTCCAAACTTTAAAATGTGTGAGTGTGAATTTAGATGGTTTATTTCTTGTATTTCATGTTAAATAAGCTACGTGGAAAGACGTGCGGCAGCTGAGGTTTCCTAGGCGTCGCTATGGTTTGTGGGCTATAGATCAATAATCTGGTTACGCGTAGGCACGGATCGGTTCCCTTTGGTTTACAGACCAGCCCTGCTCCGGGTCAGCCACAGCCTCCGCAGCCTCCCCGCTGCACGCAGCAGCGCAGGTGGGAGCGCGCTCAGGCTGCCTCTGCACATGGCGCGGTGGGACACAGCCCTGCAGCCCACCAAAGCACAAAGTGCCGAGAGCCCATCTGACGATGCATCTCGCCAAGCTAATTTCTGAAAAAGGCACGCACTTTGCAATTACCCTACCATGGTCCCAGTTCTGTTACTGAGTTATTCAGTCATAAAACCGGGCCAATGGATTTACCAGGGCTTAAAAAACATTCTTGACTCGGAACAGCGTTTTGGGGGTGTGTGTGTGGTGCACTGCTGGTCAGCATAGTTAACTACTGCCTTTTAAACCTTGCCCTGGGAAGGAAAGCCTGCAGCTGCCACGAAACCCCTAGGAAGCAGAAGGGAAGCAAAAATCAGGGTTGTGCTGAGGTTGCCCTCCCCAGCTGAGGTGGGAGAGGAGTGGCTGCTCCTCTTGCTGAGGCTGAGTGAATGAAACCTGACTGTGACAGATCTATTCTTGCTGGAGAGAATATTCGGCCTTCTGATGAGTGTGTGTGTGTGTGCGTGTTATGAGAGGCTGCCCAGCTGAGCTGATTTGTAGGATCCTTTTAAATTGGCCTTTCAAACCACAATCCTCAGTACATAGGAAAATACATTAAAATTGCATGGGAAGGTGGCACACATAGCCACTCAGTGTGGCTTAACAGGCGCTGCAGGCTGCCACGTCCTAGGTCACTGTGTTTCGATTTATCTTAGTTTGCATCTGCTCTACATCTATGCTGGTTTTGAATTTGTGCTAAATATAGCGTAGACGAGGGACAGCGATTAGGACCACATTTGTATCGATAGATCTCTCGCACTCCGCGTACATCTCTGGATGCCTTGCACAAGTTAACTGTGCGGTATAATATTGAATGATAACATGGTGCGTTGCATCTGGTTAACTTAGAAAACCTGCTGGTATTCTTTCAATTGATTTTGGCTATTTGCATTTTAAAAAAATAATATCCTAGACCACAAGACTACAGTTAAAGTGCTTGTGCAAGTGATAAATTCCTTGAGAGAAAGAAGGCTGGGCACTTTCTGTTCTTTGTTTTGTGCTTTTGCAATTGAACTTTGAGTGTGAATTCTAGTTTTCATGCAAAATTACAGCTGTTTCTAGCTGACAGAGTTCAATAGAGAACCACAAAGTGCTGCATCTTCCAGAACAACAGCGGAACTGAATTTCTTTAGGTCACAGACAGGGTCTTGGGAGAAATTTTATTCTATAAACCATTTTTCATCTTATTTAGGTCAACCTTCCTCCACTGAGGATAGCAGCACACTTCTGTGGAAACTATATTGTGTGTTTAATGTGGAACAGTGACATAAGGGAAGTGGTGAGTGTGACTGTCGGTGTTTGCAGTGAGCGGTGGCAGCTGGAAAGAGGAGAGAACCCGGCAAGAGGAACAAGGCAATTCCTCCAGTGCCATCAGCAGATGTTTTGAGGATGGTCATCAGGTGTGTGCTGAGAAACTCTTCATGCATGTCTAGTGCACAACACCGAATCTACAGAGGAGAGGAAAAGGCAGCACTGATTGATGTACGAGCTGCAGCTGCATCGTTGCATGAGCAATTCCACTGTGTAGTTAGGCACAGGGCAAAAAACCAGAGTCACTTCCAAGGAACTAGATTTGGGTGCTGTGGCACGTGTTCCTTGTGTGGCAGCAGAGCAGAGCAACAGGGGTTTGCTGCCTAGCCCTCCTGAATCTCTTCAAAGATGGAGAGTACCGTGCTGCTCATTAAAAAATACAACGCAAAGCTGAGTATTTTGTCACCCTGAGCATACGGCAACCTGGCCTTAAGCTGACTTCACTTTTTTATTTTAACTGTTTATTGAAAAGCTGGATTTAAAACCAAACCAACCAACCCATTTTTTAAACACTATGCAATTTTGAGGTACTGTTGGAGGAAGGAGCTGGAAGATGATTCCTGTACAGAACAAAACTAAACTTTTTTCTTCCCCTAGCCATCAAGAATTGTAGTAATTCAGAAAGAAATGGATGGCTACTTTGGAAGTGGATATGTTTAATAACAAAATTCTTCTGAGCTGTATCTACACCCACAATATTTGTAATGAGTCTCTTCACTGCTCTTTTCTGCAGTTATCTCTTTTATTCATTTGGTGCTTCTGATTTCATTGGAGAAATGAGAAAGCTTTTTAGCAGAATTTTTAAACTACTTGCTTGTGGGTTTCCCTGTCCGTTCACCCAGACTTTTGGAGTCAGAAATTAGAAATAATACTTCAAGAATTGAAATCTATAACTACAGAATATTTTTTTTGCCTTGGATTTACACTGACAGAGCTGATCTCACTGTACGCTACAGTTTTCACATTCTGAAGGCAAATAAAAATAGGCTGCATGCTTTTGTTGTTTGTTTTCATCATCTTGAGGTTTTTGCAGCTACCTCAGGCTCCATAAAAAATTAGGCTGCCTGACTTTTGCATTTTGAAGTATTGCAGTAAGGTCAAAATCTTTGAGGATCAACAGCACACAGGTGCAGAGCGAAAAAGAGCACATACAAAGCAAGAAAAGCAGGGAGCAGAGGTGGATGTGGAATCTGCATCTTCTAGGTCTTAGCTGCGCTCCTGAACCACAAAGCTAAATAGCCATCTCATAATGATTGCTCCCAGAGAAAGACTTTCCCTGAAAATCTCTTCCCAACACCATCTAATAGGCAAGGCTTACTTCAGAATTTTATTCCAGCTCATTTAAGTTTAGGGACCTTCCCCATTGCTCGTTAATCTCGAGGAAAAATGCAGATGAGAGAAGTTCAGTCGGTGTGCAGCCACTCTAGGTGAATCTGGGCACGGTCTTTTCTTTCCTCCTGCTGGCTGAAGGTCAGGAGCCATGGCTGTATTAAACCACCTCAAGAGAACAGTACCCAATTACACAGCCTCTTGTAAGGGCTGGAGATTGCGAGACCATTACTATGGGATGGGAAGAGCTGGATTTCCCCATAATTTGGTGGGAGATGAGAAATGATCAAAGAAAGCTGACTGGTGTTTGAAATGGAGCAGGGAAGGGACTTTTGTTTTTAATGAAACAGTAACGGCTGCTTTGTGATTCAGCCTGCCGCCCTCTCTTGAAAACAGTACAAAATTGTCCATTAGTGGCACATAGCACTGCAATAAAACTTATGAAAATTATTTATTGCTACATCAAGCTGTATAGTTCCTCCTTATAAAGCAAGATATAGCAGCAATGGGGTGAAGGCCAAGCATATTTAGCATTTAGTTCCCAAATACTAAGGTCTTACCTAATGTGAAATGTATCCTTTGCAATTAAGACCAGAAGATAACGAAGTTTATGACAGTCCTTGTTTTTTTCCAGGGGAAGTTTGGCAGTCTGGGGCTGGCCACAAAGCAAGTAATTTCCAGTTCATGCAAAGCTCAGCTTTGCTGAGAAAAAGCTTTATTTTTTTCTCAGAACATACCTAATTAACCTGTTTTAGGGTTTTGGTGTGTTTGGGTTTTTTTGTGTGTGTTGTTTTGTTTTGCTTTGGTGGTTTTTTTGAGAGAGAAGTCCTTCCTTCCAAAGGTGTGGGAGTTTGTTCTCTGTGCAATGCAACTGTGTCTCAATCAACTGGTCCTTGTCCCCTCGATATCGGAGAGCCTCAGTAGGCAGCGACAGGTAGTGAATCTGATTAGGGAAAAGCCTCCTTTTCCTGTGGTCAGTGGGAATTTTGCCACTGATTTATTAGAGGCTGGATTTCAGCCCTAATGTTCTCAAAGAGATATTGATTATATGTGGTGGAAAACACAAGGTATTTTATCAGAAAAACAAGCACAAATGTGCAAATGAGAACACAGAGATAATAAAGGTCAAAGCTGTTTAATGGGCCTTCATAAAGTTATGTACCACTTAAATCCTAATTAACTCCTATTTTGGGCATTTCAGTGGGATTTAATAAATAGGCTTGTGGAGAACCTCTGCATAGGGTTGAATTTCAACCTTTGCAAGGAAAATGGGAGGAGGTTATTTTACATCAGGCATCTGTGTATTTTGTTCCCAAAGTAGCATTTAGGAAAATGGCCACAAACAGCACATGCTGTGTTATAGCTAGCAATTTAATCTGCAGGCACAAACATATAAAATCCGTGATAGGATGAACTTTGCATTGCAGTGAGTGTTGTGTGATGGAAGTACTCACAAAAGCCAGAAGGCTAAGCAACAAGTGCCATTTCAAACCTCTGAGTTTACCACAGCCTCACGTATTTTGCGAGATGGATATTTTTCTTAGGTTTCTTGTATTTCAAGTGCTTTACTTACTGTGGAAACAACGGGGCTGCGTTAGCATGGGTGGAGCCGAGTGGCGTTACTACAATGCAGGAAAATAAAAAAAAATTATTCTGTGGCTTACAATTTATTTCATGGTTGGTGAAATATCAGTTTAAGTGATGATTATGTTACCCAAGTATGTGGTATACTGTCTCTGTGTCTAATATAAACAATTACTGTATATGGGTTGCATGTGTGGTTATAATGTGGTGGTGTGGTGTGGTATTGAGATTTTATCAGGTTTGGGCTGGTCACATTACTCACCAATTCAGACTTTCCCTTTAGCCAGAGTCTTAGTATCTATGCAGGTCATCCCAAATGAATGTGAGCAAAACTTTTATGCCACAAGCCAAACATCATATATTCCACTGCTGGCACATAAATAGGCATATCAGAGATTCAGTGACTGCTGGGTCCTTGGAAGCACTGGTGGGACTCTACTGGGAAGGGTTGACTTCTTCACTGTCAAAAGCCCTGTGGAATAAACTCTTGGGGGGGTGGGGGAAGGAAAGAAAAATTCTTTAAGAACCTTGAGATATTATTTCTTTATAATGTAGTAGCTTGGTGATTCCCTGCATCGTCTCGAGTTTTTTTGGCAATGCAGGCAGAAGTGGTTTGGGCTCCTTGAACATGAACAGGGAGTTGCCCTGTTCAGTAGTACATTTAGGTCAGAAGATAGTGGACTCTAAACCTGCCACTTTCTGAGCTAATCCTGCCATCCTTGTCATCTGTTTTCTGAATCTGTACCACAGAAAAAATAGTTTCGGAATTGCAAAATGTGAAAATAGAAGTGCTTCTACTCATTTCAGCCTCAGTCCTGCATCCTAGTGATGCCTTTGGAGCTGCAGGGCCAAAGGCCAGGGCAAGATGCCTCCGTGCCCGGCAGGCAGAGGTGCTGTGACGGGCAGCCAGGCTGGTCCTGACGGAGAGCTGGGTCAAGTGTGAAAAGTGGCCCTGTTGCAAAGTCTCTGAAAACAGTCGAAGCTCTGCTTCTGGTTAGTTGGGGGAGGAAGGAGGGAGGAAGGGATCGGACAGCATTCCCTTCCTAGCAGGCAGATAAGTGTTACTTTCTTAACATGGCATTTCAGTCTTGCCTTTTAGGCAAGTTCCCTCCCCCTATTCTCCCTTCAGCTTTAATATCTAGGTTTGTCTGATTTTAAACTGGGTTATTTGAATGTCAAACTTTCAATAACACTTTAATAGAGGTGTCCATTAACCCATGCTAAATTACAGCAGAACATCTCTGGAAATACATGTGACATCCACATGAATACCAAATGAATTCATTAGGATCGGCGCTATTACAATGAATACCAAATGAAACCCACGATGATGGGGACATCATTTTTCTGTGAATAATCGACAGCGTTCCTTTGGCACTAGTCAAACACATCAGCTGTTTGTTTCCACTGATGAGAGGTGGCAGTCTAGGTTTTGGTTAGATAAACAAATGATGACACCAATAATCACTTAGTTGGTGGCTGTAATGCTTATAATCACATCCTGATATCACGCATACTAAAAGCAGTGCTGCACTTTTTATGCATAATGAATCCCAAACACTTCATAAAAGGTGATAACTTTCTTTGACCACTGAATATATTATTTATAACAGTGCTCTGTTCCCTTCCCCCTCCCACCCTTGGAGATCCTTTTAATTTTATTTTTTTTTATCATGTAGAATACACTGGTAGCACATCTTAGACTATGAGGTCTCTTCTTATACATAATTTATAAAACAATTTACAAGTGATTTATTTTTAGCAATAAGATAAAACATGGTGTGAAGGGTTTTGCCAACAGAGATATAGATGGTTTGGGAGCAATACTTGTGGAGGAGCCTGGGGTCAAGTGAAAATTATTTTTCTGTTTTCCCCTGAGGTGAACCTGAAGGAGACTGCTACTGCACTCGTTTGCATAGTGTGCTAAATACACACACTTCGCTAAAATTGCATGAAGTTGTGTGGCACCATGTTTTAGACGGCCTTGAAAAATGTACTTGGGCTTAACGCCTCGGTAGTTAGATCTTGTGGATAGATGCGGTAACGGTGTCCTTTCCAGATGCTGTCTGGTTTAATGACTGGCTGTTTGGGGCTGGAGCCCCTGCTGAGTGGTGGAGCTGCTGACGTCCTTCCACACAGATGATGTCAAACTGGTTTGCAAGGCAGGACTCGCTGATGAAAGGGGAAGGGCCGTGCTCCCCCCTCTCTCCCAGGAGATGGCAGTGTTTAAGAGCATTAGCAGAGCATCTTGCACATCATTAACCTCTTGTCCTTGCACCAACCCTAGTTCTCAACAGCCAGTGATTCACGAATATCATGGTAGTAGTGTAATGGAAGACGAAACACGGGTTGACCCAAGGATGGAGAGAGGGCTGTGTTGCAGCAGAACCTTTTTACGTCAGCTTTGGTGGTCTTTGAATTAGTTACTTTTTTGGGCTTGTGTGTAGCAAGATGTTCAAATATGTTTACCTTGTAGCTTTTTTTTTTTTTTTTTTTTTTTTTCCCACCCGGT
>JAVJGJ010000002.1:4412255-4433265 GCA_035590215.1 Microhierax caerulescens
TGGAAATTTAAAACTTAATGTAAAGTTTATATTCTATACTTGGATCAATTTCCAGTATTTTCTTATAACTTTGGGTTTTGGGGTTTTTTTTGTTTGTTTTTTCTTTTCTTTGTTTTTTTTTTTTTTTTTTTTTTCTCCCAGCCTGTAGCTGTGCGTGCTAGAATAGCAAAACCCATCTAACTGGCTTTATCTTTTAGACTAAATCTTACATCACATCAGCCATGGTTTTCTGCAAAAATAAAAAGCCTCTTTCTACAGGGACCTTGCCTTGGAGTGCTGGTAACCAGCATGGCACAAAATGTTAAAAAGCATCAGTGACAACATGTGCTTATCCAACAGCCACTGACTGAGGTTCTTGCCTTCTCTTTCCCAGCTTATTCAAAAAGATGTCAGGAAAAATTGCCAGTTCTCACTGGCTGTGTAGAAACACTGGTCAAAAGTGATCCCTAACTGCTGAGATCACCAACCGGTGGCTTTCAAACCTGAAGATGTAGTCTGGGTTTTACAGTGTGGCAGGTTGCGCAGTCATTTGTAACTGTGTAATATGCCACCTGGTCAGCTTGCTGGTGCTCTGCTCGAGTGCTTGGAGAGATTTTTAACTTCTGCTTTGTACAGGACTGTAAGAGAACAGAGAGCAAGACTCCTGAACTCCAGTCTGGTTTTTTTTTGTGTAACGGACTGAGCTGGTTCTGACTTTTAGTGTTTATGCAGAAGAGCAGGGGAAGTGTGTAGCTGCATCAGGCTTCCCGTAGGATCAGGGCAACAGCACTTCACCGGTGTGCCCAGAGGGAACATCCTCCTGGAAGGTCACCTGAAAGGGTAAACATATCACCACGTAACCAGAGCAGCGCCTGTAGCCATGCTATGTCCAGACACTGAAATGAGTGTGACTTCAGAGGAGAGTACAGAGGTTGGGGATATTCAGCTGGTTTGGGGGGGTGGGTTAAAAAAAGAAAACCTCAAGAAGAAGCTGGAAGCAGAGTCTGGGCTATTCTGGGCTCTCCCTTGCTGCAGAATTCCTTTTGCTCTCTCTGCTCCTCTGTGTGTCTCCCCCCGCTCTCCGGGGCTATCACCCAAGGTCTCTGTTGTGCAATCCTGGCCTTGAAACTGTTCAGCCTTCCAACTCCTAGGGAACTAATTTCCTACTAATCTATTTGTTTAAAATTAACATCTACAAAGTTAATTCCATGAACAGCCCGAACTTTGATTTGGGGAGACTGGGGTCGTACACCCTGTAAAACTGTATATGCAGGCGCTGCTTTCCTTTGCATCCAGAATTCAACAGAGCTGTCAGATAACACATGAGAGATGGTTAATAATAAATTAAAAACATCGCAGCCACAGGGAAACTGCATCTTTCCCCTCCCCCCAAACTCCCCCTCTCTTTTGCTTTTTTTCTACCCCATGGGCTTAATCAGCATCAAAGAGTAACAAATCCAATAAAATGTTTCCCTGAGCCAGGAACCAGCCTGAACTGGATACGTGCACGCCAGCCCCTCTCCCGCTCCCCCCGACTGCCAGCCCCTTCGCAAAACAGCTGACAGTCGAGGTGAAGATAGAACAAAGGAAGAGATGGGGAATGGTAAATCACAGAGACACCCCCCATCTCTCATCTGGCGTTAGAGAGCTCTAATAGTCCTTCTGTGCTTTCAGGCTACTGGTTCGGAAAGAGCTTTTCCAGCTCCTGACTTGGTTTTTATCCCACTAAGATCAGAGATTTGGGGGAGGGAAGGAAAAGAGGAAAGCATACGTTCATTTCTACTTATTTCCCTTCTTTTAAAATTGAATTCAAAGAAAAGCAGTTCTCACAAATTGCAACGGGACGTATGTACAGCTTTGGTGGCTTTATGGCCGTGGTGTTCCACAAACACCTGCCAGTGCCTTGCTCCAGCTGAGTGAGCGATGCCATGCCCAGAGTGCTGCCAGGACCTGGCGAGGGTCCGTGTGGTGGCCCCCTCCCCACCCTGCCCTCGCAGGCTGCTCCTGTGCAGGGACATCTCAGATCCGGGGGAGATGTCGGTCCTTCCTGAGCAGAAGGAGAAAGTGTTGGGCTGGAGTAAGTGGGCTGACACTGCTTTTCCGTAGCTGAAGGTTCAGCCTAAGGCATCCACCTGTCTAACAGCAGTGTGCGGGTATGCCAATGGTGCTTCTGGCACCAGGAGATTAGGAAAAAAAAAAATAATTAAAAGGGGTTAGCAGGAAGCACTGAGGAGAACATAGCCTCAGCAAGTCCTTCATTGTGTACTGTTCTTTGTGGATCACTGCTCTGGGTATGTCTCCGTCCCCCGAAGCTGTAATATCCTAAGCACTTCCTAGTTATTAATATTGTGAGTGCATCTTCTCCGTAGCCTTGGAGAGAGAGCTGCCATCATTTCTGTCCTGGAGATGAAAACCGGAGCACGGAGGAAGGAAGGTTTTGCTCGTGGTCATGCAGAAAAGCCTATGGCAGAGTTAAGAAATGAACCCACATAACTCAGACTCTGCTCTATCAGTTCATAGTCGGGAGAACATCCTTGCCTTTGGCCTGTCTGTGTGAGCTGTAACCCTTTCAGGCACCATTTGCTCTGCGCTGAGTCCAGTTTTCTAAACCCGCAGTTCCGTGCTAGACCGTAACCATGCGAAAGGTGGAGGTTTGGAGGAGCTGACAGACAGCTCCGCCTGCCACTGTAATGCACATCTGGACAATGAGCACTTTGTAACTCAAAAAGTTTGATTTAGCCTTCCAAGTGAGATAAATTGGCGGTGCATTTTGCCCGTGCATGCGTCTTTCGAATGAGATCCCCGAACCTGGTTGTGTTTGGTGTACATCACGAGAACGATCCCTTGGCATTTCTCATAAGAACGGATATCTCTCTGCATTTCCTGTTCTAGAATAATTCCTCCTGTGTGTTGCTGTGCTGACACCCTACTTCGTGCCTGTCTTCCTAAAGATAGCTGCCCTGTGGGTGACAGTGGTTTCACTTGGTCAGGCCAGGTGTAGGGTGAGAGGAGCCTGTGGTTCCTGTGCTGACCCACTGCGTAGGGCCGGAGCACTTCTGTAGCACGTGCAGTGTTAGGTACGAGTGGCACTGCAGGAGGTTGAGGTGGTGCTGCTGCTGAGTAATTCTACCATGGCACTAAAAAATATTATTCTTAGAGAGTGTAGTCCCTTGGATACGATTTCTCTGTAAGGAGGCACAAGCCTTCCCCCACGAGAAGCTGTAGCATGGCTGGCACTGTGAGCTAGCCAGGCTTTAATGAATGAATTTGAAAACTATCAAAGAATTCCTATGGAAATACAGATGACATCCGCATTATGGCCATAATTAATTAACCAATCAATTATCATGATGCATGCTATTTTAATGATTCAGTTACAAATCATTTTCAGTTCCTATGGTTTTCATTGGGTGCACATTAATCACGACGGACTCTTTGGGTTGCAGAGGAATGCAGGATGTAAATCCAAGACCTGAGTATGCCTTTAACAGAGGTGAGCCAAGTTCTTGGCGATCAGATCCAGGTGCAGGTATCAAAAGCTTTCCTGAAGGTCAGAGGCTCTTCAAATTTGGAAAAGTATTGCTGGCATGTTATAGAGGCTGGGCCAGAGTGTGCAACAAGCAGATCTGAAATGACCCAGGACTGGGACGGGATTTCAAATGTTTATATGGACTTTCCTGCTAATTCCATTTATTCTGGGAAGAAGGTAAAATAAAGCATAGCAACTGTTTGCAAAATGTTGTATCAGCCGTACTGGTTTTGTTTATTTGGGTTTGTTTGGTTTGGTTTTTTTCCTAATGTTGGATTAGGATTCTTGTAGATTTGCATAAATATAGTTGACTTTGGTGATACTGCATGGGAGGAGTGGCTGTCTGAATGGAACCATCTGAGGTACTGGAGTTAAATCTCTAAAGGCTGTTCTTGAACATCTGCTTGGACATTGCACTTATTTTTGCTTTAGTGTTCGCTTACTCCTGTGGAGAGCTTGCATGGCTCTACCATCTCTGAATGCTTCCAAATACAGTGATCAACAGAAGC
Organism: Microhierax caerulescens; assembly: GCA_035590215.1. Taxonomy (NCBI): domain Eukaryota; kingdom Metazoa; phylum Chordata; class Aves; order Falconiformes; family Falconidae; genus Microhierax; species Microhierax caerulescens. Next base: position 4,416,273 of record JAVJGJ010000002.1, read on the forward strand.
ACCGATTTAAATTAATGATTAGACTCAAACCCTTGGATGTAACATTTTTCTTTAATTGAGGTATTGCCAAAACTCACTGGTTGCTCCTGGAATTAGCCAGAAGGCATACTGACTGAGTTTGGGTATTTTGTACAGCTATGCCTAAAGCCCTTTGGAGCTGGAGCTGCTACAGGGAAGTGCAATAGATACATCACAACTCTCGGCATTGATGTGAAGCGACACAGGGAGCAGAGGCTTTTCTCATGCAGGAAACAGTGGATTTGTGATGTAGCTGGGGATATTTTTTTTTTTTTTTTTTTAACAAAGAGATAGCTAAAACCAGAAAACAGTCGGGAGGGTTGACATGAAGACGGGGTAAAAAAAAAATTCTGAACTGGTTTGAGGACATTTCTAGGTCCTGCATTTCAGGGCATTGCAGTGAAAGAAGACAATCAAGATGGAAAAAAACCTAAATGAGCTAGAAAATATTAGGTAATCCATAACATCAAGCTTGAGCATGATGTCTTATAGTACATGTAACTGTATAAGCATTAATTTAGGAACTGATCTCTGTGAAGTACCTATTATAAATGGCTTGCTTTACTTGCAGCTAAGAAATACATACATATCCCTCTTGCATAGCTGAGGGAACCTGCTCATCACAGGATTGAGTTTGTATATTTGGTTATGTTATTTCTATTCGCCCTGTTGGTGTATCAGGTTGAAATGCAGTAAGAAGTATCTTTAATGAGTTTAATGGCATGAGCAGATAAAGATCACTGGAAACTTTTTTGTAAACACGGTTATTATAGTTCAAATAATACATTTGTCTTCAGTGTTTATTATATGTTGCAGTCTAAAAGGCAAAGTTTTTGCATATGTGAGCTTAATATTAATTACCTAAATCTATACAAAAATATCTGTTGACTTTTGGAAGCCCTTGGAAATCCCTGCCTGCTGATGGGATGTGGGCACACAATTCATGTAACATACAAAAGCTTGTGAGTAGCTCTGACATGGCTGTATTAAAAAATGTGGAGAAATATTTGTGGGATATTTTTTGGAGTCTTTATACTGCTTTACTGGCAATCACATGGATTTTATATCTGTCATGAAATCTCCTGACATTTCCACCGATATGTTGCAAGGAGGTCATTAGAACAATTACTGAGATGTGGGAAAAGAAGTAGCATTCCATAACATCAGTTGCCAGCACTGCCATCTCTAAGCAATTAAAACCCTGAGAACAAAAATTTGACATTATTCTGGACTGTGTATCAATAGGGTGCACTCGCAGTTGGTTTTGAGGTTTTCTGCGCTGCTATAGTACTAGACTTACCTTCTTGAAAAAGATGGAGCTGTTTTGGAAAATTGAAGTCAACTGAAAAAAATCTCAGGGAAGGTTTTTTTTCCATCCATTAGAACTCACTGACTTGATACTGTTAAAGATTTTATAGAAACTACTACATTTTGAGAAATTCTTATGGGAAACAAGTTTTATTAGAAATCCGTTTGGTTTTGGACGTTCCATCAGCTTTTCTTTCAGTTATTTGTGAATCTAAAGCAAAGAGTCCATTCAGCTCAGTAGTCACGGTTGCCTAAGTCACTAAGTAGTAGTCACAGTTGCCTAAGCTCAGGTGGGCTGAAGAGGAGCGAGTGTATCTGGCAACATCATCCTGCTGCAGGGTGCTGGAGCTGGGGGGGAGATATGTTTCTGGCCTCCCAGCTCCTCACCTGTCTTGTCATATTGCCAGTGACCCATGGGTTTCACAGGCTTTTGGATCTCAGAGGTCTTCAGGTGCCAAATGGCTGTGACAGATTTGAGAATGGTTGTGACTCTTTTCCAGTGCAGAGTGGTAATGGCAAAATGACCGAGATGCTATTTCACGCTTGCTTGGCAGTGACGGGCAATGCTGAAGCCAATGAAAATTTTGTCAGGTATGGGCTGTAGCAATCAAGGCTGTCTCACTCACTGTAGTCCACTAGGAAGGTATTTAGACACGTGAGAGATTGTAATTCATTCTGGAAATGACATATTTCAATATTAAAGTTGAATTTCAGTTCTATGACATCAAGCTGATTTTTTTCACTCCAGATGGAAAAAATTCCCAAACTGAAATAATTGAATGGAGCTGATGTCTGGTTTCCTGAGCGGCTCTATTTCTCATGTGGCTATAAGCTGGAGTTCTTGAGAAAACTATCAAGTATTGAAAGAACCAAGGAATGGGTGTATCGAAAGGCTCCGGCCAGTCTCCCACTGTCCATAAGGCACGTAGGTTTATTTCCCTGGAGCCTGAGCGCAGAGCCCGCTGACAGTGCGGCCACTAATAAACTGAAAAAATATCAGCGAGGTTTGTCTGAGACCTGCTTTGAGTTTGTGGAAACATCTTTTAGCCTTCCTGGACCCGAAAATGTGATTTATTCCCCTTAAGTCCTAAATTTTGCAGAAAATGAACTAGACCAGGCTTTTGTCAGCCAGGTGAGGAGCTTCAGCCTGTTGCGTTGCCGGACCTTGGCTGTGGGCTGTAGGAACTGGGAGCAGTTTATCAGCAGGGCTGCATCCTCGCTTGCTGCACCTCTGCCTGAGGCCAGGTACGGCTGCTCTACACACACCTGGGGTCTTCGCTCCGGTGGGAGTGCTGGTAGTCTGGAGAATCAATAAAACTGCAGCTGGGTTGGGTGGGATGGGGGCTGGATGGGGCTGGTGTCTCCTGTTTGGCACAGCTGGGATGCAGTTGGGAGGCTGATGGGGCAAGAGGGCTGTGGAAGCACCTGTTACCCCTGGGTGGGGTGAGCCCCTTCTGCCTCCAACTGAGCAAATGGTCCTGAGCCTCCCGCACCAAAACCCTGGAGACTTCACTACTGTTGGAAAGGTGATGGCTTGCACTTTCCCAAACAAAGCACAGCAATGTTTCCTGTAATTTGAAACAAAGAGACAACTTGCTGCTTTGTAATCTGTGGGTGGGGGAGGCACTGTTGAGTCAGGAAGCCCCCAGAGGGTGCTGGCTTTACTGGTTTCAGCTGTGAAATCAAAACATATGCATGAGTCAGGCCAGTGGTTAAGTTCTGCTCACTTTGAGGCCCTGGCTTTGATTAAATTCATGTGTCATTTTCAAAGGTCCATGTTTAGCTTGGTTTTAGATCATGCTTGCATAATTAGTTTATTTAAACTATGTCTCATGTTAAATCAGATTTTGCCTGTGGACTTAAGTACAACTATGTAATAAGATATACCTATTAAACAGATGTTTAATCTTAATGACTATGTTCTTGACAATCATTTGAAATTGAACATCTAATAACTACACTGCAACTAGGCATATCTCTTTCCATTTAATAAGATACTATAGTAATATAATTATAGTAATATAGGATATTATAAATAACATATTCATGGCAATATACCAATGTTTGTATAATACACATAATATATATATATAAAATCATCTGAGAAATGAGGGGGCTTTAGCTCAGCTCATCATTACCCTGATGGGAAAGAACAAAAACAAAAAAAACCCAAACTCAAATATTATCCTCTTACAGAGGAAACAATTTGTATTGGCACTTTGTGCTGTGCCTCCTGTAACAGCACCGTGGCCGCAGGTCTCAGCCCAAGTCCCCTCCCAAGCAGTGGTGTCGCAGGACAAACCTCAGGCTGTGGATAGCGATTGCCAGGATACTTTTGTCAGGTTCTATAGGAAAAAAAAAACAAACAAAAACCTAAGAAAAATAATGAGAAACAAATAGAAAAAATGTAGGTGTGGAAATATTTGTTGGGCAAAAAAGCCCAACCAGCCAGCCAGCCAACTCTGTGTCAGTCCTCATTGCAATCGTGCTTCTAGTTGCATGCGAATACGGTACTTCTGCGCTTTTTTGGGAAAGTCTCTGATTTGCGATTGTAATCATACCAATAAATGAGTTATTTCATTAACAGATCCCACAGAATTATCTGATTGTTCCACCAATTTGATCTGATATTCCCAGCTGCAGAGCTTTATATTCCGCTGTTAAGACTTGGACAAATGGTTTGGTTTATATCCCTTTGTCATGCTTCTGTACCATAAGCGTATACTGATGGACACTTAAATATAAACTCAAGTAACAGATTCATAATGTTCTGCTCAGAATTAACAAGTATGTGTCAAATAGTCTATTGAAGCAAGTGAATGTTCAGGTAGATGTGTAGTATTGTAGGATTTTTTTATTATTATTTTATTTTATTTTTTTAGGCCCTAGTTTGGAGAGACATTGAAGTCCATGCTTAAATCTACCTTTCCAGCAGATCTCTTGCACATGTGTTCAGTATTAAGTGCATGCTAACTAGAAATAAGCTGATTAACTTCTGTCTTATGGTTGGACCCAGTATTCATTGGACTCTATAGAAATTTTTCCATTTAATCCAATGGGCCCTGAGCTCAACAGTTTAAAAATGTGGTGGAAAGGCAGGGAGAGAGTGTGGGAAACAGGTGGGTTAAAACTAGACTTTGGATTATTTGGTATCTTTTGGGCTATTAAATATGTATAGAATGGAGCTCTTGTTAATGCAAATTACAAACATGTTTCAGAATCTGTTTTTATAGCACGTGTACAGTGCAGTGATGGACTAGTAACATATGAAAGTCATATTGATGATAGTAAACATTAGCTTAGTGTTCTGGTCTCCAGCATTGCTCAAAATTGGAGGGATGCTGGGGGGAGGTAGTCTCCAAACTTTTTGTGTTCCATAAAAATGGTTATCAAGGTCTCTTTTTGTTCTCTTTAAAAGCCAGCTTGGTTTCCCCGAGCATCTCTTTCCCAGTGCATTATATTGTCCCCATGCCTGCGTGCATTAATTCTTGTTTAATACTGTTGTTGTCATCTTTACACTAAAAAATGCATGAAGGAGAGAAGTGTGTGTTCTCCCTTACCCCTTTCCTCATCTAACTGAGACTTGGGGTGGGGGGGCGGGGGGGAAGGCACTTAATTTTTTCTTCTCTTACATGTCAGGTTTACGGTGCCCTATTTAATTTGCCCAAGTGAAATCCTATTTTGGTGACCTTCTTGTAATTGTAGCACTGGAGGGAACCTCCAGCTCCCACCGCGCTGGGTTAAATTAGGCCTAGAACTTGTCAAGAGATTATTTTTAATACTGACTTTATGTAGTCCACTTTACCCCCTCTTTAGGCTGGGATAGGACAACGCCTTGTGTTTCGTTTTGGGTCTTTTTTTTTCTTTTTGTTGTTGTTGTTGCTTTGGTTTGGGTTTTCCATTTTGTTTGGTAATTTTTCCACCCATCTTTATTGAAGACAGTGATTGCAAACACATTCAACTTGATATTCAGCTCACACTTTAACTTAACAAGTAGTTCAAAGATTAATTACCATGTACCTTGCAGTTCATAGATTCTATTATGATACAGCTCAAGCAAAGAACAGGGGGAAATCCAGCTGGTTAGCCTGTGCTTATGGGCTCTGGTTGGTTGTCACTGCAGGATGCAAGAACTGTACGTGGTTATGGTTTCCCAACTGTATTAATTTTAATGCGGTTGATGAGTCTCTAGGACTTAGAAAAATATTAGTGGCAATATTTGTCAGGTTGGTACAGTTAAAATTGTTAATGCTTAAATAGGTGAAATTAATCTCAGCAGCCGAGGAAGGCTGTTGCTCGCGGCTCACAGGCTGCTCTTTAGAGCTCAGCGGTCACCAGCAGCGGATTTGTGCACTGCCCCATCACCCGGGGTACGAAGCCGAGCTGGATCTGCCAGCGGGTGCGCTTGTGCTTCTGGCAAGTTAACCGGGACGCGGTGTAGTAACTACACCCATGCTTGATCTTTTCCTGCCAGTTTGCTGGCTCCAGGGGAGACAGTAAGACTTTGAACCTGCACGGTGGGACCGCGGTGCTGTGCTTGCTGGGGTTTGGTGGTGAAGGCAAGTTTTAAAAAACATTTTGCTTGACCCTATTTCACAAATGGGTAGTTCTTCATCCTTTTGCTTGTGTTCAGTGGTGCAGTTTGCAGGTTGGCCCTGCGGATGGGTGGTCTGGGGCAGAGTGGGAAGCAGGTTGCTGCAGAGCACAAGGTGAGGAGGGGCAGGACAGAGATGCCCTGGGCTGGCCCTGCAGCTGTGTAATACAGACCCACAGCTGATCCCCGCTGTGGCACTTCGCGTTTGGTAGTGCTGCACCTCAAACTAGATTTAGCACCTCATCAGACTGTAGTGTGTGGTAAGAGCAGAGCTTAGCGATGTGCAGGAAGCCTCAGATGAAGAATTCATCCTGTCGTCCCTCTGTTAATAGCCAGAGTTCTGCGTCTGGAGATTTGCAGAGTGAGACCTGTCAGAGATGTGATTAGAATTTGCTTCTCACTCTGTTCTCACCGCGAACAGCTCACTATTCCCCTTATTCTAGAGTAAATTGATTGGGACTCAATAAAAAGCATGAGGAGAACACACTTGTCACTCCTTAAATGTCTCAGCCTGTTTGGAGACTTCGCCTGAATCCCTGAGCAAGTGGGAGCTCTTTCTAGTGTGAATTCCCCGCATCTATAGTTTCCCTGGCTAACAAGGGAAGGCGATATACATAGGACAGAACAGGTTTCTATTCAGCCGTGGAGAAAGCACTTGTGAATGTTGCAGGAAATGAGATCTTAAGTCAGTGCATAAAACAATCTAATCCATCACAGCCCCTAGAATGGCCTCTCATAACTCAGGGGCTGTCATACCCCTTTGTGTGCATGAAGGCAGTTGTGGAAGAAGTGACGAACTGCGCACATATTCTGTTAAATCCGTTCTGGCAGCTGAGGTAATATATTTTCAATGCCAAGTCACATAATTTTACTTTAGCTCATTTGACTCCAGGCTACAAAGCTATTCCAGAAAACAAAGGGATGGTGTTTGAATAATGAATAATAATGAATTTAATTCTGTGGGCTTGTGCTGGGCTGAAGCCTTTAGGAGGTTAAATGCAGATAAAGTAATGGAAAGCAAAAGTTTTACTTTACAAAATAGTACTGTTTTACTCTAGTCATCTTGACTTCATTAGGCATTGGTACCTTTAGACAGATGCAGCTGGCATCTGAATTTAAAACTGATACATCATTAAGTACGATTTACAGATTTACACCCACAAAATAGTGCAGAATTACTCTCAGCATCTCCTTTCTGCCTTCTAGTTTTGTGTTTTTTCTTGCCCTGTTGTTTTCTCTGGGTTTTGATAGTTGTAGACCTTTGCAGTAGTTGCAAGGAAATCTGAGCGTATCCTTGCACCGTAGTCATGCACATGCGCTCTTTTTTGGTGCCACCCAACATCCTTAGCTGACAATTCGGTGCTTTCCAAGAAAGCAGTAAGGCAATATTGCTGTACTTCTGGGCAAAGTGATGGTGCCTGCCTCTACTTGTACAACACCTAGCATGCACTAGTCCTGATGCTGCTTGGTACTTCTGGTGTTAGTTTAATACTAACGACAAGTGGACAGGCAAGGAGAGGGGCTTCCCTGTAGAGAGATCCTGGAAGGCAGTTTCAAGAAGACTTTTAATTTGGCAGGAAATTAAACGCCACGATAGCATTAAAGACCACTGAGCTTTGGGTGCTTGATTGTACCTTATACCTTTGAAAGTCCCCTTTTAGCATTTTAAGGGAATCTGAATTAGTTTACGAACTGTTTAGGTTGTTCATGGAGTTGCTTAAGATTCTCAGCGATGCACGCAGGCAGATCCAGGCAAGCAGGAATGTGGAGCAGTGTTACAGATGGTCGTCTGGGAGGTCTCGCCCCATCTGGAGAGGAAGCTGGTGGATACGTGTACAAGGCTGCCTTAACCTTTGTGCTTCTTACACAGCACGCGTACAAAGTTGTGCTCGGTTCGAGATGCTATTCTAGCTCAGCAGCTTCTTCTGCCAGTGGGTCTTTCACTGCAGATGGTGTCCTCAGAACCCCAGCGAGGGCATGCGTGAGGGGATACGTGCCCAGATCCTGCTCTGAGAGGAGAAGGGTGAGGTGAAAGAGGGGAGGCAGAAGCAGAGCAGTAGTAGTCTGTGTCCATAACTTTACTGTGCCGTGCTACAGAAATCAGCGTGATGCCAGAGGTCCAACATCATCTGCTAATTCAAGGCAGAAGGTGATCATATGAACCGGGAAGGGGAAGTCACCTTTAGAAACAATTTGATAAGTAGTAAACATTAAAAAGGAAGAAAGTGAGAGGCTTGATAGGCAAAGTGGGTTTATGGAGAGTCATTTTTGGGAAGGGGTGTTCTGGTTTCAGCATTTTAAACACATTTTAGAAGTGTTTTCTGAATGCTATTTAAAAACAAAACCTGATTTATACAATAGCAATGTGTGGGATGTACGTTCTTTGCAGCCTGAATTTGGCAATACTTTGTTAATTTGAGTGAATGAGAAAGTGAAGCTGATCGTAAACAGAAATGTAACAGTCGTTCAGGCACCATGTGCATGGGACTTCTAGCAAGCTCCACCGGAGGTCTAGGCACTGAATATTTGCAGGATTATGTATCTTCTCATGGATCTGTTTTCATGTTCCAAGCCATCTGGCATACAGGAGTAAACAAACAGCAGAAAAGATAATAAGTAAACTGGGTTTTAACTATTTTTTCCCAGTCTTAATACTGGAAGAGCAAAGGACTTTTAATTCCTAAAACAAATTAATTTCAGATTGTCTATTATTAAGTGAAATAGTAAATGTAACATTCCACCTTACAAGAAGGCAATCTCCCACTTCCTTTGTTTACAAGGCTGTACACGTATTTTCTCCCAGCTTTAACTGTGGTGAGAGAAGGGGCAAGCACACCCCTGCCCAAGGCCAAGGCCAAGTCTCTTACCTGATGCTGATGCAGCTGGATGGTGGTACGTACCCAGCACTGGTACAGGCAGCTCTGGGCATGACTCTTGGTGTCATTGGACAAGCTATGACGGGTTTACTGAAGGATAACCCTTGGTTAACACTGCCTTACCCGACAGCAGCGATTCACAGGTGCTGCTTCGTAAGACTGAGCACGGAATTTCACTACAGGGAGGGAAATAATGACAACAGGAACTTGTTTCTTTCCTGGTTTCGCTGAGGAGAGTGTGGTAGAACGGTTACAGCGTCCACTTGCTCTTGTTCCCTGTGTTGGTTCAGAGAAATTCTATCTCAGACTGCCTAGAAAGGTTCTGAATTTAATCAAAAAGTCTTTGAAAAATTTCTATTATGGTTGATTAACTGCACAGTAGATTTTAAACCATAGCTCTATTAAAGTAATCCAAATGTGTGTAGTCAAGACCCACTGATACCAATTCATACTGTTTAACAGAGTACTGCATTACTTAATGATTTTCCTTTTGGTGTAATCTCATTTTGCAAGAAATCTCACTCAAAAAAGAAAGGGGGTTTCTAGTTTTCCTGGCGATGGAGGAAGCCCAGAGCACATCAGCATATAGGCTTCCCAAAAAAAAAGAAATGAACTGAAGTTCCCCTATTTTGTGGTTGAGAAAGGAACTCCATCGTGTGCATGAAATTATACCAAACAACTATTACTCCTTGCTGTAGTACCTTTGGGAAGCTGTAGCCTACAAATGGCTGTGCCAGGGTTATCACTTCTTCAGAGCTACTTCAAAATCAGCTGGTTAGTCTGGGCTGTAAGAGAACCAGGTGGGTTAGCTCAGGTGCCACTTACCAGTGTCATGCTCTAACCCCCACCTCCCATCAAATGAGTCTGACCTACCATCCTCCTTGCCTCCAACTGCATGTTCCTGCCCTGTTTTTGGTGTTCGTTGGCATTTATGGGAAAAGCTGGGCCAAAGAGTTAAAGTGGCTGAGGAAGACCACTGCAAAAAATCCTAATTCTCTACCACTTCAGCTCCTTTGATCCAGAAAAGGAGACTTATCTGCTTTAAAGTAAATAAAGTTAATTAAAATGGGATTTTTTATTTTGTTTGTATATGTAAGGCTTGTAGGTAAGGTACAATAAGAAAAACCAACGGGCCTTTCTTTCTGGTTGCTAAGATTTCTAGGAACTTGTGTCATTCTTTTAGACACTGTGTGAAGTATCCTCCCATCACAGAATGGTAAGGGTGGGAAGGGACCCCTGGAGATCACCTAGTCCACCCCTCTGCTCAAGCAGGTTCACCTGGAGCAGGTTGCCCAGAGTCACATCCAGGCGGGTTTTGAATGTCTCCAGAAAGGAGACGCCACAGCCTCTCTGGGCAGCCTGTGCCAGGGCTCTGGCACCCTCAAGGTAAAGAAGTTCTTCCTCGGTTTCAGGTGGAACTTCTTGTGTTGCAGTTTGTGCCCATTGCCCCTTGTCCTGTCATTGGGCACCACTGAAAATAGCCTGGACTCATCCTCCTGAACTTGCCCGTAAGATATTTTTGTGTGCATTGATAAGATCCCCTTTCAATCTTCTCCAGGCTAAGCAGGCCCAGCTCTCTCAGCCTTTTGTCGTAAGGGAGATGGTCCAGTCCCATCATCACCTCCGTAGCCCTCCACTAGACCGTCTCCAGTAGCTCCCCATCCCTCTCAAACTGAGGAGCCCAGCGCTGGCCACAGCACTCCAGATGTGCCTCCCCAGGGCAGAACAGAGGGGCAGGATCCCCTCCCTTGATCTGCTGGCCACGCTCCTCCTCATGCACCCCAGGGTGCCACTGGCACCTCGGCCGTAAGGGCACACTTGCTGCCCACCAGCACTCCCAGTGCCTTCTCCACAGAGCTGCCCCCCAGCAGGTCACCCCCAGCCCGTGTTGGTGCCTGGGGCTGTCCCTCTCGAGGTGCAGGAGCCAACACTTACCTTTGTAGAACTTTCTTAGGTTCCTCTCTGCCCAAGTGTCCAGCCTGCCCACTGTGTGTGGGCCAGGCACTCTCATTTCTGAAAGGTGTATGACACCTTTTAACATTTTGAATAATGGGTTCAGAAATATTTAAAAGAAGGAATAGGCTCAGGGGGCAGAAACTGTCTTGATACTCTTGGGTGCTCAGTTACCCTGTTCGTTCCTGGTACAGAAGTAAGTTGGGGTTTGCTCATTCCTGTTTGATCTCATTTCCCTAAAGTATTTCCCAAGCTGTTCTCTGACAGGAGCTATGGGAAGGAACCTTCTGACTGAGATGGAATCCCTCATTCAAGATGAAATGGGATTTATTTATTTTATTTTTTTCTAAGCTGTTTCCTGGCAAGGTTTTCCTGTGACATTTGCTGGGAGGGTAACCCGTTAGTTTGAATCCAAGCACCAGTAGGAGCTAATCTGAACGACACTAGATCATGCTTGGCATTTATTTCCACACTGGTTGGGTGCCATGTGAAATATTTCCAGTGTTGACCCATGTTTCCAGCTTTGGAAGCTGTGCTGGAAAGTGCAGTTATGCTAGAAGAGTTGTCTGATGATTTTTTTAATATTTTTTTTTAACGAATAGTCCAATGGAAATATTAACTAGTTCACAGAAAATTCAGGTGCAAGCACAATTTTCACACCTGTGTCAGTACCAAAAGGAGTTGGCACACAACTGCTGTCACTGTTATTTAATATGTTTGTTGTGGAAACGCTTAATTATCCAATATGAAGACGAGGATTTCACTCTGCTATGTCTACATACACCACTTAACCTGCTGTTGAACCTCACAGAACGCCTCACCACAGCCTGTATCTGCACGTAAAGGACTCCTCGAATGAGCTGTTTGAGTTGTGGTCCTTGGGGAATGCTGCAGAGCGATGCCTGGAAATAGTGGGTCATGTTCAGAGCTGGCATTCCACACAGAGCTGTGTAGACTTAAGAAGTAGCCAAGATACTGAGCAGGAAAATATTTTGATCCCTCTGTGTTCATGTCAGCAAATAGCTTCTGGTCTGCTTCCCATGGGCATTGATTGAGAATAAATGCTCTTCCCAATACAGAGTCAGGGCATGTGATGAGAGAAAGCTTTCAAATTACATGTCTACATACCAGTTTCATACTTACTCTGGTATAGCACAGACCAGTTTGTTTCTAAGGACATGATGTTAAGTATTTTTAAGTATTTTAATCTCTGTTCAAATAAATATCAGAAATTTACTGGGGCGATACAAGAGGGATGGAGGAATAAATGGTTAAAGCAAAAAAATAATAATGGATGGATCAACACATGTTGAGAGGCAAAGGTGGATTGTGAAGGTGCGATCTCTTTGGGAAGCAGATTTTCTGTCTCTTCTCTCCTTTTGGCAGTACCCGGCTCATGGGGCTTCTATATGCTGCTGCATTATAAGTAATGAACGGCCATGAGATGGAAAAACAGAGCAAGAATAACAAGGCAGTTATTTGAGGGCATGAGTCAAGGTAGTTACCTGAGAGGGCTGGGTTGTTCTGGTAGCTGAGCATTGCTGAAAGACGGCTTTCTGGTTGTGTTGGAGAGCTGTATCAGGTTATGGATGGGGCTGGTGAACACCATGTCTAAAGCAAAGAAATAGGTGTCACCCATTGCCAGCAACGGGGCAGTGAAGAGAGGTAGGAGGGATGCTTTTGCATCTTGGTGGCTGATATTTTGAGGCTGGTGAGTGATACTGGCTTATGTATTTGTGGAACTGATTTATCTGGGCTCATAGAAGCAGAAACAAAGTTTTCTGATGTGCAATCCTTTTACTGGATCCTCTACTAAAAAAAAACAAAAAACAAAACCAAACAATCAAAAAACAAAACCACCACACCAAACCCAAAAATACGACTCTCCACCCCATTGCCCTTTAAAAGCAAGGAGAAGCTTCTTCACTGTGACTTTGGGCTGATGGGAGGAAGAACAGGCCTGAAGAAAATTTCCTCGCAGGGGTGAAGCCAGGACAGACCCCAGTCTGCTGAAGGCATTCCGAAGTGGGTTTTTAGGCTGCAGTTTTCAGCCCCTGAATTTTTGTCTGTCTGATTATCAAACCTAGAGTGAAGAGTATTATCCTGTTTCTTGAAGTGTTATAAAGGACAGATGTTGGATCCCAAGCCATTCTTGCATCCCAGGAATATTTTCCAGGGCAGAGTCTCAGAATTACCCTACTGCCAGTTCTGGGATTTGGGAATTCAAACCCCTTGGCTCTAGAAGGTTAGCCCAAAGCATGGTCAAGATTTTTGGGTCACAAGGTGGGCTTCAAAACATGCTAAATAGTCTTGAAAACCCCTGGAGTTTGGGTATCAATGGACCTGCCTTTTCTCAAATAACGGGAGATGTGCAGACTGACTCCCCTTGGAATTGCTCCAGTTCTGAATTCATCCCCAGTTACAATCAATTGACTCCTCCTTGAGCAACAGCATTAATAGTAAATCCAAACCTTCTTCTTACCAGATTTGGTTATCTCGGGCCTGATCTAATGCCTTTTGAGATTAGTGGGACTTTTTCAGTGTACTTGAGTAGAAGCTGGGTCAGACGCGTGTGAGATGCCTGTCACATTGGGACCTAAGCAATTTGTAATTCCAATGAGACCTTAGGTTTGATCAAGGAATCTTTAACAAGATTGCTTTTGTGTTTAAACAGCCCATTTGTAAAGGTTTCTTTCTCCTCAATAATAGTAATTGGATAGCCTCGATATCCAGTTATTTCATTGCAAGATGTTTCACTTGAAGAAAATAATTTCCAACCCATGTTTCTTTTCTTCGAAGTTAAAAGAGCTTATTGTCGCCTTTGTGGTCTGTGCAGTCCATTTGTAACTGCCTGGTACAGACTGAAATCTGTACATTCTTATCTCCCTCCCTTTGTTTTTCTGTACCGAACTGTAAGCAAACCCTGAAGTTTGTTCAGATTAGGGATCAAACACTGAATTTCTATTTCTTTTCTTGCAAATTCCTATGGGGGGGGGAAAAGTCAATATGCTAACATTGTTGCATCAAGCTTTCAAATCTATGCAGGCATCGATAGGCAGCTGGTCCACGCTTTTTAGCATTTTGGGCCAAGTTTCTTATTTCCAACAGATTGATGTAAAACCAGAAGAACTTCATAGGGACTTCTCTGGATTTACACTGCTTGCTCAGACTAGGTCAAGCTGTTAAATCATTCCAGGATCAAAAATTTGATTTTTGTTGACTATTAATATAATAATTAGTATTTGAGTAGGAATGGAGTATCTGCGCCTTCGTAGTTACTTCCTAGGGAAATGAAAACATCATTTTGTGGAATTGTCTGCTGCCCAATATATATAGCTATTCTTAATTGGTAAATGTATATGAAATAGCATTGGTGTTACTTCACCAATTTAGTACAAAATAAAATCCTTTCAAGTCAGAATAATGTCTTCTGCTTTCTATTGGAAAAAAACCCCTAATGATTCCCACGATACGCTGTGATTTGCAATAAAGTTGATCAATGCGATCTACCTCCACAAATTGCAAAACATACCATTCACATTCTTTTGAGTAATACTGTTGTTTTACCTTGAAGTACATTGCTGTTGTTCCTGGTGTTAAGTATAGCATCTTAATACTCTAATAGAAAGAAACTAAATGGAAATTGATTGATAAAAACTCCATCAAGGTGTTTATTGTTTTTGCCCAAGGGTAAGGCAGAAACTTTTGAAAACCATGTCCTTTGTATTAGACACTGTTTTTCAAAGTGCACGGGCAATGGAGATGTGAACATAAAGGTAGGAAATTGCTTTTAATCATTAATAGCTTGCGCAGGGAGCTTGTAGTACAAGGTAGAGCATCCACCTTCATGCTGGATAATGATGATTTGTTGCAAAAATTGGTGTATGGAGGTGTAGTGGAAGATTGTGTATGCAGTCCTAGTACTGAAGTTGGCATCTACAGCAGCCTGAAGCATATGCAAATGAAAGAGAAAATACCTGATTAACAAGGGACACGCTATTCTCCAGCTACCAGACAGAAGTGCAGTAGGAAAGACAGGATGTGGTTCAGCAGCAGTTGCCCGTAGGGCTTTTAAAGTTCTTAACCCTTTGGAGTAGGGCCTGAAACAACGCCTCTCTCCCTAGTTCGTGGACTATTCTGGTTTGATCCGTGCAGAAACAAATCCATATGAATCCAAATCAGTAAGAGAATCCTGGTGAGGCTAAGAACCTCAAACTGTCCCATTAAATAGGGAAATAACATCCACTCTGAGAGCCCAGAGTAAGTAACAGGAAAGATGATGTTAGTGGAAGGGAGTCTTAAGAGAATTGTGGGAGGACATTTGTTCTTGGCTGTTGTGAAGGGACACTGGCTTGAAAAACGCCTACTCCAGACAGTAGTTTGCTGCATAGCTGCCTTTTTTTAAACCCCAGCTGCCAAGGCAAACTTGAGTAACCAGCTCAGCTGCGCATGAGTGAGCAGGCTTGGGCTAAACGTGTTATTTTTTTGCATTAATTTTATGCTGTACAGAGGTTATTTTCCCCCAAAGTATCCCAACCTGAACTGTCTCTAATTCTGAAGTGTGAGTGTGTATGGTCAGAAACTTATTACCTGCTCCTTATCACGCATGGAAACAGGGAAGCCCAGTTTGCTGCTTTGGTGACTTAAGATCGTTTTGCACTCTCAGGTTTCCCTGGGCCTTTTAGCTCTTCAGGATTGTTAAATGATTTGCGCTGTGCTCGCTCATCACATGTTAAAGGTAATTATTTGAAAAGATGAAGGGTAGCAGTTACAGTGTTAGCAGTGAACTTTGGGCAGGTGAGTCACAACATCCAGTCCCTGACTTGAAAACCCTACAATATAAATGGAAAATCAAACCCCAAATTGGAAGAGGTTTGGGAAAACGGCAGGTGATGTGACCCATCCAAGACCATGAAGCATTGATGGCAGAATCAGAACTGACTTCTGGAGTCTGATGCAGTGGAGGTTGCAAGATTGCAATGGATTAACTGGCCCTGGTCCTTACTCGCGAGGCCGTGGCTGAACTTCTTTACTAGTTCTGCTCTGCTCTCCCAGATTGAGGATGAAGAATTTTGTCAACAGGTTCCTGGTAGTTTGAGGGTGTGTGTGTTTTGTTTTGCTTGTGCAATATAGATACCTTAGAAATGGCATACACACCAAGACTGCTTCTGGTGGCCTGTTGGGAAGGTGACCTTTAAAACTGGCTGGAAAGCGTCCCAACTTTCCCCTCTAGCAAAGACGAATTTCACTTTTTCCTTTTAGGTTGAGGAATGAAAAAGGATTTTATTTAATTTTTTAGGGAAAAATGGAAAATTTTCTATTGAACAGCATGATACATTTTGGTTTAATATGCCATTATTCATCAGTTAAATAAATAATTTAGGTTAAAAAACCCCACAACAAAACCCCCAACTTTTTTTCTAGAAAGGATATTTGTGGTCAGAACCCAGTTTAACAAAACTCAGTAATCTAAAAGTGGAAACATGAATTCTTTGTTTCCACACACTATATAAATCCGTATAAACTAATAGATTTATTTCTTTTATACTTGGAAGAGGAAGGAACTGTTTAATTGGAGAAAGTTCAAACACTGTAGTGATAAATCCATGTTACTGTGTGCACAAGTAGTGTGTGTATTTAACATTACTCTTATTAGCTTTACCATTTTTTGGTTTTGGCCTTTCTTGCATATAGATAGTTTCTGTAGCCCTTACTTGATGTGCATATGTACTTGTTTAAAAAAGAATAAAAAGGGTTTAGCAAAACACTGTAGCTGTTGTTGTTGTACAACGTATCTTTTATGATGGGTATCAGGTAAGTGTAAGTATGTGTAGAAATAGACATTTTCAGGCATAATTGCTCAGTGTGTACACACACTTGTAGTGGTCGTGCACAACTTAAGCAGGCAGAAATGAACAGTTGAGACTAAACTCTTCTAGGGTCAGGCCCTACAAACACACTGCATATCAGCTGTGCTAAGAGTTAGTAATGGGGCCTGAACTAAACATATGACAAACACATGGAAAATATATTTCTTTGTTTTGTGTGTTTAAAAAATGGATCATACTCAATGTGCTACTGCCTTTGAGGGCTATAAGATAAAACGTTGCATGGTTCAATGACTTTGAGATGGGAATCCTGGGTACAGCCCAGATGGAGGCCTGATACCAAAAGCTGCTCTTGTCTTTGAACATCATTGTCCCCAAAGAATTGAAATTCCTTTTAAGTTTCCCCCCCCCCGCTG
>JAVJGJ010000002.1:4433365-4461271 GCA_035590215.1 Microhierax caerulescens
TGGATGCCTTATAACAAAAGCTGCTATTGTATTTTAACATAATTGTCCCCAAATAATTTAAATTACTTTTAATTTTCCCCCCCCCCGCTGCCTTTAAAACACTATGAGTGCAAACAGTTTCCACTTGTTTTTGTCCCTGTGTCAACCTGCAGTTTAAGTACTGTTTTAAGAGAGGATTGACTTGCAAGTCCTCTTGAAGTTAATGGCATGGACTCTGGAGCTTTTTCTGAGGTGTAAAAAGCCCAACTTAAACTGCTCCAGGGTTGCTTCAGTGTAGCTGTTCTGGTGCTTGCAGAAAAGATGGTTTAAGGAGGTTGTGCCCCCCCCGGGCACCATTCTCGGTGCCATGCTGCTGTTTCTCCTTCCTCAGCCTGGCTGGGTTGACGTGACCACCTGTGGACCTGATCCCTGAGTTAGATCTCTGAGGTGATCAGGACTAATATCTGCACTTCACCTTCCTCTTTTCATTTTATAAAGTTTATTTATATGTGGCTTTATTTCATACCGATACCTTGGAAATACTTGCATTAGCAGCTGTGGATGGAAGGGCAGGTTGAGTGTGGACGAGGGTGGTGCTGCTACCAGAATCAACCCTCAGATGCTACCTCATGTATTTTGTGACACTTCTGCTCTTTATACTGTTCTAGAGACACAAACCGGCTGTTAACCTTGTTAACTAGGCTGGTGTTTGAACGCAGTGTGTGTAACCCTGTGTGATGATGAATGTCCCCGTGGATAAGGTGTGAGAGAGGCAGGGTATAGGAGGGAAGCACTGACCTCTGGCACCACTGGAAGCATCATCGCCCCAGAGAACAGAGTACCACTGCCACTGCAGCACAGGTGACCTAATGGCTTGTTGGCACCAAAAGGAACAGCCCTCCTCTGCTCCCCCTCCTGCCCCTCCTTTGCATTCCCGTTTCCTTCGTTGTAATACTGAGCTGAGCTAATTTGGGCAGGAGTATGCTTTATTTTCCTTTTTCTTTTGGCTCCCTAGACTGCTCAGTGAAGGGGTTCTGCACTGAGTTACAGGGCAGCATGCACCGTGTGGCAATGGCACCTCCCTTTATGTGTCAGATAAAGCACACACTGGTAGGGACAGCTCAAGCCGCTGTTCTGGTCTCAGCTAGTCTGGTGGTTTGAGCACAGAAGGTGGAAAGATGCCTTAAAACATAGCTTTTCCTTTCCTTCTTGCAGTCTGGTGCCAAACAGGGTATGGAGAAATTGGCTCTCAAAGGCCTTTATTTCTTCCGGCTCGTATTCTGTTGTTTGTTGTTTTTCTTTTAAAGCAGACTTCCAGGCTGAATACAATTTTCCTGTGGGAGTAGATGCTGGGTTCTGTCTATGTTTTTATCTCCGTAGTTGACAACAGTAAAAATTTCAAGCGGCATCCCCCGCATTCCCTGCTTTGCTGTTGTCATGCTTTCTGCTGGTTGACAAAGTCACCTCTGCGGCCTTAATATTTGAGTACATTTATTTTGCAAAGTGCTGGGAGCTGCACGGCTTGTTGATGTTTTCAAAAGCTTTCAGGAAAGCTGTTGAAACACCGCATGTTGCACAGTTAAGAATTTAGGAATTTTCCACTCCCACTCCCCAACTGTTTTTCGGATTAGTATTTGTGTTTCCCTAAAGCACCCTGCAAACACCCCCTGTCACTAGGAGATGGTAGAGAGGCCGAGGAAATCAGTCATGCAGTCTCTCTTTCTGCGAAGCCTTACTCGTCCGCTGGGATCCTGTGAGAAAGTCCTTTCGCTCGTGTGACAACCCTGCCAATGGGAGTGAAATCGCAGAACGTTTTAAAGGGTTTCTTTCGAGGAGTTTAACCCAACTCTTCCCATTCCTCCCTTGCCTATTTCCTCCTTCCACCCCCAGGTATTTCAGTGTGTTACTTGCCTAATCAGGAATTCTGCTTTACCTATTTGAAGATGTAAATAAAGTACCTAATGACAAAAAAGAATAGCGTGGAAGATACTGGTTTTGGGAATAACGGAACAGCAGGATTAGGCTTAACTTTAGCCTGCAGTTATGTGTGGCTGGAAGAGGAGCAAAGGCTCTTCTGGCCAGCGGGAGGAAGGCACAGCAGGTGATTCTTGTGCTTTATTACAGAGGTATTGCTGATGCTATCAAATCTGTGGCTTAGCAGCTATGTGATGCTGAAACACTTTGTTGAAACACAAAGACTTCTTAGGACATGACCATCCCCAACAAAGTCACAGCCTGTCCCTTCCAGAAGTTCCTCCACCCTGTCAAATGGCATAGCAGTGATACAGCATCCTTTCTGCTCGGTTTGCAGCTGACAAATCAACAATTTCAAATCTTACTATGATGACAGCGCAACTTACTGCTTAAAAAAAAGACAAATAGCAACATAGGGTTGAACTCTAGAATTAAGGCCAGGCAAAGCTTTTATTTCTCTTCCGATTGCCATCCCTTTCCTAGGCAAAGGGAGATATCGCAAACTCCACTCGTGATTTTGCTATGACTGTTTGTTCTAAGTGGTATTGCTTGGACGCCACAGTAGCAAGTTGCCTCTCAAGAAGAAGGAAAATTAAGACAAACCACTTTTTACTTTAGAACACCATCATATTTTGTTAATATGGGCTTTGTTTATTCAACCGTAAACATTTGCTTTTTCACAGATAGCGATCTTCTTACACTGTAGTGTTACGTGTAAGCTCTTCATCTTGGTCATTTGCTGTGACATCGTGGTGTGAGATGGTTCTGATGCTGGAAGAAGACAAGGCATTCATTGGCAACCTGAGGAATCCCCAGGAGCCAAATAAAACAGCTCCCTCCAAGCACTAACTTCTTCTGTGCTCCAGAATACTGATTTTAAAAGATTGCATCTTGCAGAACTGCCAGACCGTGAACCTTGGCAAGCATGAGCTTCTACACATTTCCAAAATGACATGAAAAATAAAATTGGCTAAATTAACCACTGAACCTGCTTCCCCTTTCCTACATCTTCAAGTCGGAGCAGTAAACATTATTAAGACCATTCACTTTTTAGTCAAATATTAAGTGTGACTAAAAGATACTTTACACCAAAAAAAATATTCTGATAAATGAAATTCCAGGCTGGATGAGAATAATGTAGTAGTTCAGAAATTCACTACCCTTCATTTCAACCCCATGTTATAAAATGGAATTGCAAATGAAGCCTGCTTCTGTTGGATGGTGCCAACCATCTGATAGAGAGATTTTGGCTGGCTACTCATGTGTCTTACGAGGGGATGTAAGAAATTAATATCTGTAATTTTTATTACTTTTTGAAAATACCTTTTTTTTTTTTAGTGCCTTACAAAACCTACTTGATCAGTTTTTGTCTTCAGTTGATTATCACAAGGCCTTTTCTCTTTCTGCAGACTGTTGAGGTTTTGTCTGTCTGAGTTTATCTTAATAATCAAAAAACTCAATGACCCGTAACTGGATTCATGTTGTTCCTTTCTATGTTTTACTCTGCCTACAATTTGGGAATGTCAGATTCTGAAGGGAGGTGTGATTGAGAGTCATCTAGGGTGGCTGGAGCCCACAGAATAGAGCAGAAGGCTGGAGGTATCTCTCTGTTTCCAAGAGGTCAGCGTTTTCCTTGCATCTTGACCCAAAGCTTCAGTTTCATGTTAAAGTTTCCTTTAATATCCGTACTGCTTAGACTTTTGTTGTAAAAGCAAATAAATAAGTAGAAATTTGTTATTTTAAACTTGGACTGAGCCCCCATACCTGCTGATAGTGCACCGCTGCAGGCTGTTCCTGTGGGGGAGAGGGGGGCAGGGGACAGTGGGTGCTCTGCATCTTGGCTGCACCCCCAAGGATGGAGTGTGAACCCAGGGCTTCCGTGCCTCCAAATATTCTTGCCCTTCATAATTTTGGGCTCAAAAAAATTTGAGTTTGAAGTCAATACCATTCGTACTGCATTGATTTGATTTCTGTGCCGTGTTAAAGAATGTGAATTACCACAGTGGTGAAACAGATATGTAGTTTTTTATCATATATTTGTTAAATTTTTACTCAGCTTGTATGAGAAATAGAGGTGGTTTGGTAAAACTCCTTTAACTTCTTATATTTTATCATTTTAGAGCCAAATAGATCAGTTCCACAAATGGATAGTTACACTAATTATTAAATGTTTCCTTAGCATTAAAAGTTTTCTCAAAGTATGTGCCTGCCATATGCTGATGGCAAGCTGGCTAATATTATTTATTCCAGCCTAAATGTTTTCTAGCAGTATGAGTTGGTAGAAAGAATGTTGTGTGCGTGAATGGTGATGGTATTCATAGCATGTAATTTTTCACTTTCCTGTCATCTTCTGGAACCTGGTTCAAAGAGCTGTGTTTGCTTATTGTGCCTGTAATCCCTGTTTACTGAGTTTATTACTCTAACTCCGCAAGCCTGGGTTATGTACTGCTTTATGGATGAAACCTTCAGTCAAGCAGAGCTTCATCCTTTCGACATTTTACACCGCTCTTTCTAGCACAAGGAATGCAGGGAGAAGGGTACGTAGCAAGCAAGAGTACCAAACAACAGAACTACGGGGCAGGGTGTCCTCACAGTGATTATCTGTATTAGCAAAATGTAATTTATCCAATTAGCTGATTCCATTAAACAAGTTCAATTGACTTTTTCTCCTGCCACATTTCAATGTGTTTGTCTTGAATGAGTGAAGGATGTATTGTTTGATATGACAGCTTTCTTTGTGTGTAGCTACCTCTTTATTTCAATCCAATGGCTGACAAAAGATAGTTTTGAAAAAGAGTGGGTCTTTTTGATGTAGCGTGGGGAATTATTTTCTGATTTGACATCCTAATTGATTGGGGATTTCTTATTTTATCAAGGAATTTCCATCCTGAATTGCTCAGGAAAACAGTTCCTGGTGCACTTCAACAGGAGGATAAAAATGAAGATGTCAGGATGATTCAAAAAAGGACAACTATTAAGCATACTTTTCAACACTGTGATTATTACACATGGTCAATAATCTTTTCCCCTCTTCTCTTATTACCTTTAATCCTATGCTTCTGTTCTCCAAAGGAACTTCAGAGCTTCTTTTGAAAGATACTGGCTCCTTTTAAAAGAATTTTCAATAATGCAAGTCAAAAATGTGAAGCGTGTTCATGTAAAAAGTTCACAATCTGCATATTTTTGCTACAAAACTAAAAACATGCTTTGAATTTTTGATTTCCACCTCTATTTTTGATGTCAAAAGGGAAAGAAAAGTTTGGATGGTAAATGATAGGTGGCAGAAGGAAGGGAGGGCAAGGACACTGGAGAAGGTGTTCAGTAGCAAATGAAAGGTACTGGGCGAAGAAAACTTCACCCTGCTTGGCTGAGCAAAATCTGATTTAGTATTGTTACTGTTGTTCTAAGCTCTTTTCTACATGATATGAAGAATCATGAACATCAGTTTTTCCTAAAGACTGCGAGAATTCCTAGCAGCCTTCAGTCAGACCAGAAAGCATTTGGCTGCTGGGCTGCAATGTGCTGCCCTGGTGGGCTGGCATCACCTGTGTCTGGCATCGGTGCCACCCCTGCTGCTGAGACTGGCTGGGTGAGAACCTGCTTGGCTAAAGCAATTAACTATTTGTATCAGTGCTCCCTTCTTGCCCAGCCAGTCAAACAATGGTGGTGTTTAAGTTGGTGTTGCCATCAGAATAAATATTTGGCAAACAATGTCCTTAACCTTGAAGTGAAGATGCAGCCAGTGTATTTTACTGTTGGGCAGAAATAGTAACATCAGTGAACGCTAGGGCTGGTGAGATGCAGGCAGACGGGAAGCACAGGCTCAGCACAATGACATCTTAAAAAAATTTGAACAAAATGAAGTGAATTGCTTCTTTTTTGCAGAGATTTTTCTTTAGGGAGAAAGTTGCTGTGACTTCTGGAAGGAACTGGATATTCCATCACATTCCTGTGTTTCGAGAAATGGAATATACAGTGATGATGTTGCTGATTGTTTTTAAAATGAAACTGTCTGTAGTTATCTCTAGAGATAATAATCCCCTGCTGGTTTAGTGCTTCCTTGATTTCGTTCGTATAAATCTGGAGAATGAGGCATCGCAAGGCTGCGTCAGCTCCCCCACGCCACCTCCAAGTAAGTGTCTCATCTCAACCACATTGCAAAATGTATTTTCTAAATCGATTCTATAAGGCTTTGCTGGGATGCTTTTGCTCTCTTGTTTTTGAACACTGGATCAAAAGCTTGAATATAGCAGTTTTTTCCCCCCACTGATTTTACCTTTTTATTGGAAGCTAATTCACTTGGACCCCCTGGTTTCCGTCGCACATAAGACCCTGCATCGTGCCTGTATGTTGGGGTGTCTTAGCACCCGGGTATTCGATTACCATTGTGCAAAGTGGCTATGAGTGGAAGGATGGTATGATTCCGTAGCTTTTTTTTTTTATTATTATTTGCTTGAGTGCAAATGGCCACATGTGAAGGATAAGGTTCAGGATTTGTAGACTTATGCTGGTTTTGCTTATTGGAACCCAGGTAAAAGTAGCTTTTGTTGACTGATTTGACAATTACTCCTTCTGAGGGGCGATTTGGTCTTGCATCTACCTTTTTTTTTTTTTTTTTTTTTTTTTTTTATCCAAAGGTCTGAGAGTATTTTTCAATTGTTTAGATTCACTATTTACATTTTTAACATAGAAAATGGACAAGAAAGTGGAGAGATTTGAACGTGCAAGTCCATTGCTTATAATGACAGCAGGATCTAAAGCAAGTTTACCTAGTTCCCACTACTTTGAGGCAATTGCTTTAAGTGAGATTTTTTTGTATTTATTTCAGGCACGCCTCATGGTTACCCCAGTTTGTAGTTTCTTGAAATCAGTATCAGCTGAATGTGCTGTTAAAAAAAATAATATAGAGAGCTGCTTTTCAAAAGAAAAGTTTTGCTTTGATCTTCACAATTTCAGGAGGAAAAAAAAATCTCTCCTTGTTTGTTAACAGATTGGATATACATTTCTACTGTTGGCAGTAGGAGACAAAACATAGTGTGATGGGCGTTATTTTAGCAAAATGTGTATTGTTACCCCTGTTAGAGGCTGGGCCACCAGAGGATAACAATTTGCTGCTGCCACCAGCTGATGGAGTTGGTCCTTCAGCTGAAGTGATGGATGTCAGCAAAGCTGCACTCAAACTCTGTGCATTGACAAATTTCCACTGAGGCAACGCGGATAACAAAAATTATGCGTAAAAGCGCAGCCCTGTGTAGGACACGTCAGAGGACCTCTGGAATGCATTTTGTAGACTCTAATTAGACCTCTTTTCTCCAAATTATGTCAGTATAACACAGCTGATTTTGGAGCCTGAATATGAGAGTGCTTCATTGGAAGAAGCTTTTTCTCCAAATCTCAAGTATAAAAGTTTAAAGTGTAATGTATGGGACAGTCATGAGGAGGAACCCCCCAGGAGTCTGACATGTGATCATCTCAGGGTATGAAAAGCCACCAAGGGGTTAATCATCCCCTGCTGCATATGAAATGACAACAAGCTCTTGGCAGCTTTCCCCATTCTTTATATAACACTTCCAAGCGCTGAAGCTTGTATCCTCCTAGTAATGCTTTTAATTTGTGCTCTGTTGGGGAGAGGCCAAGATTTAATCGAAATCATTAGAATGTCTTTGCTTGAAGTAGCTGAGGGCTTGTAGCGAGCTGGAGGAGTTTACTTCAGAATAATTAAAAGAAATACATAAGGTCATCATTGGTGTCTGAGCAATTCCAGACACCAGGTTCAAGGGGGAAAGGTTGAATTTAATGACAACTCCTCTTACCTTAAGTAGGATGCTTGCATGGCCACATAGCTTTAATAATTAAACTTTGCCTTTTTTTCTTCCCCCACACCTACCCAAGTGGACTTTGTTTCTAGCTTTCTGTCAGGACAGTAAAGGTGGGCTTGCACCAATGCCTGGGAGCCAGATTTCTTAGAGATTCAGAGCTTTTGGGGCTCTACCACCTAGAGCCAAATCTAAATTTTGTCATTTATCTTTTGTCTCCAAAATGGGATGAATTTCAGTGTGCCTATAAGTGTGCACGTGCGTGTTTGTGTGAGAGGACACGGTTACGTGTGTGTGAACACGTGTGTATTTGGTTGCAGTGCTAGCTGAGGTCTGGTCTTGAATTTTGACTATCAGGATGCTGGTGCTGTGGCTTTCAGTGTGATATCGATGTCTATGTATAGATTTTAGTCCTATAAGTGCCTGAAAGGCAATGCTATGCTCTGGGTGTGTGCACAGGAAAATCAGCTGCTGAGGTGGTTTTGAGGCATGATACATACATTAGTTGCATAGTGTAAAACAGCACAGAATCTTTCTTTCTTTTTGCTGCTTGTATATCAAACAAAATGCTACTCAAAGGAAAGTTAAAAAAAAAATTAATTTTACCTCTTGCGCTGCACAGTCCCAGTGTTTTCTAGACAGTGATGGGGCAAAGGGGCGAGCAGTGAATTTGTGAGAAACTGTCTCTCTTCAATGACTTTTTATGCCTACATTTGAATACAGCCTCTCACAGCAGAGTAGGTTCAAATAATGAACTAATAGCGAATGTTAAAGATTTAGGGAATTGGCTGTGAACTTTTGACCCTGGGAATATAAGGAGGTTTGCTTTTCAGGAGAATTAGTCTAGCTGGGCTAATGGGTGCCAATAAGGGCTGTAAGCAGTGTGTCAGGGACCAAATCTTTTAATTAACCGCTGAGTGAAAAGTAGTTTGGGAAATGCAATAAGTCAGATTCAGGTCAGATCAAGCAGAATAATATGTGGGCAATGATGAAATTAACATACTAGGAAATGCAAGCTGAAAATCTCCAAACTTTCCTTATTAGACTGATAGAAAATGGAATTTACTTTGCTTCAAGAAAACATTGCGCCCAGTTCTACTGACTCATTCTAGGAAGGTTTGGACTGCCCTGCCCAACGTCATCTGCAGATGAAAAAGATTAAACTGGCTTAAACTGGGCATCTAACAGTTTTGAAAAACACTGACTTGTAGTACGGGCTGGCTCAGAAGTGTCAGTTGTGCTCCAATGGTTTTGTTCAAGGCTGGGATGCCCACAAAGTTACAACAAGGATTATATTGCTAGTATGCTACTGTCTCTTTCTCAAAAAATAGTAGTCCTGTGCTTGTGTCATACCTGTCACAGCTGTGTCCTGGTTTGGAAGGTGAGCACTGCAAGACAACACAACATGAATAATTACATTCAATATTGTCCTATAGATGTAAGGATCTCAATTTTAATTATACCTTATTAACAAAATGTGTAGGATTAGAACTACATCTAGAGAGTTTAGAAGGTAAACCAGTGCCTGATAATGTATCATTATAGAGTAAGTTTTAAATTATTAGTTTAATTCAGATCTAATAGGATTTTAATCCTATTCTGATTGCTCTCTGTGCACGTCAAAAAGTATGATTTTACAGAAGGCCCATGCCTTAAAGTTTAGTCCAGAGGGCTTTGAAATTAATGGAAAAACTCCAACTAAGCTTAGTGTGCTTTGAATCAATCATTTGGAGTCCTTTCCATCAACACTAAAATTGAAATACGCTTTGAACAGTTTGACTGTGGGTCCCTAATTTCCTAAGAATTATTATCAACAATGACAATGTAGTATCTGCTCTGCCAAATAATTTATTCAAGCCTCTACTAATGTCTCAGCCATTACTAACTACTTAAGTCATTTACTTAATTGGAAAGTGCGCTAATTTCAGTGTTACATGCAATGTGGAGTAGTGAGGGATTCCATAAGATCAGGAACCTCTTCCCAATGCCCTGTTGCATTTCCTCCTTGCTTTCTGACTGGCTTGATAGTTGTAATGTTGAGCTAGAATAATATTTTCTTCCTTCGTAGTTGTTGCAAGGTACACTCCTTGCCAAAAATCAAAGGGCTAAATTGCATTCACTGACTTAAAATCAGTCCTGCTGTCAACTGCGATGCATGTTTAATTGTTCTGTCTGTACGCTGTTGGGCTGGAACAGTTTCAAACAATCTACCAATCATGAGCAGAAAAAAAATCATTAGAAAATCAATTTTTGCTTAATTGAAGGTCCTTCTTCCAAATGGGAATGAAGAAAGATTTACAACCTCAGATTCACTGAGTGTATAACGATGGCACTGGAGCTTGTCAAGTTTTTCCTTTGGCAGCTCTGGCACGGACGGGATTTACTTTTTCCACCTGCTGTGGGTCAGCACGGCGTGGGCCCTGGGGAGCAAAGGACTGTGCTAGGTATTAAGTGGAGCACAAGAGGCTGTGTTTACAAATCAAAGGTGGGAAAAAAGTCATTATAGAGGGAGGAAGCAAAATAGTAGAAGGGAATTTCAAATGTATTGTTTATACATTTCTTCTGAACGCTCTGAGTGGTAATTGCAATGACTGACTCATGGAGACATCCCTTTGGCATCTGGCTACTGATGCTGACATTGATAAAATCCTGTATCCCAGAGCCCCTTGGGTAGTTTGCTCTCTGCTCCCAGAAAAAGGGCTCCCAAAGGTAAAATCCTGTTTCTACTCAAGACAACAAGAGCTTTGCCATTGATTTCAGCAGGGTCGCAATTTCACTGCAGGTCTTTTAAAAACTTGTAGCTTAATTTTCTTCTGTTGAGACTTGAGCAAATCTACTGAATCATGATGTGGTTAAAACGTAGCAGGCAAGGAAAACAGGAAAATGGAGAACTGATAGGAAAATCAGACCTGTGGTTGTAACCCCGGCCCCCTTCCTGGTTTCTCCTGCTGTGCTGAGAAAATGTGGCCCCATTCCCCTTTAAGTTTACAATGAGTAGAAGAGGGAGCCATGGTGTAAATATCAAGCAATAGCTAAAAGTGAATTTACCAAAGTTCAATAAACATAAAAATGATGAATTTAGATGTCATGTAATTAACATAGAATTACACGAGCGATAACCAAGTAATTACACCTTTAATAATGCATTAAACTTGTCAGGAATACTTAGTCATTCAACTAGAATTTAACAAGATAGCCTATAGCAAGTAACAGTAATTAGATATCACTACTGAAAACATTGATAGTTCCTAATTGATAGCTTTTATTTATTTATTTATTTATAAAGTTAAATGCCAAACATTTCTTTTGAGTGGATTAAGGAATATTAGCTGTGTTTAAAACCATACTGCCTGCTCTTATAAATTGCATGCAGCTAAAACAAAGCAGCAAACACAAAACTCTAGGAAAAGTGTCCCAACTAAACCCACCAGTTGCTTATGCAAATTTGGTTCAAGTTCTCACTCCTGTGATTTGAATTACAACCTGAGGAAGCCTGCTCCCTCAGAAGTGTGTCGGCAGCAAAGCAGAAAGGGAGGTGGCAGAGAAAACTTTCTGAATCAGAGAAAATCACAATTACATCATCTGGAGGATGCAGGTCTTTGGTGTGACTGAGGCACGCTGCAGTCTTTGCAACCGTACAGCAGGGAAAATAAACAAGCTCAGGAGTCCATGATTTAGGTATTAAGGCAGGACTTGGGCTTGCTAACAACTAAATCAGATTGTTTAGACTACAGAAGAATGTGTTTTTTTGAGGAAGAGGTGGAATAGAATTGAAACTATGTGTTTACTTGCTGTTTCTCAATGTGGGAGATATTTCTGCTGCTTTTATCTTGTTCAATCTATGCATTTGGCAAATTATTATTTTTCTTTTTTTTTTTTCCCTTGTAATCAAAAAGTAAAGTGTATCCCAGGGGAAACTGAAAGAATAATGTAAATAAAAGAAAAAGATTAAAGAAAATCTTCTAGGGCAAGCCAAATGTAAGGGTTTTTTTTTACATTTTTCTTTTGTTTAATTCTGTTTTTTAAAAAACTTTTGAATCATTTTCTTATTTACAGCAATAATTCCTGTATTTGGCCTGAATTCACAAATATATTTGCTTGCAAATTTCTCTGGGAAGAAAGTGCTCCATCCTATTCTGGATATGTACTGGAATCTGTGCTTAGTGGCATCAACTGTACTTTAAACCAAACTAAACAGCAATTAATGCTTTTCTGTGTGAAAGAGTAGAGATCAGCTGGAAAGATCACATACATCTTACGTCATTTTTTTCATCTGTATAATTACAAGTCTTATCAGGCTGCATGCTGAGCT
Source organism: Microhierax caerulescens (assembly GCA_035590215.1). Classification (NCBI taxonomy): domain Eukaryota; kingdom Metazoa; phylum Chordata; class Aves; order Falconiformes; family Falconidae; genus Microhierax; species Microhierax caerulescens. The sequence goes on from JAVJGJ010000002.1 coordinate 4,445,447, forward strand.
ATGTCTGATTGTCAATCAGGCCTCTCTTGATTGCACCTGATGTAAATATTCCCTGTCAATCTGCAGGACACAATGCCAGGGTCCAAACAACTGTACCTTAGTCCCCAGATACAAGGTCCTGGGCTTTCTTGCTATGCTGATGATCAAAGTGATTCCTAAAATGCAGGCTATCAGCTACCAGGCGGTTAATTCCCTTGCACCTTCAATGCTGCTCCTCTGCTCTGATGTATGGTGGCTCTGCTGAGCCCTCCTCTCCAGATACAGAAGATTATTCATGAAAATGAAACTACTGCATTTATGTTTACATGATTCTCAGACAGTTGCGTGGCAACTGGAATTGTCTTTACTTTTATGCATATTAAAACACTCAATAGATACCCTTTCAATAATTAATTGGTAATGAATGTAGAGGCTGTAGAATGCTATATCCAATGTGTTTAATCTTTATCCAGTGGTTAAACTGGCTAAAAAAAAGCCTTGTTTTTCTGTGTTAGGACTTCTTTAACAGGAGATACCATGTCCTCTTCTCAAAAATAACAGGCAGTAAACAAAACCCTAGAGGAGCTGACTGACCTGAACAGCATCAAGGCCAGCCAAGTGTGTGTTTGCAATGCACAGGACAGAAACTGTGTATGTTGCGGAGCACACTGCAAAATCCATGCTGTGAGGTAGAGAGCAGCGATTTTCAATCCATTCTCGAGACCTCTTGATACTCTTGACATTCACCCAGCACGCTGCATCTCTCTGGACCACCCTGGCTGGCTCCTCCAGCGTGCAGCTCTCCCCTTGGAATGGGCAACAGCAGAGCAGCAGTGCTGTGCCTTGAGACAGCCTGGCTGGACTTGCTTTCCTCCCTCAGGTGATGGTGAAGTAAAAAAAAAAAAAAAAAAAAAAAAAAAAAAAAAAAAGTAAAAAAAAGTAAAAAAAAAGTCATCTCGGCTGTGACTAGCCGTCCCCATTTAACTGCATCACCTGGGCAGTGTCACCACCCCATTGTCTCTTTGGGCTTCTCTCGGTAGAGAACTGGGATTCCAAAAATTGCAGTGGCTGGGACCAGCCACCCTTTCCTCCTCCCTGGAAATGTAAAAAGGTCTTTTTCTTTAATAATAATAATTAAAAAAGGCAAAGAGGCAAATCTCTGGTGTCTGCATGGTTTTTATAATTGTTTTAACACAAGATGGAGTAAGAGGTTTTTTTCACTCTCCTCAACTCTCCTTCTGACTCATTTAATTAGACCTGAGTGCTAATGGGTTTTCATGCTTTGTAGGAAAGTTGTAGACATGCTTGTTTGGCCTTGCTCTTGTTAGCACTAGCTTTGCACGGATGTTCATGCAACTGAGTTTGTCAGCAGAGCCAGGCACTGCATTGCTTCTGCCCTCGTCTGGGGTGTATCTGGAGTTTGTGTCACCGCTTTGCTTGGATGCTTTTCTGCTTATAAATCTGCGTGTGCAAAGGGCTGCACAGCAGTGTCCTCCCTGACTCTGTGTGTAGTAGCAGCGTGTTGAAGTTATTTTCTTAATGCTTCTTCCTTACTGTCACAACTAATGTAGCAGATTTACCAGTTTGCTTGCTACAAAGGATGTTCTGCAGAACATGACTTTGCATGACAAAGTTGCTTGAAACAAGGTATTCTGAGCAGCTGGGGTGGGAACCTGCCCAGTGCATCCGCTGATCTGTTCACACGGTTCCTCAGGTGGGTGCACAGTTACCATGGCTGCAAGATGCAATCATGGTAAGTCATATAAATGAAGGATACTATTGATTGTTCATTTTTGCACACACCATTACATGCACACACTTTTGAAAATAAGGCTTGGGGTATAATTGGCTGCCAATGGAGCTTCACCAAGTTGGCTGCATACATTTGGTTTTCTTTATTTTTATGTTTTAAAGAGCTATTCCTGCTGATTCTCGGAACCTTTGTGTGTGTGTCTGCATTGCTCTTGTGTTCTGCACCTAAAATAGATAATGTGTTCAACCTCACAGATATGCTGGCTGGGTTTTGCTTTGTCTCTACGAAGCAAGGAATTAAGTGTTCCCCAAAAGGCTTCCCGAGTTTGTTCCCAGAAATGAAAATATAGGAGTTTGTTGAAAGCCTGAGACAAGGAACATGTGGAGGCAGATATGACAAAGCAGTTGATGGGTGTACTACTGAACAACTTGCCGGGGAAAAACCAGACAAACCCTCTCCTGAGATCCAAAGGTTATGAGGTTGTATTGAGGACCCTCAGTCTTGATCCTGAGGCTGGGCAGCTCGGTGGGTGCTTTCCCGGGCTCTCCACCGATATGAGCAATGCCATGCCGTGGAGCACGGAGGAGGCACCTGCGTTCTCCCAGGCTGCCAATAATGAAGTGACAATGGGGTGTGATAACTCACCAGCCAGTGCTGGATTATATAGAGTCACTGCAGCCTATTAACACTTTGTAAAAATCCGGTATGGCTTAGCTTCACTGAACCTGAAAGGCATTAGAATAAGAACTGAAAAGCTGAAGCCCATATGAAGTCACGAGTGTTCCTGGGACAGCAAAACTGTTCAGACTATTTCTTGAGCCAGTTTGAAACTGGGGGACATATGTCTAAACAATTTTCTGCGTGAATGTCCAGCATATTATATAGGGGGGTTTGCGTGAGGGCAGATCCTCTGAGCTGCTCATGAGTGTCCTGCTCATCTCCCCTCGTGCAGACAGAAGAGGTACAGTGAATTATCACACAAGTATTTTTGTACTTGCTTTCAGCTTTCCTGGAGAATGTGGAGTCCAGCCTGTCCTTGCAGGTCTTGATCCTGCAACTGGTCTGGACCCGCTTTGCCTTTCTGCTGAGTTTCCTTTGTATTCTCTGTGGGGTGATGGATTTAGGGTACAGTTACCGAAGAAAGGCTGATCTGATCTGTTTGCTGTTGCTGAAATGAGGAACAGGTTCTCCAGAATAGGTTGTTTTGGGCTAGTTAGCTGCTAGCTCCTTAAATAACTTGCAGAGAGGTCCTGTGACCAGCAGAGCCGGTGCAAGGGCAGCACTGGTGCTGTGCAGCTGGGAGCGGGGAAAATGGGAGGACAGGGAAATTCCTGCCCTTTTCGTGGCAGTGGGGTACTAGATTCTTTGGGTTGAGTAAGGCCAAGTACAGACCTCTCTCCCCCTCAAGTCCATCCCTTTTTTTGTAGTAATAAGTCTGCTAAAAAGTCATAGTTCAGCAATACTATGTTAAATATATCTTGAAACAAAATAACTTTTCACTCAGAAATAATCACAAGTAACCTCTCTCCTGATTCCTGCGTGCAGGTCTACTCACAGCTCTACAGCGGGAGCTGTGGTGCCAGAAGAGGAAGGCTTTGGCAGTTATACTGGGAAATGTTGTGTCCCCCCACCTACTGGTTCCAGCATTCCGGCAGTGTGCTGCCCCTTTGAACTTCGGTGACAAATCTGCGGGACTGTGGATGAGGTGAGTAAACATATCTGAGTTGAAAATAACCCCACAAAAAGGGTTTGCTTTTAGTCTGTCCTGATTAATCTTAGGTAATTAAAGGGTCAGCGTGAAGAAGGAAGATCCAAAAGAAGTAAGACGTAAATGGGATATGGCTTAATTAAGATGTTCTATCACTTTTATCATTGCAGTCATGAAAATGGTGTATGGAAGAGTTTCTCTAAGGCTACAAAAGTTAGCCCACAATTTTTGTCATATATTAACTGTATTCTAGCTGCTGCATAAATTATCCTTTAGTGATGTGCACCGTATAATAACCTAGATAGATAGATACACCTTAACTATTATCTCTCCCAAATGGTGCAGGAGCACTGGACCGGTGCATTACACCACAACTGCAAGCAATCACACCGTAGATGTTTAGTTTAGAAAGGTCCAGAGAATACATTTCTCATACCACCTACTTGCCACAAAACGTTTTCCAATGACTTATTTAAGACCTAATGAAAAAGACCAGAAGGCTATAATACGCTAGAGGAAGAGAGCAAGAGAAATCAAAGTCATCAGCAGTGTCCTAAGGTCTGGGAACTGCAGGTAACTTGCTGAAATTCCCAGGTAATCCCAGAATGCTGACAGTGCAGGCAAAAATATTTTTAGCGATAACTGTCAGTATGGGTTGCAGGAAAGCTCTTTCCTTAATGCAATATCTTGTGATGGGTTAAATTCTGCGTACACAAGTAATTTATACCAACCAACACCCAATGGCTCTAATGTCACTGTAGGCCCTGATGTGTCCTCCTTGGTGTCCCATTTCTAGTCACGACTATCTTCAGTGAATCAGGGGAAAGCAGGAAAAGTCTGCAGAGTCAGTTCTTCTCCCTTTTGATATGTAAGGTCTTTGTGATCCTTGCAGCAAACTAGTGGAAGCCCTGAAATAGAGGATTAAGGCAATATAAAGATGAGGTTCGCATGCTGTGAAAAGATTTTAAGTAACAATTATGATGTCCTTATTGAAAGTATTAACCTTTTTTTGACAAGATAAGGGAAAATGAAGTTAAGATGACCTGGCTGTTTTATAACTGTGTAAGTACACAGTTTGTACAGATATGCTTCAGATAGCAATGGGAGTTCTCAGTGTCCACCGAAATCTAGATTTCAGTCTTTGTTTTATTAAAGCCCTGACTCAGCAGATCCCTTCATCATCATTTTGCTTTCAATTATATTACGCACAAATTGGCTTAAGTGCTTTGGGCTCTCCAGTTTGATTCCAAGTGAGACAGAAAATGGCACAATTTAGAACATGGAACCAATAGGTGCACTAATCCCCCGACGTCCTTGGTGCCAAGATGTGTTTCAAGTCTGGCCCATGTGCAAAAGATCTTCTTCCCTTTTTATAGTTCATTTAATCAGGGGTGTTTTTGACAAAAACCAGCAAAATATCCTGGAATTACCTAACGTGCTCCAAGTGATTGTCCAATGGTTTGTGTAGCGTTCCCATGCAGAAGTTATATAAAAATGTTCTGTTGCTATGTGAACTGGAGGTTTGTTTTGATGTAGCATCAATACCCAAGAGGGGAGAAAGGGGTGGGGGGAGGGAAGAGAAGACAAGACACTGGCATAGTGCCAACCTCTGGAGTTTTTTGCGATGATAAATTGTTCACAAGGAGTCAGCGTGACCCGCCAAGTAAACCCAAATGCTCTCTAAGAGCCATGGGCTTCAGATACTGCTGACAGACAAGTACTCCTTATCAGCCTTTTTGTTTAAACATACACGCAGAGCGCGCACACGTAGGATATCTGCTATGGCAAGAGAGAATGCGTGCCAGCAAAGCGGGCTGCACCGGCAGATAATGTCCACACAGATGTCCAGGTCTGACTCCCTGCTCCCCTCACCCCCTACCCCCACCCCATCTTCTACAGAATCTTTGCATTTCCCCTCGGCCAGAGGCACAGACCGCACTGATACCCTCCGCTGCTGCTTGCGGTGGGAGCTTTGTGGAGCACAGCGCTGGCCTCGTTGCTTGCTGGAGGGAGGATTTCCCATTCAGAAATTTTGACTGAGCTAGAGGGACCCATGTGTCTGTTGCAGAGCTTCTCTTCGTTTGGTTTGGGGTTTGTTTTGTCCCGCTTTTTGTATTTGACTTGGTTGAAAGGCTTGGGAATTACAGCTTTGAAAATGTATTTATTTTCCTCCCCCCGCCCCTTATCCACTCTCTCCTAGGAAGTGTCAATCTTGTTCCGATGACTGGGTCAAGGCATGAGCTCTGTGGTGGTTTGGGGAATGCTTGTGCATCACTTCAGAATCCTGAAAATGGTTTTATGGAAATCTGCCTGTAACCCCCAGCCCCTGTGGTGCATCAGGCAGCAGTTTGCTAACAGAGCCTGTGGTGCACACAACTCACTCTTGCAGGAAACAACTACAGGACAATCAAAGATCTAATTAACCTGAAATAAGTATTTCTAGGCAGAAGAGACTTAGGGAATTGACCAAGCTGAAGAGAACTGTTTTTCTCTAGTTATTCTCAGAGGGCAATTTTGAAGCAATGGAAAAACTTCAGGAGAGTATTCAAATGTTAGAAAATGTGCTAAAAAAATCCTGACTTTAAGCAAAGGGGAACCATTCAGATCCTCTACATCTGAAAAGTGACAAAAAATGAAACAAGATATGTTGAGAAATTAAAGATGTAAACCAGAGAGAGAAGATAAAGGGATGGAACCGTGAGTCTTCTGCTGTTTGAATGAGCTGAATCATCTGTCTCTTACCCACTTTCCCTCTGTATACAAGGGGCAGGTGGCGGGGGAAATGTGAAGGACATTATGAAGCATAAGTAGTCACAGGACATTTGAACATACAAAGTGTTCTAATAGTAGTAACCGTGAGCAAAGTGGATGAAGTGAGCACTTTGGTGAGTAGCAGAGTGACATGATCTGTGGGCCAGGCACGGTGAAGGCAGTGCTCGGTGCTGGCAGCAGGGCAGCTGGCCAGAGAGCCCATAGGGGTGGGGGGGGGTGGGGGGGCATTTCCTTGGGCAGCAAAGGGAGCAGGAGAAACACTTGGCACAAGCTGTGCCGTGTATCCCTGAGACAGCTCTGGGTGAGCTGGGGTGCCTGCACCGGGCAGTGAAGCACTGGTGGGTAATACTGGTGTGGGCTTCAGGGGCGGTGTAGCTGCATCAGCTTTGTGCCTGGGATGGTACCAACAAGCTACTGGGGCTGGTCAGCACCGTGCTGGTGAGGCTCTTCTCTAGCACTGGAACTAGCCGTGTCAGCGCTGGTGTCGGGGTTTCGGTGCTGTGCTTTGCCGTAAGGTGGTGATGAGCCCTGAGGGCTTGCCCATGAACTTGATCAAGTTGAATCCTCCGTGGTTCCCATAAAGCACACGGAGTTAATGGAATAATGGGTTGCGGTAAGCACGATGCTGGCACGAGAGTTAAACTTGCAGTCCATGTCTGGCTTTCAGCTTGATTGACTTTGTCATGACACTGGATTTATCGCTTTGTGCACCTGTAAAATGAGGAGAGGGGACAGTAGGTATCACCTTTCTGTTACAGTTGGAGAGAAATGGGAATCGGATATTGAAAAGGTTGGTCTAGGAGATACAGGTTGACACAAGTGGGTGAGATTTCCAGGGGTAAGGGGGTGGATTATCTGATGGGGTAACAGACTGCTCCTTCTCTGTTTTGTTATTGTTGCCATTGATATGAAGATCCAGCAGCTGCCATACATTTTGTGAGTGGGACTTAAATAGACAGAAAATCAAATTGGAGTCAGGAACTAGCCTGAAGGCAGACACATCCTAATGCAAATTTTTTTTTAAAAAAAACAGATTTGAGCATTCCCTGTGGCACAGCTTCCCTGTCCTGTTGCTGCTGAGGCAGCATGGACTGGTTTCCCCCAATTTCCAGGACACCAAAGAAATAAAATACTGTTCAGTTAAAACTGAAGTGCCTCTGGGCAGCAGATGAGGAGGGTTTTGGAGTTCTCCTCTATCTTTTATTGGTTTAGGTTTTTTTTTTTTCCTTTTCCATCCTGCGTTTGCACTTTAAGAAATTGTCATTGGTGAGGGGAGAAGGCAAACAAAAGTTGACTTTTGTTAAGCGGCTGAGACTTGGCAGTTGTGTGGAGGTCACGGCGCTCAGTCAGTGTCAACCTCCATTCCCCAGAGTTGTATCCTGTAATGTATTTATTTATCATTACAGACGGCCAAAAATTTTTTTTTCCCTTTCAGTTTGTTCTGTCCAAGGCCGCAGGGTTCCGACAGAGATCAACAGCATTCCCGCAGTGATGAAGCAGCTCGTCAAAAGCTGAATTAGATGTTAAATCTTTCTGAAGTGGGGAGGAGGTGGAAGGAGGGGAATCACATTGTGCTAAGAATTTATCATGTGTTGTTTCCTGTGAGATAATGTATAGGAGAAGATTTGTTATGGAGCAAGTTTCAAACTGCTGTTTCAGGGCTACAGTGTCTGCCAAGCTTATGATATATTTGATCTTTTCTGAAAGTCCTTCTTTTCCTTTTCTACCTTTTGTTAAGCGGTTTGTCTTTCAGGTAGGTAAATACTTAAAATATTACATCTACTGGAATATGTACAGCTAAGCACCAAAATTTGCACTGATAAGAGGAATAAGCAGAAATCTGAATTAGACTGTGAGACTCAGTGAGGCTCCAGCTCCTGGACAGCAGGTTAGACACTGAAATTATCTCTTAGCTTTGCAATTGGGTATGTTAGGCAAGCTGTGTAGGCATGCCTTGTTGTAGAAACTGTTACGAATTTTGGTACAGACCTTGAGGAAAACAAGGCCTTGCTTTTCAAAGGTGCTGCGTATGCCCAGCATTACTTAAAGTGAAAAGGAGCGACAACTTGATGGTGTTTCTGAAAACATTTATTGAACCATTCTGCATCAGTGACCACCTTTTACAGTGCAGGTTACTGTCTTGAGCTTGCACACTTGTACCGTGGTGGAAATATTCTTTGTATTCTTCTTTTGCTCTTTTACCCTATTTTTATTTTTATTTTTTTTTCACAGAAGGAAGTACAGCTGAGTCTCATTCATTTATGCTTTCTGATATAATTGTTTTTGCTCTCAGCAGTCATTGAAAGGGGGCCATAGGCAACTCATGTACCTTATTAATGGACTATAAAATGCACCCCTTTTCAATCTAAATTGAGAAGGGAAAGGTGTCAGATTTTTCTCTCTCATCCACTGAGTAAATATGCTGGTGTAAAAACCTTTGAGGTAAAATAGTTTTGCTCTGATTCTTCAATAAAATGTCAAGTGCAATGATGGATGAACTGGCAGTCCTGAAGTTTACTCAACGTTGTCTTGTTCTCAGTATCTAGGTCAAGATATTTCTGGGTTGCCGGGTTCAGACAAGATTTCTGCAGATCTCAAATAACACAGTTAAAATATTATAAGTGGTTTGGTTATCCAGCAGGAAGAAAGCTTATTGATCAGCAGGATTAAGCCCTGTGTCCATACGAGCCATTTTTTCCTGCCTGGCCATAATGAATCTGAAGACCAGAAGAAGCCATGGCAAGTCCCTTCTGCTGTTGGGTGGGGAGGAAAGCTCGTAACACACCCGTCTGTCTCCTTGCCCTCGCTGCTTGCATGGTCGTCCTTCCTAGAGGCCCCTGAATAACTTTTAAGATAACCTTTCCCTAAAGCAATCCTGGAAGTAAGTGCTGCTGTGTACTTTGCAGAGGATGGAGCGAGGTGTAGAGTGGAAGCCACAACTTCACCCACAGCTGAGTGAATTTTGGACTTGATCCTCACCTACTTATTGTCTAAGTGTTGGTTTGGCCTCTGGACTGGGTCAACATGCTTGTTAGATGCTGGTTCTCATCTGAGTGTTCTTGTGAGGAAAAGACATGACTGGTTCAGGCCACTAAGCTCAGAAAACATGAGCAAATACCAAACGTGTCATGGGTGAACGATGACTTTGGCACTGCAGCTCCTAAATTCATCCAGGGCTTGGGACTTCTGTCAGTGACTCTAGTTGCCTGGTTTGAGTACAAACAACTTAGAATTCAAATCTCGTCTCTTCCAGAAAACAAAATGTTCTGCTTTTCTAGGTTGTCCTAAAAGGAGTTTTTTCCCATCCTTCCTTTTGGAGGTTTGTGATGTTGCCAAAGAAATCCAAATTAACCTGCCTTTGCTCAAGTAGAAAGGTACGTGGGTTGTGACATCACCTTTCTTAAGAACGGCTCCCATCTTTCACATTCTATTATTTACAGAAACCAACTCATATGGCAGTAGCAGAAATCACTGAGTGGACACTGTGGTCATGAGATGAAAGATAAGATCACGGTGGCTTCTCTGCCCATTCACTCAGTGGAACTTGAACTCTTTCTGTGAGGAGGCTAGGCTTTGACAAGAGGCGTGGAGAGCCCGTCCAAGAAAAGCAGGTAGACAGGGAGTTACAGCATTGTTTTGGGACACAGGAGAAGTTTATTTGAAGCCCTCTGCTTGAGAAATGGATCTTCTGCATGACTGCAGGAGCTGCTGAGCAATTCAGTTGAAGCAACAGTGGCACATACACGGTGTGGTTTGACCTGAAAGGAGGCGCGGGCAGGCTGCTCACCCCACCTGGGAGTGCTTGGCACCCACCCGCAGGTCCTGCAAGGGATTTAGGTAGATGAAAGCCTGTTTTGTAGGGTCCAAGCAGGGCGAGGCATGAGCTTAGTGTGCAGCCCAGCTCAAGTGGTGACATGCGCAGATGCGGAGCTGCGTAGGGAGCCCTGCTTCTGGAAACAAAGATGCACAGAGTTCGGGATTACACACACCACCTCTTTCGTGTGCCCCAAGGGCGAGTTGTGCAAGGTGGCTGAGCTGCTCCAGTGTTTCACTGCTGCCGAAGGAGGGACGTCTCTCTTTGGCACCCTGCTCTTGTTAGATCTTTGCTGAACCAGTTCCCCACACTGGCTGCAGCAGTGGCGAGCTATCAGAGCAAGTATCTCATGGGACTTCATCCTGTCAGGTGTTTCCAGAAGTTCACATTGAAGCTGAAAATTGAGTCCTTGCATCTGGGGTGTTATGCTAGCACCTTCTCTGCCAAGCAATTTTAGTTACCGCACGTTCCTGTGTACAGTTTCTGAAGGATCTGGAAGAAATCACAAGGGTGACGGTTATGAGAGGGAACCTACTTCAGGCTGGCAAGACATGTTTGTGCTTTGTTACCACAACGCTGCTTCTGAGCAAAATGGATGTGCTAGTGGTATTCCCCAACTTCCTTGAGCTCTCACGTTAACTCTGGTAAGTGTGTTTAAATGGAATAATGAACATCATACAGCAACTAACAGTTTAGTTTTCAGATTTTTGTAGAAGGCCTGTCTTTCAGGCTGTAAAATACCTCTGCAGCCCACTTGGATGGGAGAGTTTCTGAATTGCTTTTCCTGGGTCTTTATTTGCTCCATATTCCTTTACCTTGTATCAAGCTGTCCAGACTCTGTTTCGGGGAGGATCTGATGCTCGCTCTGACACTGCAGGCCACGTAGCAAAGCCCCCTGGTAAAGCAATGTATCTGCCACAATAATATGCTTCCAGTGCACAGAAAAGAAATCCAATAGAAAAGTGACATGATAAAAGATAAGCTGTGTTAAACAAAGACGTTTTCCGTGTATCACACCAAAACATGGTGTATTTCATAACGCAGCAGAGCACACTTCATCAGAATCCCAGGGAAGAAGCAGACCTGCTAAAAGAATAACATTTTGGTGCCAGGGAAGTTATGCATTTAATAGATCTCCGCTGTATTTTGCAGAGAGATTTGCAGCTACATTCAGCCTTGGCTAAAACGTAATGGCAACGCGTTGTAGGAGCCAGTTGTCCTAAGGGCTTCATATTGCAACAATGGAGCTATAAATGATGTTATTGAAGTGGTAAGTGTCAAAAGGCGAGCAGGATGTAATTTCAATTGGGAGGTGCTTTTGATTAATTGGCCCATTTAAATGCTGAGCTGTCCAGGAGAAAATCCAGTCAGGTTACTTTTTAGACACTTGAAGGGGAGGGAGTTTGACTGTGCTCTATGTGCCTGGTTGCAATGGATCCTGCTCTTTATCCCCATCCACTCTGGCTAGAGCAGAAACTCCAGGAGAGTTCGTTTTCCTGCGTGCAGCCTGTCCTGAGCCCTGGCAGCTGCTGCGGTGATGCATGCCTTGCTGAGAGGCAGGGCGGATGGATGGGATGGGGATGGCTGGTCTTTGCTCAACCTGTCTCCTCCTGGCACTTCTTGCCCGAAACAAACCTCATCTCGGTGTTGTAAATGGAAACCTCTCCTAACATTGTCAGCCTCTAGTGGGGGGAAAAAAAAAAAAAAATGAACGTGGTGTTCTGTGTTTGTGTAGAGGGTTTGGAAAATATAACCTTCAGCATGTCAGGGAATGACGATCTCTTACAACCTTTTTTATGGGCACTTCCTTTCTGCAGCATGCAAAAGAGCAAAGAGCGGATCCTCTGTTACTTTGCTGTTTACTTTGGAAGGGATCTTTCTGTAGCAGAACTGGGATTGTCTCTAAGAGACAAAGCTGTAATTAAGTCTTCTGTTTTCTGACTGTATGAGGAGAAAAGCCGATTTTATAAAGCCGTGCCTCCCTTCTTGGTCCTTGGTTCCTACATCTACCTGTCCCCACTCCCAAAGGAGACTGAAGGGGAAGAGGGTGGCTGAGTGGGACAGCGAAGAGTGCTCGGCTGGCACCAGAAGGGACCGTGTCAGCAGCAGAAGGACAGAACTTGGTCTGCAGAGCCCTTCTACCTTGCGGTAGAAAATCCCAGTAGAGATTTGCTTTATACTTTGGAGGCAATAAGTTGGCTTTCTTTTCCCTCTCCTATCTTTGAACTCATAAATTTACTATTTTCTGACCATGGAAGGAGGAACTGGTTGAATGAAATTACTCTGTAACGTTTGAGAGTGGGGCACCTTCCTCAGCCTGGGGGGACAGTGGGGTACACGTGGGGGGAACCTCGGGCAGCGGTGGGATGTGGGTCTGCAGTGCCGGCCGTGTCAGCGGGGCTGTGAGTGGGAGTTTTCACCACCAGCACTTAACGCTGGTGCTGCAGGACCTACGCTGTGTCTGCGGGCTTGCGGGGGAGGCTGAAATAGATTCTTGGCATGGGGTCTTGGATCTTGGAGCCTCTTTGCTTAATAGATTGCTCTGTCTCCCTAGTGATACCACTGCAGCTGCAAGCTACAGAGGCATCTTGGCTGGAGTCCTCTCGATTTAAAGGAGAGAATACTGGATAGATCTCCTCGGCAGGATCATGACTGAATGCTCTCTTTCCACTCTGGCCTGGGAGAGTCCAATTCTGCTGACCTGAGGGACACATCTCCTCATGTCCCAGGCTCTGGAGAAAAGAGAAATAGTGTGTGCAAAAGTTTTCAGTTTATATTGAAAAATTTGAGGTCTCTGGCCAAGAGGCTTTTTTGTGCCTTCTTTGGCTTTTGGAAGTTGCCTAGTTTATTTTTGTCTGTGTGAGTTGGCCTGTTTCTTTAATATATGGCAAAGGTGGTTAGAGTCCTGGATAGACACTTTTTTATATTTCATATAAACCTAAACAAATACATTAAATAAAGGTCCTTTCACCTCCAGGTTGGTGGTTCAGATCTAGTCGTGCTTGGGAACAGAACTGTTCAAGCAGTAAAAATAAAACATCTCCTGATTTATGAATAGAAGTGTCAAGTTTTGACTTGTTCTGATTACTGGCATCACATTATTTGTGAACATTTAGACAACTGCCAGAAACTCATGAAACACATTTGTGAATCCCAGAAGTTTCATAAACTTCAGCCTGAGTGATTATTTGCTTTCTGGTGAATAAGTGGGCTGGCTAAAGCGGTATGAGAAGAACAGTTAACTAATGCTCAGGTCCCATAGTAGTAATAGGATGCAAGGGCTCTTGGTTCTGTCGCACATAAGAGGGTGGCAGCTCTGCTGCAGTTCACACTAGGCACTTGCTGTGTGCTCTGGGGAACTGGTGTTACTGGTTTGAGAAAGGCAGGGAAGAAGGGCTCCAGCTTGACTTTCAAGCCTTGCGTTGTTTGCTGGGTCAGCTGTTGGGAGGAAAAAATAAAATCTACTTTTTGCTTGAAAGCCGAATTGTTATATTGGAGAGACCATAGCAGTGATAATGGCAGTTAGTGCTTGCAGGGTACGGGCGCTGGGGGCAAAGCGGGGCTGTGGTTCAGAGCGCTGTGCAAGACAGGACAGACAGCTGCCTCCTGACACATAGCAGATCAGCAGCTCTGTGAATTTGTACAAGTGCCTGAAAAAGCACGGGGATTTGGCAAATCCGTATGGATTTCACACCAGGAGTAGAGATGCCGTAATTAGAGCCTAAATTCAAGGCATAGCTGTGCGAAGTTGACTCCCTCCCCAGCAGACCCTGCCATACACCTATTTGTTGGGCATTCAAAAGCTGTCAGTGAACACCAGGCTGTGGGAAACTTGGCTAAAAGCAATGGCAATATGTGGCTTACAGTATTTCAGAGCTACTCTGGGACTAATTGTAAATGACATTTTAAAAGTTTTTTTTTTTAATGTTCTTTTCCTTCCTCTCTGAGTCTTTATATTCTCTCACTGCTTTCTCTCCATCTGCAGAAAGTAAAATTTAGAAAAGGTTATTATAGCTGTTTTGTCACAAAATGTGGTACTTGCATGGGGAAGATGCAGGGTAGGGATAACGTGGCATGTTTTGCTTCTGCTGCCACTTTGCATAAGTGTGACTTTAAGTCATTACTTGTAATTTCTATTGGTATTATAAATAATAGATCAAGTCCACAATTTATTTGCTAAAGGTTTCAACAGATGCAGTGTAATTAACAAACCGTAATCATTAGGTTTTGGAGAGAGGGTGACATACCAATTTTTTTAACTGCTTCTCTGCTTAGAAATACATCCAAGCAGCGATGCACCCAGAGGGATACACACACGGATGATGTACTTTGCGCATGCCATTTTATGTGCATTCTCACTTTGCTTTCCAAGTATTAACATGTGTAAAATCCCTTTGGCATGTGCAGATATGTGCAAGTGGGTTGTGCATCTGTAGCGTTTACTTGCCTATGGAAGAAAGCATATGTGGAATTGTGGGCACTGAGTTATGCTTGCAACAAAGTCCCCCGGACGTTTGACCTTACGTAGTAGCTCTTCAAATCTGCAACTCGGTGATTCAGTTCCTTCTGCCTTAAAAATAAAGGCAGGGTGACTTTGGGTGGAGTAATAATGATATTATTTTAGGAAATAAACCTTTGAGGCATATTGCCTCATTATGTCTCCTTTAATCTGGTGACTTGAAAACCACAGAGACAGAGAAACCAGAAATACAGGTGTAGATCAGTGGTGCAGGTCGAGCTGATGCCCAAGCCTCCAGCAAGCACAAGCCATTACTGCCAGACAGATTCTTCTTTCCATGCACAAAAAGCGTGTGGCTGCAGCATGACACCACGATCTCTTCATTGCTGTAGGTCCCATCTGTTCAACGGGCTTGTCCAACAAGTCGTGTTTAGCTCATGGAGCCTTGGAGCAGCAGGGACACTGCCGTGCTGTGATGCCCATTCCCGGGAGGAGTGCGGGATGTGGCCCAAAGGAGTGAGTCTCCCACAGGTGATTCAGGATAATAATCAAAATTAGCTGCTGTTAATGTTAATGCATACATTTGAGTTTCAAGTGTGGTTGAAATATGGGGAAAAAAGAGTTCTGGGTAGAACTGCTTTTCCTTTATATTTTGGGAGGGCTTTTACCAATTTTGTTCAGTAGCTCCTAATTTCTGCCAATAAATTCTATTCTTTGTGCATGGAAGTAAAGATGATGGCAATATTTTTAAGGATTTCCTTGTAATGACAGTTAAAACTGAAGTATAAAAGGAAGTTAAAACAGTTTAAAAGAAGTGTAACCGGGGAAGCAGGTGAGAGTCTTCTGGCAAACTGTCAGGTTGTACACCTCTAAACAGCTACCCTGGATTATGTAATTTTTTTTTTTATTTTTTTTTTTATTTAAACAATAAACAAATGAGAGTACTCCTGATCTTCCCTATGCAGGCAACCATGCCAAATCTGCATTCTCATTTTGTGTCTCTTAGCTGTTGTAATTCAGGTTTTCTACTTTTATATTGCTTTCTTTAGGGCCAGTGCTGGAGACCGGAATCCCACCTGACTGCCTGATGCTTCAGACGGTGAATAACAACTTGGAGAAGACCTTGTGCATATCTTTTGATCTTTGGGCTTCAGACACCCCTTCACCCATAATTAACTTGTGTGTTGACTGATCACCTGAGTGATCAAGGGATACTCAGTGTGTCAGTGGAAACCAGGAAACTATTACTCTACTGCAAAACAGCAATCAAGCCAACTCGTCTATGATACAAATCAGATACCTGCAGGAACAAGTCACGTCCTGGCAAGCTGTACTGGAGA
>JAVJGJ010000002.1:4461318-4481179 GCA_035590215.1 Microhierax caerulescens
GAGGGTGAGTAAGACCATGGTATCTTCACGACAAGCGCTGCGTCCAGATAGCAGCAGCAGCACCAACAAAAATTAAAAATTACAGCATGAATTTCAGGAGGGGTACTGCACTATACACGACTAGCCAATAAATCAGGACCATCAGTGGATTAGATGGAGTGGAATGGTAAATGGTTATCATTCTGTTGTATAAAATGCACAGCTTAGGGCATATAGATCATTTAAAATATATATGAATTTGAAATCAGCCAAAATATATGTCAGGCATCTTTCTTCTTAGAGTTATGGTATGTTTTTAAAGCGTAAGTGTTTTTCACAACAAATTTTAGTACGTTTTGCATTCAAATGAAACATCTACTATACGTGAAAAGCCCTTGCATACACTGCCTGATGAAAGTGGAGGGAATCATTGGATTTATAGTTTTCTTTTGCGCGGTCTGTCAAAGTCAGCCTTTCTGCCTAATGTGGCACATGGAATAGGAAAGGCTTTCGTTGCACAACCTTCCATGAGAGAGAGCGTTTACCATCTGACACGCTGCAACATGTAAACAAAGAGTCAAAATAGGTCTGTATTAAAAGAAGGAACTCCAACTGGGAAGGGTTTAAGTTAATAACATTTTATGTAATCTCTTTATCAGCATTTCTGTGGCCAGTTTATGATAATAAACAGGCAAAAAAGGATCATGTTTGAGATGGAAGTAAATTACAGTCTGATATGAGTGATGTACCTCATAACCAGTTATAATTAGAAGGGAGGATTCTTACAGCACTGTTGCTCTATAAATCACAGCAGATATTACCCCAACTTGTACAACTATGAAATATGCTATGAAATGTGAAACTCATGAAATAGGTTATTTTGTTACAATTTTATTCCCAGAAAAGATCTGATTTGACACAAGCTCATGTCTTTTTTTTTTTAATTATTTTTTGGAGGGGTTGCTTAAAAATAGGGTAAACAACCCCAATTCCCTAGAAAACTGTATTAAAAATTCCATTTAGTAATGACTATTTTGGTTTTTTATAATCGCAATTTGTGCAAATGGAAAGAATTGCATATTTTTGTACACAGCATCCTTTCTTGGAAGAATCGATCAAAAAACCCCAAACAAGACTTGTCTGTGGTACAAGCTTGCTATTAAGCAAAATTTTGCACTGAAGACGTGAGGAATACAGGATGGTAACTAAATAGATGCGTATTTTCTTTTCCTCTTCTGACAGAGTCAGCTTTGACCTGGCCTGGTGCCCACACACTTTATTCCAGATGTGACCATGGAAAGTCCATATGGGAGGCAACCAGAGGGAAGAAGCCCTTGCTGGCTTGATGCCTAAAAACAAATGGTAAGATTCCTTGAGTCTTTTTCTTGTATTAAGGTCTAAGTCTTTTTTCTATGATATTTTATTATATTTTTAATAGAAAACGGATGGGTTTCAGAAGTGTGTTCTTTGAAAACCTATGAACTTCTCAGGACTGTTGGTATGGTAGGGCTGTAGCTGCTGCTATTGATCCTAATTTAAAACTGTAATTGCAAATAAAAACATCATTATTTCCCTCAGCTACCTTAATTGAAAGGATTGATTCACAGGAGCAAAGCATGATAAGGACTTCTACATGGGCCAAGTGCTTATGGACATTTCAATGCCTTCATTTCAGCACGGTCTGGGTTCATTCTTGTGTGGAAAAGTGTCTCAGGCATTGAGGAGAGACCTTCATTCTTCTAATACCTGGCCTCGTTGGCCACCCCAGTTGGGGACCACTTAAAATAAGGCCAGGGACCTACCTAGGGGTCTGTAGGCAGCGGGACAATTGCTGGGTCTCCCAGGTGGCACAATTGCCTAAAGAAGCCACATGTGTATCGGTGTGTCAAGGATATGTGCTCTAGCTGTGTGAAAGGACTAATGTAACAGGTTCCTATAAGCGTAGGACAAATAATATTATGACTATGAACAAACTTTCTAGTCTGAAGCAGATTAATTGTTTACATCTTCACAAACTGGTTTTTTTTTTTTGTTCATCTCCCTGTAGATAGTATTTGAGACTTTTTAACCTTACAGTATGGTTTTCCCTTGCTACAATGTCGAGTAGGATAACATCAGAAAATTTCTTTCACAGCATCAAACTGCTGTTTTCCAGAATTACTCATTATACTCTATAATATTTCAGGTTCAGACCTGAAACCCATGTAGTTTCACTGCAGAATCACTGTCTACACTTTTTAACCATCTGAGATGATCGTGTTAGTCCCTAGCTCAGCCTCTTACCTCTAGCCTACCCGCTGTCTCATGCCAAACGTTTTCTGGTCTTAACTGATACTGCAGTTCATTAAATAAGTCCTTCAGTTATAAAATAGCATAAACAGGTAGAGTGTTTTGCAAAGTCCATGTCTGAACAAATACACAAATGAATCTAGGCAGATGTGACAGGGGTGACTACAGCCCTGATATAAAGGGATGGAGTGGGGGATGTCACAGCGATGCAGTGAGCCCTGTGCAGGCTGGCGCGACAGGGCTGGCAGCTGCAGAGCTTAATCTCTCTGCCCCTTTTAACTCCCTTTCTAAATACATGTTTGATAGAGCAGTTGATGTGAGAGATTTGGGGAAGACTTGGAAGATGGACATGTTTCCACTCCTTTCAGGGTAATTTTTGTGACCGAACAGGTTTAGAGGATCCAAGGAGGAACAGGAGATTGTTGCATCACAGTTTGTCCTTGCATCTGCCCACACTACAGAATCAGGGCATGCAAAGTGTATTAAGAATGCCAAGGGCTTTGATGGTCACCAGTCCTCAGAGAAGACGAAAAGCTCCCTTTTCCTTAAAGGAAATGGTGGGGTTAAGATCCCGAGTTAGTCTTTCAGAATAAGAACCTGAAATAGAACAGAGGGCACTCCTTGCACTGGCATTCGCTCAACCCACAAGAACACGACTGTTTCACAACAGCTCAGGGAGGTGAACACCCAAGACCTTCACGGTACCAAAATGCTTTCTGGGATCTCAGCCCAAGAGATTAGCTCTTCTTTAGCAACTGAGATTATTTTATCTTCAGAGCTAAGTAACTCTCTTTGTGGTACAGTATAACAAGCCAGTCATGTTTGCTTAATGTACTCAACTTGGAGGAATAAATTTGTAGGGCAAGAAATATTTTTATAAGTTTTAGATTAAGATCAATGGGGTGGGTGGGGTTGGGGGGGGAATGTTTGCCACTATGATTGGCTGGAAACAAGAGTGAGATGACATTACTCAAGGGAATGTATGCTGTCACGCGGCATTCAAATACGTGGGATAAACTTAGCTCCTTTAAAATTAAAGTACTTTTAAAGAATTAAACAAAACTCTTGTTTATTAGATGAAATTATTACTTGTTTTGTCTTCTAGAGGTAAACAAAGAGCAGAGGGAGTCTCAATCACTCACTCAGTCTTATGACCTTATGGTCACTGTCCAAAATACCAGCAGTAATGTTCCACGCTGTAGAACTAAGAAGAAGAAAAGCAGATACTCAGCAGGGTTAGCCCAGTGTCTTTCCAAGTAATCCCTTATTTTTGCAAAACATTTCCATATGGGAAACTCGATCACTGAGCAGAAGCACTGAAAACAGTGTGGCCAGTTCTTTCTGTAGATACTGATATTGGCTGTTGAATACCTAAAACAGTTGACAGGCTCTAGCAGTGCTGCTCTGCATGTCTAAATGTAAAACTGATGCCCGGGGCTGAAAATTGATCTATAGCATTAAACTCCAACCACAAAATGGGTATCAGCATTGGGAAGGGAAGCAGATAGCTGGTATTACCTTGTCTGGTGAAGACTAGTAGCCAGAAAGGGTCTGAAGAACTGTTGCAGATACGGAACCCCTACCCTTAAGGTTTCACACTCTAGTGAAAAATTGGTTCAAAATAGAAGTTTGCAGCATATGCTTGTTTATGGAATAGGCCCAAGATGTAACCCTGAATCTAAATCCTTTTCCAGTGGGTGAAGTTGGGGTCCGGCTCTTTGCTGACCCTGCAGGCAGGCCTGTCTTGCAGTTAACTAATCCTAGAAAGCAAACAAACTTACTCATAAGGAAAAGTCTCTCTATATATATTTTCCACAACCCCCCACCCCCCCTTTTCTTATTTTAGGGAGAATACATTGCAATAATACAGAATCATCATGCTCTTTCTGGTTACAACTGAGTGACACTACATCAGCAGCAGAATATGCACAAATTAAACTGTAACAATGTACCAAGGAGAGGCACAGCAATATCATAAAAATTATCCACAGTACAATATGACTAATGTTGTGTGAAATGCATTCATTGGCGAAATGATGTCTAGGTGTGTCTTAAGGAGTTATGCTGATGGAGATAATGGTTATAGAACAGAGATAAAAGAAGGAAAGGTGAGTGAAAGACAAAAGGTTGCAGCAAGGGCAGGATGGCTGGGAGGATGCTCTAGTAGGCGTGTTTGAACCAAGGAAAGCTGTGTCCCTTATGGAGTATGGAAGGGTGTGAGAAGAACTCAGTTGCACCTTTCCTACTCACAGCCCTGGCGTGGAGGTGTGCTCGCTGTTGCAGGCATCCTGTGTTCTTTCTCACCTCCTTTCACATGGACTTTTTGCAGTCAAACATTAGTCTAGAAACACAAGCTGTTATAAGTGTTAAACATTCTCTAGCAGTGTTACTTATAGAAATGTCTTTTTTTTTTTTCCCTCCCCCACTTTCTAAGTACAAACAGAAACAAAAAAACTCAAAGAGAAGGTGCTGACATTGTCATTGTATGCGATTGTATTAGCATGTCAAAAAGCAAGAAATCAGCTTAAATTTACCCAGAGGGGATGGCTAAAGTAAACACTCTGTTAAGGTACATTCAGAAGTCATCAACTCCTTCCTTACTCTGAGAGTCTTTTTGAAGTGAGTAAATGTTTTGCCTGAATAAGGAACATGGCTATTGGTAAATTAATTTGATTTTCCTCTCTCTCTGTTTAACATAGGTTTGGAAAAAAATCTGTCCAGTAACCCATCGTGTCATCATGCCTATCCACAGATGTTTATCTAGCATGTGAACATTTTATTTTCAAAGGAACTTGGGGATTACCCAAGTAAGTGTATTTTTTAATAGTTAAATTCCATTTTCCAAAACAGCCGAGGTGCTCGAGAGCTCACAGCTCACTGAGTGTCTTTTAGAAACCTCTCCAAGTACTCTTTAAAATCGGAGCACTGGACAGCAAAGTGGACCTGTCTGAAATAAAATCGGTCTTTGTGCAGTGTGCTGCTGGCACGCGGGGTCTGGCCTCTGCAGTCACAAACTCTTAAATTACTAGGAAAATGAAGCATTTTTATGGTGTTCCTGATTAGTTTGCTACCTGGTTGGTTGCAAAGAGAAAAACAAAAAAATCAGTCAACAAAACCCATGCAACAGTTCTTGTTTCTGGTGTGTTTGAGCCATGTTACCTAGTGTTTTTCCTCATTTATTGATATGCTCAAGAATGGGAGGTAGACCCAGCCAAAAATATCGGGATCCAGCTATTTCTGAAGTCCTAAGATATCTGGAGGTGGGAGCTGGTTTTGTCTCCTAGTGAAGAATGGGTGCCCTAGGAACATTTCCATGGGAGGCAGAGCTCTCCACAGGCATCAGGTGTGCTCGATTGAGTGTTTCTGTTGTGCTCCAAAGGCAGTGGAGGGATGCGATAAAATCAGCGTTTTCAGCCCTAAGTCTGACTTGGGTCTGGGGGTTCTTTGTGAAACTCGTAAAGCTTTTTCTCCAACCAACTACCTGCACTCACTGCTGAGCCCGTGCCAGGAATCCCCTACTGAAGGAAGCTGCCAGAACTCATGGAACTGGGATAACCTTCTGCTGATTGAATGGCACAAAGCTCCCTGGCAGCACTGTGCTCTCCCCTGCGTGGGCAGGGGCATGGCGTGGCCAAACTGGAGTATTTTGAGCGTGTAGCTCAGTGATTTTGCTCCCTCTCCACGCTGCAATTTCCTGTTTTTATAGGTCCGTGGTGGCTTTGTGCAGAAGAATATCTGCCTTCCCCTCTTCATTTGGGAAATAAACCTTCAGCCATTTATTCTCGGCGTAGGAAAGCACACTTCTCCTTCACTTTGACTGGAACGTGTGCAGTAGTAGTACAGCAAGCTCAACCTTGAGCAGGGGGAGAGGCACTCTGGGAGCTGGGCTGGTTTATATCTCAGCTGATTCTCTTCTTTCTCTCTTCCATATCCCCTTAATAGCTTGACAGGAGAAATATAGGGAAGATACAGCCATCTGATTAACAGTGCTGGGGGCTGGGGGGGCCGGGGATGGATGACAGGGAAAGGGAGCACAGTGTGGCTACCAGCCAAGTTCCAGCAAGAAACAGAATATCTGGCTTCCTCTAATCTCTAGAGGAAAATTAAGTTACAAAAACCTTTAGTGGAAACTTTACATACGTTCAGTACCATTGCTGTGCCTGACAGGAAAAAAAAACCCCTGATATATTATTTAGTTTATAGTTATAGAATTCAAGGCATAAGCTTTCCCACCAGCAATGAAGAAAAAAAAAAATCCAATGTAAAACCAAAGACAAAACCTCTTAACCCCCCCTGAACATTTTGTGCTATCAGAGTTCTTGAGAAATTCTCCTTTTCGTGCTGATGGATGGTCGTATGAATTGTGCATCTAAACATCTTTCCTGATGAGTAAAATGAATTTTTCTGCTTGCCCTGAGAGCCCTTCTGGTTTCCCCAGCTGTTTGCGCTGCCTTCTGCAGGAGCCCAGTAGGGCAGGTGAGGGTGGAGGTGGGAGGGGGCTCCCAACTGCCCCAACCGCTGGCCAAAGGGGCTTAGGCTGCTCCTGCTGCCACCGAGCCGGAGCTCGGACAAGCGCTCCTCATCCTGGCATTCATCAGAAACACGTGTTCCACAGGGAGAGGAATTTCTCCCCCTCTTCCATGTCTGTCATCAATGTGTTGATGAAAAATAGTGGAGTTTGATTTAGAAAAAATAGCATAGGTGTTAAGTGAGCAACAAGTTGGGACCTATGTGTATGAGATAAATCACTGATAAGAATTAAATAGCCTACTTATTGAATGTTATAGCTAAAGCAGTTGCAGTAACCATGATGAAAGTATTACTTACGTGTTACTCAGTTTTATGAGAGAAAAAAAAAGGAGCTAGATCGGCTGGTTAGATCTTTCCTTCATTTAGTGTTATGTCAGGTTTGTATGACGAGTGTGAAGTGAGGTTTCTTTCAAGTCTGAAACGGCACGGCGCAGTTCAGCAGCACGCGTGCCCCTGGCTGGCAGTGCTCCCCTCTTGCTGCTTGCTCAGGCTGGCAGGGAACTGGCTCTGTTTGCTCAGAGAGGAGAAAGTACAGTCGCATGTTGCAGTGTTTCCCACCACCCAGTTGCAAGCAAGCTTGCTCCCAACCTGCACGCCAGCAAGCCCTTTCTCACGTGATTTGTTCACCAGCCTCATCTGAAGGGAACGTTTTCTGTGCCGGCGAACATAAGAGCCGTGTTTACGTGCCGTTTCCCCCTGGAGAGCTTTATTTCTCTTCAGCCTCAGGGACCTCAACACCGGCCAAAACTCAATATGGGGCTGAAACCGTACACTGGCCATCCCCGGCCCTGGCTGCCTCTGCAGCAGGAGGGGAGGTGGTGTTTGTGTAAGCGTGCACGTGCGTGTGCGCGCACACAAAACCAGATGTGTGCCGTCCAGAATAAATGAGGCTATTCAGAACGTCACAAAATGGACAATTTATGGCCAGTTTCAGCAATTAGTCAGACCAAAGAAGTGAGGTGGGTCAGTATTAAAACCTCACTGTTTTGTTTTCTTTAAAAAAGCAATAGGGAGTTCCAGCTGATGAGCAAAGATACTGAGAGAGGGTAATTAAAGAGAAACAATCTTTGATGTTTGTCTTATTACAGTTTCTCCTCATTTTGTTGTGCTTCCCGTACCTGGTCTTGAGAAGCAGAGCTGCTGTGTTCTTTGCAGGGTGGCTGCAGGGATTCGTTACGTGTGTCCTGCTGGGCTCTTGCACCTTGCGGTGAACTAAGGTCCTCGGCACAGAAGCGCTGGCATCCAGCAGAGCTTCTAGGTATCAGGCTGTAGGGCTGTCCACTTGTGTGACTATTTTTACTGTGCTAATGGGGAAAAAAATTTCCCCCAAAAATGTTGATAGCTTCTAAAATAACCCCCCAGCCCAAGAGTAACTCCAACTGGCTAAGTTAAACCTTGAGAATAACTCACACCCCATAGTTAACCACGTCACTTCTGCATAAATATTCTGTTCCCTTTGGATTAACCATTTTGTCTACTCATGTCCCAGTTGTTTTGCTTCCAACGCTTGATTTTATGTCATGGTCATCAGATTATGGATTTCAAAGATGTTCTTAAAAACTCCTGAGCAACCCAAAGCTTTGGGCTATATGGAAACAGGCTCCAGCCCTTTTAACCTCAGGTTTTACACCTATAGTAACTACGTAAACTTCTTTGTGTGACTTCTTTCTGTTTCCTGGTCCGCGGGCAGCCTTGCCTGACTGCTTGGCCACATGGCGTGGATTGGGAAACCCACTTCTTGTTTGCCACTTACTAGTTCTTCATCTAGTATGGCTGGGAGGTAAGGCAGGGAGGGATGGGGATGCGACAGTCTTCTGTGGGCCACCGTGATGGGTGGACCCCTGAAGCAATACAAAAAGCAGGGGGGCCATCTCCGACTTGTACGTCGTGGCTGTGCTTGGTGAAGCTGGTTGTTGCTCAGGGACGCTCTCTTGTGTGGCAGTGAGGGCGAGAGATGGAAAGTGGAACGGGATGGTTGGGAGTTATTTAATGGAAGTGTTTTAATGGAACAAAAGCTATTTAAATACCTGGGTTGTTTCACTGCGAGTTTGTGGCAGTAGATGGGGCCCTTACTGTAATAAACCTCCATCGGGTTGGGAAGCCTTTTGGGGGTGGTGTATTGGTGCTGACTCCTGGAAGATCAGCTCTGACTTGACTCAGGCGCTTTATTTCCATGTAACTGCCCAGCATGAAGAAAAGAAAGTGGGAGTGGGGGTAAGGGATGAACCAGCATGTGCACACCTCTGTGCCCCTGTCTTTTAACTCTGCTCTGTCCTAATGGTTTCTTTTACTGTCTTTCCAAAAAACTGCAAACCCACATCTTCAAGTTGTCCAGGCTTCCTGACTCTGGTCCCGCTGGCTATGGTCAGGACACCGGGTGTGATCAAAGATGAGCAGGAAGGGAAACGCACCCCTGAAATGGGATGGGGACAGAGCCAGGACCTCACCTTCTGCCGCCAGGCTGTGGGTTTGACATTTCGTTCAGGCAAATGCACATTTCCTGGCAGTGCTGGGGCTGGCCTGGAATCCAGACCTGGTCTGCTCAAGGTAGAGCCATTATCCTAAAGTGCTTTTATTGATCTGTTGACTTTCTGTCTCCCTCTTTCTCTTCCTCTCTTTACCCTGCCAGCCTCCTAAAGACTCCTATCTTGTCTCCTACAACCAAGGTATTTTAAGGGGCAAACAATGATTTCGAAGTCAGATTAGACAAAGCATACTTGACCAGCGAAACCAGATATCCCCCGCATGACATCTGAAGAAGGATCTGTCTACATTTTAAAAATTTTCTCTTCCTCTTCCCCTCTTATGTTTTGGTTTTGGGTTTGGTTGTGGTTTTTTTTTTGTTGGTTTTTTTTTTGGTTTTTTTTCCCCCCCCACTCTGTGTGTGTCCTGGTGATCTTAAAAAATCTGGAAAATATCAACAACTAATTTCAAGGCCAAGTAAATCTCCTTTGTAGCAGCCTGTTCTTTGGTGTGGCAATACCATATCGCCATGCTTTATTTTTGGTTGGTTAAAGAGAGCTCTGGAATTAAATCTATGCATGTACTGTGATATCCAGCAGTATTAAAGGCTGAGATTTAAAGAGTGGCCTGAAAGACTTAGTAGTTGATGCCTGTAGAAAGCCAAAAAGAGCTGCGTGCCTTACTGGAAATTTCAGGCGAAACACTGCTAAGAGTGCAGTATATTACAGTGACCTGAGCTGCAAATCCATTTGAGCTGGAGATAAAGGGAAAATGAGTAATAATGGAGAAAATGTTTACAATCCCGTGTATTAACAAGTACTAAGAGAGGAGTGTGAAGTCGGTTGGTTTATTTTGATTTGTTATTTCAGTGTTCACAGTTTCTCAGGTTTCTTCTGGTTTCTGCATTTTTTTCCTAATAACATTGCCCATTAACTAATTGGTTAACACATGGGCATTTAGTTAATGATCTGAAAAATACACAGGTAAATGCAGAACAGTTAAGGCTAAATTTGGTTATGAAGGTGAGTTTAATTTTTTAAAAACCAAACTCCAAGGTCTTTCATACAGCTAAGTACATCGCTATTCATGAATGTAGCATTTAACAGATTAAGAAGTTATCAGGAGTTTATAGACAGGTAAACATAAACACGTATAAATGCTTTATCAGGGAATAGCCCCCTAATTTTTAAATATTGAAACAATATAAATAAAGCCATATTTAAGTAAAACCCAGAAATTCATATTAAGCTTTCTTTTGGTAATTTGGATAGTAATTTACCCTGTGAAGAATGCCAGCAAAAATGGTGTGAGTGTTTTCACTGGAAAATATTAATGAGATTAAGACCAAAACCTTTTATAGTTGTATTTATTCTTCATCTAGTTTATTCCTATCACCATTAGTTTTCTTTTTATGGAAATTAATAGAAAAGAAGATAAATTAATCAGCAATACTAATGAAAATGGTTACCTATGCACTACTGAAATGCTCCTTTCAAGTATACACTTACCGCTCTGGCGAGCCAGGAGCAGAGAGAGCTCGGTGTGACTTAGTGAGCCGTCGTGCAGCACAGGTTATGGATCAGCACCGGCACTTTGGTCAATAACTGATGTGAAGGGTTTGTAAGCAAGCTGCTGGCTGGAATAATGTGGGAAAAAAATAATCAGAGCCTGTTTCCATATTGCTGAAGAAAAAAAAAAAAAAGGTGCTAAAGTTCTCAAACCATAGGATACCCCGTTATACACTGAAGACAATGGACCTTGATGGATTTGGGGCAGCTCGCTGCAATGCCGATGACTTGGCTAATTCTAATACTGTGTTAGGAACAGTAAACTTTCTTTTTGAAGTCACAGACAGGGAGAAGGGAATTGGGAGTCCTAGGGAAAGAGAATCTTGAAAGATCAAGGCTTGGCAAACACCCTGTGGTCACTTTCTTGGAGAAACTTCAGCAGGACCACAGCTACAACTTGACGTGTGCTGAACTGCATTGCTTGGGAGTAAACTGCATAAGCTTCATGTCACGCAGTGAGTTAGTAGATAAGGGCCAGAATTGTCTTTCTTTCCAGACAACAGGTCACGTTGCTGCTGCTGATGAAGAAAACATAACTGAGTGTATTCCAAGCTAGACCCAGATCTGGAAATTGTGATCCAAAGCATTAATTCGGACTGTGAGATGTTCCTAACTTCTGCTATAAGCAGACAGAGAAGTTTGTTTCTGTGTTTTAAAACCTAATTGCTAAGTGAAACTACCTGAGTAAACAGGTTTTAGGGCCAGAAAAGGTTCATAATCATGCTTGTCTGGTAAGAGATCTTACAAAGATAATGCTGATGTTAGTTCTAACAAGTAAATATGTCTTTATATAGAGCAAGGTGAATTTATGGACTTGCCTTCTGCAAGATGCTATCAGTACAGGCTGTGAAGTTGGATGTCTGAAACAGATCAAGATGACTTTCTGAATATCCACACACACAAGTAAGCATTGTAAGTAACTAGCAAGCTAGGGAAAGTGAGCCAAAAATCATATTTTAAGATATAAATGCTGCCTGAACAGAATTATGTAAAACTCTGTCTCCTCAAACAGCAATGTTGAACATTGACAAGTACAGTTTGCGATGTGGCACTGCCGAGTGTGAGCCAGGATGGAGGCAGGAGCCTGGGCAGGTGAGCTGATCTGCTGTG
Organism: Microhierax caerulescens; assembly: GCA_035590215.1. Classification (NCBI taxonomy): domain Eukaryota; kingdom Metazoa; phylum Chordata; class Aves; order Falconiformes; family Falconidae; genus Microhierax; species Microhierax caerulescens. Next base: position 4,473,258 of record JAVJGJ010000002.1, read on the forward strand.
GGGAATCCTGTATCGACAGCAGTACTCTCGCTGTAGTCACTAGGGCTTTACATAAAAGAAGTTTCCTACATATTAGAATGCAGCGTTTGGTATTTTCAATTACACAGGATTAAAGGCAGTCCCAGTGAAAAGGATTATGAACTGGGAACTGCCTGGCTCTTTTCAGTGTCTGTCAGCCAGGTGAACCAAGCAGCTATGTGCCTGGTCTGTGGGACATGAGATAAAATAAGAAGAATAAGGAAGGGAAATACTCCCCTGTAATTCTGGGGGAGGAGAGAGGCAGAAGGACCCCCACATGCCTTCCACCTCGCACTGAATCTAATTGCCAGTGGAGCAGTTGTGAGCTGCTAGGTGCAAATCCCACAAAAGCCCACTGTAATTAAGCATCCTGTAAGGTAAGGAAGGATGTAAATGCTGCAATAAGCTCATCAGCAGTGTTTGCATCAACTCCAGCCCCCCCTCGGATACCCTTTGGAAATCTTCAACATGTTTTGTGTTTGTTTCAGAGCCAGGAACAAATGCTGGCAAATGCAAAGGTGTTAAATGTTGGCCAACCTATCCCAACATGCCCTACAAGGCACTGAAGGGAATATTACTCTAAGTGGATGATGAGCTCAGTTCAGAAGCTGTTAAGTTAAAGCTTACTACCCTCATTAAGAGGTGTGTGTAATGTGGTTTCGGGCTTGTGATATGGGAAAAGCAACATTTTCCAAGCGTTGTCCTGTCTATTATGCTTGGAGGGGAATCCGGTTTCTGTTTTGCACTGGGTCAAATTCAGTCCAAAGATGAGATTTCTTCACAAAGTTTAGTTTGGGATTGGCTCTGTGAAGGCGGGGGCTGAGTCTGGGGCAATGTGCTTCGTCAGAACCAGGAGGGGTTTCCCTGTGAACAGAGGGGTAAACGAGGAGCCGGGTATGGAGATGTTCACGTGCCTCTGCTGGGAACCAGAACGGTGCTGAGTGCTGGGGCTGAAATGCAGAGCCATGCAGGTGTCTCTGCTCCGTGCTCCCTGGAGCTCTGCATGCCAGGAGATCAGGTTGTATTGCTCCCAGCAGGGTGTAAATGCAGAAAGCCGGCTCGGGTTTAGCTTTCCATGCAATTTAATAAGCCCCACAGAAATAGGAGTGTCAGGGCAGGCGGTGTAGGATCAGGAAGCAGTTTAGATGCACCAGATATTATTAGCTCAGGACTGGCCCTGCAGGACTGGGCTAGTTTGCACAAGAGGACTTGAGTGTCTCTGCCATGTGCTCCTCACAGTCTCCCAGTATCTGCGTTTTTCCTTTATCTGGGGTACCACAGCTCCTCCCAATGACAAAGCACTGGCTCTCTAGTCAGCTTTAATCTTTAGCTGTCTTTGGAGGGTCAGGTCAGGAGAGGTTTGAAGTCCTCAGCCCTGAAGTGAAGCCCTCCCTGCTTCAGACAGGGCTGCAATTGAAACCAGCTGATCCCAAGTCCCTTGCAAACATTTCCATTTCAAACCACTGAAGTTTTATGTCTTCCTAGTAAATTTTTTTTTTCTTAAGCCTCATAAATCTCATAAAGATCTGGAACAGCTAGTAAATTTGGCCATTCAGATACACGTTTTCCAGTAAAGAGGATAATGATTGCTGTTTCTGATGCCACCTCCCCTCCCCACCCCCTCAGCTGTAGGAGTTCACCTCTTGCTGGCTGACTGCTGCTTGCACGCAAATCGGGCCACGCTAAGAAAGGCAACATATACTGGTTCCATTGGCACAAAGGACCCAGGAGGTGCTGGAGCTCTGCCACCTTTGCTGCTGTCCCTGTATGCGACCTTGAGCAAAATCATTTGCCCTCCTCACATCTCAGATCAGAAGGAATAGGATGATGCTCAGGAATCTTGCTCTGCTCGAGCCGGACAGCACGTATTCGCAATGGGAAGATGCAAACCTCCAGGCTAGGGATGTCGCCCCCGCACGCAGAATACGAGAGGGCTGTGCTGTCCCCAGGGCCCCGGTGCCCCCTGCCCCCTGGGCAAGCCTGCTTGTGTCTGCAGCCCAGGAGGGCTCCAGAGCTGTGCTTGTCTCTAGCCCCTGGCACAACCCAGAGAGGAAGGCTATCTGCATCCTCCCGAGGCACCGATGGCAAGTCCAGTCAACCCCCTTAGGCTTGGATTTCCAGGTAGGCTGGAGAGAACATGAGCCCAAGGAGAATATAAACCCAAGACTTCCCAGTCTTCGAGTTGGAAATACCAGCAAAAGTGCTGAAGATATTTAGAAAAACATACTGTAGAAATAGAAAATTGCAAGCATATTTTCGCCTTTATTTGTTGTCTCCCAAATCCAAACAAGCTTATTTCCTTTCCTGCAATGCTGCTTTTGATAATCTTGTGCCAAAGGCACTGAGTCTGTTCTTCTTGCTGTCAATAGCAAGATGCCTGTTGCTTTTAATGGTTCAGCTATTAAAACACCGCATCCCGGTTGTCTGGCTGTGAGCAATCCTGAGCTATTGCAGTGACAATATGGAACCTTTTTCCTCTGAATGTTTCTCTGCGAAGTTTGACCATTTTGGCTGGGGGAAAACATGTGTCTATCTGGGACTGTTTCCAAGGATGAGATTTTGACAGCTGGGCTCATGTTGGCAAGAATCCTGACATCTTGTGCTTCGTTGAAATAGCAGATTCTTAGTGGAGAGGGGTGGGAATCCGATTTCATAGATGAACACTTATGAATTGAAGGCTGCGAGCCTGGTGCGGCTCTTTTCACTTGGGGGAAGAGGTTGAACCCATCCTCTGGGAGCAGGGTGGAGCTGCCTTTCTTCCCATCCCCACCTGTGGGCACAGATGGCTGGTGGGCAGTGGGGCTGACAGGAACCCTCTGTGCCTCTGCCAACTTCGTGCAGCAGTTTGGGACATGCCTTGGACTGCACCCATGAAAGTGGGTGTCAGCCCTGTTTGGAGTACATGCCTAACGATTTTCATTTGCATATTAGATGTTTGGGCATGAATGGTGGGCGGTGTTAGTGCACTTTCAGTGCAAATCCACCTTTGCGGCCATGATCAAAGCTTGGCCTATTATTTATGCCAGATAGCTCTGGAAACAAACAAAACCTTGGTATAGTTTGAAATAGCCAGTTTTGGGTGGTTTATTATTACTATTGTGACGATTGAGTGGGGTTTTTTTGTTTGTTTTTTTCACTGGAATCTCCATCCTGAACTGGAGAATATTTCCCACAAAAGCTGTAATTATTCAAAGCCCGTATAGTTCTGCAGTAACCTTCAATCTGATGAACTGTCATTTTTCTGATGAAAAATCACTTATTTGGAGACTAGAATTCCTATTATCTCAACAAACAGGGAACGGTGGCACAGAAAATTGTGTCACAAGGTCACTTAAGAGCTCCACATCAGAGCCAAGGATAAACTGGAACAGGTCTGGTGGAAGGTCATCAAAAAGTTTTCGGAAGGTATTTTGCAAATATTAAATTTATTTCAAACTTTCCAGTGGCCAGATAGTCCTTTTATATTTTACCAAGAAAAATAATTTAAAAAATCACGAGGTTTTAAACCCACGTTAACAATAATTTTCCATTTCTGGTCTTTCACTGAAAAAGCAAGAAAAAATATTTGTAAAAATACAAACAAGGTAGTAGTCAAACGACAAAACCCCAAATAAAACATACCTCCTGATGAAAACAATTCAAACAGTCTTGCTCAGGAAAGATGTAGCTTAGGGTTAGACACACAAAATCAGACATTCACAGCTTGCGTCCGTGGCAAACGCGAGGTCTCTTATGTTACTTTGACTTTTAAGGAAAAACAGCTAAACTGGCTCCAGTTCATGCTTGCTGTGCATGAAGCGATGTATACAGGCGAATACTGTATGTCAGCAAGCACTTGGGTAGCTTTTTTGACTGTTTAAGCCCTCGAGCTTATTTTAAGGATGTGGGAGGCTGTAGGTCCCTGTGATGTGATAGCTGGGTCAGATTTGAAAGAGTTAAATCTGGGACAGTCCCCGAACAAGACCTCCTGCAGCACAGGGTGACTGCATGCTGTGCTAGGAATGCTCAGGCACACAGGTGAGCTGGAGGTGAGGATTATTTACCTGCACTTCGCCCAGCTGTGTCAGCTGGGTGGCCAGAAAAAGTGACCAGTAACTCCACAATTGTATGAGAAAACCTGCACCCCAAATGCTTTGCTTACGGGAGGTGGGGCTGAAGCGTACGATAAAGGTCACTGTGGTAGGGGGTGATGGCAAGCGTGGCGCTGAGCGATGGCCTTCGAGCCCCTTTCAAAGTCACACCTTCATGACGAGCTCTCCCTTCCTCTCCCACCTGTTTCTGGAAAACTAGGGCAGGTATTAGCGCACCCGTGAGCGCTGGGCTGCAGTGTTTAGAGTGCATCTAGCACCCGTGTTAGCTTGATTAAAACTAACGTGACCACTTATACACTGAGAAATACCAGTGGCATGTCTACCGTAAATTAAACTGGAATTCCAACTTTAAGATGTCTTGCAGTTCTGCAGCAGATCTGTTTACTCTGGAATAGTATAAGGCAGATGTCTTCATCTTTGCTGATTCTTAACAGGTCACAGGCGTTGCCTTTAAATAACTAAAAGCCTTTAAAATAATTTTAAAACATGCTTTCCCCTCCTTTACAGACCTTAACCTTTGGTTGGCCTTAACCAGAAACACCCAGGATAATGTGATTCTAAACCAGACCATCGTAAACCGAGCAGCTGCTCTAAATATACGGTGTGATCATTACCTGAGACCAGTGAAGAGGTTGGAATAATTACTGCTCATGTTTATGCTTCTGTATCTCAGTGGGTTACGTTCAATTCCTTAATGATGATGATTAAAAGCGTACTGGATACATGTGGTAATTAGAGCAAGCACTTAACTGTGATTCTGAAAGCAGAGAGGTAGCTTTGAAGTGGAACTGGACACAGTGAGTACTGCCAAAACACTGGGAGAGTCAGGAGTGCTGTGCAGCAAGCGCTGGTGATCGTACGTACGGTGGCACGTCTGCTCCGGCACGTGCAGCATCTGCCTTCGGAGCAACCTTGCAGCCGCTGCGGTGCGTCAGCCAGGCTCCCGCAGCTCGCAGAAGGAGCAGGTTGACGGCGGGTGAATTTTTGTTTTATGTATTTGTCTGCTTTTCAATGTGCGTAAAGCCAAAGCTGAACTTTGGTTTGTTTCTCCATGGGGGACTTTTTGGAGGGTGAGGCAATGTTTGGGAAGAGGGAAGGAGGAGGAGGAAGTTTGGGGTGGCAGCAGAGAGTGGGCACCGGTTCAGGCGCTTTGCCCTGCCAAGGGTTCAGTGTCAATACTGACATGAAAGGGAATTCTTAGGCAGCAAGCTGTAAACCTTGTGTTTTAGGAGTGTTTCTGCGGGTGAGGGATAGGGGCATGTGTTTTGGAATGTATTGCTTTGTTTATTTTTCCCATTTAAACAAAAATACCCTTATAATAAGAGAAGAGGGAGGAGTGATGAGGCTTGTGCTGTAAAATCATGTTTGCTGGAAAAGTTGTCCTGTTTTCCATTGCTTAATTTCAGCTGAAAAGGGAGGGCATGAAGGTTGGAGAGAGCACAACTACTTTATTTGGATTATTTTTATGAGCACTAGAGACGAGCCCTCTCAGGAGGGAGCAATTTAGCGGCGTGTAAAGAAAGCAGAGGTAGAAACAGGCACTCCCTAGCATTCCTTTGGGGCTCCAAAGGACTCACTTTTAGTCATTATCCTTTAATTTTCTACACCATCTCTCTTGGTAATTTTCTCTGGAACCCAAATTCAGCTTCTGTCCTTAAGCTGATGCCACCGAGACCTACGTGCTTTCACCATGTCTCTCCCATTTTGGTGGTGTTCCTGTCCCCCCAGTGTTCCCCTGCAGATGACCGGCTGTCAAGTAATGCTCAATACACCTAAACCAAGGCTCTTGCCCATAGATCTGCTCTTTCTTAAGCACCACGGACAATATTACAGTCATTCCTGTCACTTGGACCCATGGACGGTTTTTAAGTCAGGTGTCTCTCTTGATTCATGCCTCCAGGCAATGTCGAACTCTTGCCACTTGTTTCCGCATGGACTCTGTACAGTGCTGCCACTTTTGTCCCTCTTCATGGTTCCTGTGCTTGCTCAGGGTGTCGTTATCACTTTCCTCAATCGCTATTACAACATCGCTAATTCTGGCCTTGGCTAATCTCATCTCGCCCTCTTCTCCTGCATGTTCTTTAGGCTGCAAAAGACGACAATTTGCCTTGCCTGCTGTCACCCCTCTCTCCGCAACTCTCTTGCAAGCCTCTGCTCTTGATATAGCGAGCGCAATCTGTTTGCCTTTGCTCCCAAGGTTTTTCACAGCCTTTCTCCACCCAATACAGTATTTCTCTTTTGTGGTTCAGATGGCAGTTTTGGTCTCTGGTCAGCCCACTGTACCACTCTTTATTGCCCATGTTTTGAAATTTGTAAGCATGCTTGTGTGTTTTCACACAAGCTTCTTCATTCTCTTCCCAGTTTCTCTTTAAAACTCCTTTCCTGAGATGGCTGTACAACCTCATGGTGAAGCTGTTGGTGTGCTGAGAGCTCTGTGATGTCTGTATGAACTTTGGTGGCTTCCATGGACTCCCCTTGTCTGAAACATCATCTGTCGGCTTTTGTCTGGGAGTGAAGACTCCCTGGTTCAAGAACCATCTGTTTGTGCTGGCCTTGCGTGGTATCTGTCACTGTGGGTTACTGTCCCGCAAAGGGAATCCCCAGGTGCTACAATATAATAACAATAATTAAAACCCCAAGCATTAATAGCACCATGTGTCTCCTGCCACTGGTCTGTTGTTGCCCCTGTCAGCACTGAACAAGCAGTGATCCTGGAGAAAGATCATGGGTTTTATTGCTTCTGGAAAAACATGGAAGAGTGGATTCCCCTCCCTGCTCCGTGCCTCTTGCACGAGGCCCTTTTACTGCTCCATCATCCGTTAAAATGAAGGTAAAAGGTTTAAAAAGCAGGACAGCAAGTGGTGGGACCAGTATGATGCAATTCCACTTTTCAGTCTTCTGTGCGCTCTGTTCAGAAGTCGTTGCCACTTGCAGATTTTTTTGGGGGACTTGCAGAAAATGAGCTGGAGTTTGTTTATGAGAAGAGGCAGAGCAATGTCACGGGTCCACATCCGATGCCACTTTTCTTGTTAGGTTGTGCATTGTGTGTGCAGAGCCCACGGTGCCCTCTCTCTGGGACAGGATCAAACGTGTCCTGCTAGGGCTTTGCAGCATGCTCGGCAGCTTTATGCCAGCCCACGGTCTCCTGAATCTGCCAGCCGCATGAAATCAGTATGAACAATGGGCTTAAATCCGTTTTCTAAATAGTGTTTTGCTTGTGGAAAAAAAAAAAGAAAAAGAAAAAATCAGATGCCAAAATGTCAGGCTGCAAACCCCAACTGCTGAGCGGTTGTTTTTCCTGTGAGAAGGAAGAATTCTGGTGAAAACCAAAAAAAAAAAAAAAATAAAAAAAATCCACCCCTGTGTCAGGAGCAAAGGTCGCAGCCTCTGCAGCAGCCAAGTGTGTAGCCCAAGGCCAGTCAACATCTTGAGCCTTCTGCCGTGGCTTTGGGACCTTGTACAAAAGCTGGGCAGGTTTCCAGCACTGAGCTGTAAGAAGGACAGTTGACCCATGTTGCACCTGGGGCATCTCAGCCTTATTTCAGTTTCACATAAGGCTTTGTCTAGGTTTATTCTATTTAATGGGCTTTTTTTTTTTTTTTTTTTTTTTTCTGGTTACACCGCCACAGGAAATTCTCACTGTTCTATTACTTTTTTCCTGTTGGAACGAGCCTTAAACTAAAATGAATAAATAAATATATATACATACATATAAAAATACGCAGACAGGAAAGCTATTCAGATCTGGAGAGGCCTTGATAACGCTGCTGATGAGGTTGCCAGCTTTCCCTGCGTCTGAGCCGAACAATTCTC
>JAVJGJ010000002.1:4491684-4512358 GCA_035590215.1 Microhierax caerulescens
AAAGGGGGGGGGGGGGGGCACCAGTTTGGGGTCCCCACCCTGTAGCTCTTCCCATACAGCGGGAGGAGGTGGGGGGCCCCCCCCCGGAGCTGGGGGACTCCCCCACCCAGCGCCCCCCCTTCTTACTGTATGCTTATATTCCATGAGAATCTGTCCATGTGCAGTTAGGCTTTGATGTGAGATATAATAAATATCAGATTTTTAAAGAGCAGCATGTACATATTTGTCTGATGTGTATGTATAGAAAAGGTCAAGGGACTTACTCTTAGTGGTTTTATTCAAGGTCATGGGTATGTGAAACATTCTTCAAATGGATGCTGTATTTTAACATTCTTCAAATGGATGCTGTATTTTCTATAATATTTATATCTCCACTTGAGTGTTTCTAGTTCAGTGTCTCAGCCATTCTGAAGTGCCCTGCATTATTTGTCCATGTATTTATGTGTTTATGTCCTCTTTCCTTGTGTGTCACCTTCTTGTCTCCTCACTCTCCCTCATGCCCAACTGATTTTGCAGGGCAGCCCTGCCACAGAAATGGGTCAGGCAAGTTACAAGAGCTGTGGCTTGGCTGGATGGGGATCCACCTAGCAACACCACCACACCAGTGCTGGATTGGGAAATTTGCCCTACAGGAGTTTGTCTTGATTAAAGGCTTCAGTCTGTCTTTGCAACACAAACATAGGAGCCCCCATGCTGCTCTCTGAAATTTACAGCGTATTTTCTTTTTACTCAAGCATATTGAAGCAGAACAGAAGAAAGGATCAAAGGTACCGTAATGTTTCTATAAACAAGTACTACTTAGTTTGGTTTTTTTTATCTTGGGTTTATTTTTTTCCAAACAAATCTTCTAGGCACATTAGGCTCAGATTTCACTTTATTGCCAAATCACCAGCTGGCAACAAAATCACATATGTCTGTGTAAATAAAGTAGATGAGAAGCTGAATAGGAGATTGGGAGATGATTCAAGCAGTCATATTGGCTTCTACACCTTAAAATTTGACTGGTGTATCTGCCTATTCAGCAATGTCCTGTACAGACCCCTTTTCAGCATGAAATACAGAATTACCCCAAGCTGAGATTTTAGTCTGTGGTTTTCCTCCCTTCTAGTGAATTTACAGGAAAACAGATAATTCTTTGGGACTACAACCCAAAAATTCATTTTTTGTTTGCTCATCAAGTGATGACTAATGCACTCCCTGTTACTCAAATATAGGTGTAACTCTTGTGATGACTGATATTATTATGAAGCATTTTCACTTTGAGGGCCAGATGATCCTTCCTTTGAAAGTAATGCAATTTTGCAATTGGCTTGAGGGCTCTGCTACTGCCTTTTTGGTATGTTTGAATTCACTTGGCAATGAAACCTCAAAATCAACTGATTTATCTTTAAGGTCCATGTTGCTATATAGCCTTTCTCCATTTGTAGATAGACAATGGTATGGTCGCCTCAGATTTTAACCTTAAATTGTCTTTCTTTGTGCCATCCCATAACTCCCAGGAAAAAAAATCCTGACCATTATTATTAGACAAATGTATAAAAAAGTAATCATCATCTTGCCTCGAAAAGCAGCTGAACTTGGGCATCTTTTCAGACCTGGTTGATAATGAGACAGAGTTTTTCCCATGCATTGTGAAAAATGGGATCTTTTCGACTATACTTATGTTCCTTCTGGATTCCTAGTGAAAGAAAACTTGAATTTTGGATAACTACTGAAGAATTAGGATATTTGGTCATACTATTCTATTTGAACATCTCTCACCCCAGGGAACTGTTCCTTGACAGGATTCCTTTTGTCAGAGCAGTGGCACAGAAATGCTGCAACAGCTTTCAAGGATCTGTTTGCAGGGACAATGTTGCCCTCAGTCAATAAACTCCAAAAGAGCTTAATTAATGAGTGGGAAAGACCTCTGTTATCGTGGAGGTGGAAGATAGAAATGACAGGGGTTGAATAGTAAATAGGCTTTGTTTCTTGCTAAAACTTTTTAATCCTTGCCTTTTCCTGAACATGCTCCTCTTAGGAGATTTCAATCCCAATGGAGTTCTCAAAGCTCTCTTCCCTACTACAGGTTACATTTTTCTGTCAAGGGCTCCAATTCTGCTCTTTCTTCCTAGCGTTTCCCTTCAGTTTGTAATGCAACTTGGGCTGTAATGTAGGAGAGAGGGGCTTCAATTTGGGAAATATCAGTGTATCCTCACTAGGTGACTTTTTTCCCCCAGAATGGATGGAATAGCAAATACTTCCTGCCCCACTCAAAGTCATCTGCGTAAAAAGATAAAATGGGAGTTAACAAGGGTCAGGTTTATGACAGGGAGAGAAGGCTGCTAATGACCATTATCTATGCCACAGGTTTAACTTCATTATTTTTGCATTAAGTTGTTAATGCCCAAAGCAATAAGCAAACTCAGTCCTGTTGAACTGTAGTAACCTAATCTTCTCTCCGAATGAAACAGAGGGGAAAGCAGAGCCATTTGACGTGGCCTTTATGTCATCTTCTCTGTTCCCATCCCCCATCCACATATTAGGCTTGTGAGTTTGTTTCCCTTCCTTCTCACAGCCTTTTTTCTTTTTCCTTTTTCCTTCCTTTCTGAGTTTTTCTGGCTGTCCAAGGTGGTGTTTGGTGCAGGTTTTACTCTGACAAGAGGGTTTAGCCCTTCCGTAATGGTGGGTCCAGGGTTTTTCACATGGAGAAGTCTGTCTCCATAAAGTTCTAAAGTACAGACTTATTCAAACTATGTCCAGATTCAAACTATTTTAATTTCAGAAGTAAGACAAAGCCAGCCATGATATTGTGGATCCCAGTAAGTCATATCTAGGAGAGAACATTTGCTGGATGTTTTGAAATGTGATCGCACTTTTGCAAGGAGAGCTGAAAGTCTTGAGTGATTATATCCGAATGTGACTTGTGGGCATGTAGCAGTCTTTGACTCCAACCATTAGTTCATCATCTTTTGCTTCTTCAGTAACAACCCCTGCTGACATCATGGCTCTGAGCTTGCCCCACTAGATTTGCGAACAGTTTAGATTTAGTGAGCAATGAACAAACACCAACCGAGAATTAAATGTTTTATGATTTAGAATGAGATCAGCATTTCCGTCGTTTCAGCTCTTTTCCTACTCACTCTCAACTTTGTCAACTGAAAATTAATGAATTATCCTCTTCTGGTGTGACCTGCAGGCTTTTGCCCTGTGGCTGGGAAAGGAAAAGCCGTTGAGTAAGAAGAGGGAGCACAAATGGATTTCCTAATGCATGTGGTTCCCAGACCAACAGCCTCAGCGTTTGGCAAAAGATGAAATCGGCAGTGCATCTTTTCTGGGTTCTCCAACAGAATGAGAGGGAAAGAACCGGTGCTGGCAGGTAACTGGTGAATCTGTCTAAAGTGTAAGAAATATATTACTGCTTATAGAAAAAGGATCCCAAAGTGATAGGTGCCTGGGAAACATGATAGATTATATAGATAAAAGAAAATAATATAAACTATGGAGAGTTAAGCAATGAACGTGAAAACCTATGAAAAAACCCTATCAGCAATGCAATGTAATATATTACCATAATCCAATATTATATGGTAACCTCCATATGAGAACCTTGCACTCTGAGTAATAAGTGCCGAAGGCTGAACATTTATCTTATGACCTGTTCCCTGTTCAGAATGATCAGGGTTACCAGATATTTGGGGCTCTGAGAAAATTGTCCCTCCTTATTAATGTTTCCTTGCTGTGCAGCACAAAGGGGTTTAGTTTCCTTGTCCCTTTCTGTCTTGGAAAGGACAGATCAGTGTGGTTTTTTCTGTAGCCAGGAAACTGTGGCTACAATAAGGTCCATGAATATTACAGCAAGGCTTGATGTTATCAGTCTGGCAGCCATCATCTCTTTTAAGAAGTGGTATGTCCTCTCTACAGACATGTTCTGCCTCCTGACTGCTTGGCTGGATGCTATGGCTGATTTGTTTGGTTTGTTCTGGTCACAGATTCTTCTTCAAATTGCTAACATCCTTATCACTTTTCTCCCAAATGAGATATAGCTTACATTTTTAAAACAAGAGGGTCAAGTGAACTACAGAACAATTCAAGCTGCAGGGAATGCCACAAGTAGGAAGGAGCGAATGGTGGATCCCACCACAGGTATGTGTAAATTCAAACAAATTAAATGGTCTCTATTGTATCCTTGGTACTGACATGCTGAGCTTTGACACCCTTCCATAGGAGGGAAAGGAGTGTATTTCATCTCTGTGCTTGGCTTTTTAAAATTGTTTGGTAAGTTTCTGGCCTTTCCCACTCTTTTGCTTTCTTCATACTTACTCCCACCGGTAACCCCTCTTGAGTAACAAGGTCTCTTGATGCTTTTCAGCTTGCCTGGGATTCACGAGAACATGTTCTGCAAGAAACAAACAAAACCAGAAAAGCCTTCCAGTCTGGTAAAATAACCCTCACCTTCCATACGAACCGGGAAGAGATGCACACTTTTAAATTGTGATTGTGATCTCCTTTCAGGTATGGGAAACAACTTCATTGTATGTCAAATTGGGTATTTAGCCCCTAAATACCTATTTTTTGAACAAATAAGCTGCCACAGTTCTGAAGTTCAGGGTGAAGAGGGCTTACAGAGAAGCAACACTATTTTCTAGGAGCACAGAGCAGATCAAGGGCCCCTGTGCAGTGAACTGTATCTGATTCTACACAGCCTGCAAAATTAGATTTTGTTCAGCTTAAGCATTTAATTACTGCAGATGTTCAGGAGATACTCTGTGAAGCATCACCTACTGGGGCCCTTTGGACAGATGCTGTTTGCTTTGACACTCCATCTGTCACTTCAAAATACTCACTGAAGCTTTAACTAGCATAGCCCTGCAGGGCTGGCATCAAGGCATGGCATGCAACAGGTTAAAAATAAGGTCAAGGTCATTGCCTGCCACGCATGCTCGAAGGTCAGTGAAGGACAATTGCCACGTCTTGCTCTCTACAATTTTCAGCAGAGAACACTGTATGTGTCATTACACAAAAGCTTTTGTTTTGCTTCCTGGAAGATCATCTAATACCAGTGGTATCGGCCCAATAGCTTGTTAGATCCTTATGTTGCTTTAGAGATGAGCAAGATACAGCAACATATAATGGACATGGCTTAAACCAAGTTAAGGTCATTTCATACCAAAACCCAGAGCTGTAGTATTGGTGTGGGTATGGAACACTACTGGGATCTTCCAAAAGCCAGCATAGTTGCTAATTGGCCTCAGAGAAGTGTAGTGCCTTTGGAAGGCATTTTCGTTTTTGTGTTGCCATTCCTCAGGTGTTTGTCCGTGTCTCAGGAGGAGGAATTGTGGGGACAGTGATCTAGGGTAGTAAATATATCTCACCATGTTTGTAAAATCTTGTTAAGCCCAGACCATTCTTGCTCCTACTATGTCTGGAAAATCTATCTACACTGAGGCTGTAAATAGCCTTAGTAGTGGGGCTGCTGTAATGGACGCGGCAGGGTGCCCTGCTCTGCTGTCTCTTGTTGATGGTGGCAGTCAGCTTGTCCCCTGCACTGCAGTTCTGAGCCCTGTTAGTACCACATATTATAAAGCCAAAGGGTACAATAAATCTATGCATTTTGATCCATTGTATAACATTCAATTCTGTATAAATCCGATTTCAAATACTTCCTAGAAATCTGATCATAAGCTACTGACTTTACTAGCTCCATTTATAATCTTATAAAAGAAATGAAATAGGTTTGGTAGGCTCTGGTTTCCGTAAACTCATGTTGACTGCTTATAGGTTTGTCTATTTCCATGTTTTGAGGTTCACATGATTCCTTTGGTTAGCTTGTTTTCATCAGCCACAGTGTCTGCGTAATGTATCTGTTCTTTGGATTAAGACACTGGCATAGCCTCAAGTTTATTTTCTGGAATCTTCCTTCTTCCAAGGCGTGCTGAAAGCACATGCTTCCCAGTTTGGAATCTCTTAGATGGGAGTTGCTTAGGTGTATTGTGTTGAAAAGTATCTTCCTCTGGTAGTAGTCTTTTGTGTTTCAATATTAGCTCTAAGCACAAATTCCATTTTAAGATTACTAATAAACTTCAGATTTGCTCTATTTAATTTGGTATCCAATCGGCTATATGATTTCCCTCACTTCCGTTGGGTTTCTGCAATCTGTGAGCGTAGATTAGTTACTTGATCAGTATCATCTCTTCTCTTGACTCTTGGGTTGTGGCATCTGAGGCTTTTAGTAAGATGCTCGTAAACAATTCATGGTCATGTTTGGTCAGTGAGACTTTTTCCCTCAACTGCATTGCCCGTTACAACTTCACAAAGCTGAAAGCTCTGCAGGGCACTGAGTCTATATCACCGCTAGTTTAGATAATTTGATCTTATTGTGTTGATCACAAGGGTGAATGACTCATAGTTAATTGTACTTATGTTACTGCTGTTCATTGGGTGAGTGGTTCCTCTGTTGGTCAAGAGTAAGTTGCCAGAGGTTACCCCCCCACACACACACACCCCCCATGGTGAGTTCTCTACCACCTTGACAGATTACAGCTAGAATACTTAGCAGTTCTAAGAGGTTAGCATTGGCCTCTCATATGGGAGACCTTGAGGTTAGGTTATTTCTTCATCCTACACCTCGTAAACAGCCAGTTTTTGTATTAGTCCCCCTGCTTCCTAGCATGATGGTAGGGGATGTCAACTAATGTGCCACCTTGTTGCTTTATGAGGGTCATCAAGTAGGAAGCATTCAGGATAGATTTATTTTTTTTTTAATTGTGACTTGTTTATAGGTAATGCCTTCTTTTGCGCTACTCATTTTTTTTCTAAAACCTGAGCCCTACCTAAGTAGATTATAACCATTGATTTAAACATTCAGTCATGCAAATCATCCTATGAGGTTCCGTAATAGCAGCTAGGTCAAATTAGTGCTCATAAATGACTAATTCTATTTCCTCTTGTTTATTACCCAGGCTTTTGGCATTGGTGTATAGTTAATTAAATAATTTCTTCTTCCCATCTTCTCTCTGCATTCAGAGCCTTCCTGACCATAGTCTCCAAGGAAAATCCATCAAGGGCAGGATTTACTCTTTGTAGATGATGGTTGGGTGCTCTCCTCACCTCCCTGACATCCTTGCAAGTGACAGCTGAGCATTAGGGCACAAGAAGCTGTTACCACCTCTGCTATTCCTGTCTTGCATCTAAACTGAGAGCCAAGAAATGGAGGTCAAGGGCTCCCTTTATGGCTTTTCTTTTGTCCTATAACATACAATCCTGTCTATGTCTCTCCTCTGTCCTCCCAAATTGGCAGATTATTATGCTTTGTCATTTTTTGGTCCTTACCCACTATTGAAAGAGATGTCTGACTTCAGTGGATGTGCTTTGCCTCAGGAGATCAATTAGGCTTGTCCAGTGTCCCCTCTGGAGCTTCCTTTTTCTTGTATCCCTACTTATACTTCCATGTCTGATTTCTGTTACTGCTTGTCCTTTATATAGATTTTATTCCCTTCTTCATCTGAAGGAGAATATTTTTTTCCTATTAAGTGATGGCTGCTGCTGCTCTTCATCCCAGGATTTAAATAGACTAATGTTTCCCCCCCTGTTTAACCAGCACTAAATTCACACGCTATAACAGAAAACCAAGCCCATACCCTGTCAAACAGAGACACTCTCACAGTGTGGTGACCCTCTTTCTGTCACCTGCCATGTTTTTCATGCTCAACCTACAGCTGTGAAACTGTTTTTTCCCCTTTCTCTTCAAACAACAAAAGCCAAGGAACACTCCTCGGTTTGATGCCTGTCTTAATTTGCTGAACATCCTTGGGCAGAAATGACATCGATAACAGTGAGAGAAGAGTCTCCGGGAAAGCAGCAGCAGCAGCTTTTCATTGCCAGCTCCTCCACTGGGTCTAAGCTAATCACGGCCGTACTGCAAAATTTATTTAATTTGTATGGGCCTGTTCCAGAGCCTTCCTATTGACTCCAGGGGCATTGGATCGGGCTGGATGGTAGCTATGGCTTTGCTTTATGACTCAGTATCACTGTCTTGGAACGGTCTCTGCCAGATCAGTCAGATTTTCCATTAAAACATTCTCTGAGGAAAGACACGAGTGTTCAGCTAGCTGCCTGCTAGCAGAAATGTCTGATTTTTCACTTGTGTATTTTTCCCAAATAACTTTCTCCCCTGCCATGAGAAACTTTTGGGTTTCAGGTGGGATGATTCTGTGAGCGTCTGAGAGAGCTGAGATTATTTGCTTGAATCTTTACTAGCTAGTCCTGCTTACTGTGTTTGAAAGTTCCTTTTGTCCTTTCAGTACATTTCCGTGTTGTTACCTGAAATGAGAGCAAACTGATATTTTTTTTTTTTAGGGATAAAATGTGCAGACCCTATTTCCAGTTAATCTTCTGTGATAGCAGTTGCTATTGTGTGTGACTAATTGATCTGTGACTAAGTAACTATAATAGTAAAATAATTTTAGCCTAACACCATAGAAATCAAACCTAAAACTGTGACTCTGTAAAGCAGTATTTGTTACAAGCTAAGCATGAACTTCATTAGAGAAAAGGAGACTGACTGCCAGTACCAAGCTATAGTATATAACTGCCTCTTCCCATACAAGTGATTTCTAAAGATTGCTTTTTTTTTTTTTTTGGCTTGGTTTTTTTTCTGTTAGTTTTTTTTTTTTTTTTTTTTTTTTGTTAATGCAAGATTTATACAGAATGTTCTACCAAAAGCAGCTACAGCCTGGCTCCTTCCAACTTACAAGCTTCCCGAAGTTTTTCCTTGTCGTAATGTAGCCCCTCATATTCTTGCAAATTAATCCTGTTCACTCTGATCCGCAGGCGATCTGGGATGGAATGAGGACTGCAAAAAAAAGAACAAAGCTTCTTAGATAACGTGTTCCAAGGAAGAGCAAAATGAAAACAGGCTATGAAGTCATTTTAATCTTCTCTGAAAGAAGCAAGCCTCTTCAAAACTGGACCAGCTCCTCACAGACTCATCACTGCCTTAAAAATGATGACTACCCACTGCACAACATAGACATTACACGTTAAATGATTAGCAAAATCAAGAATCCCGTTTGCTGGCTGTGTGGTGTGGAATTTCAAAGTTTTTTTCTGAGTTCTATAATCTCTACATAGCTACCCCTCCCCTCAGCACTTTGCCTTTTTTTTTTTTTTTTTTTTTTTTTTTACATCCCTAGGGCCCTACTACAGCCAGCAGATCTGCCAAGCTGTGGTTCAAGACCCAGGTGCTTTCTTAGGAAGTCTCTCAGACCCACTATTCCTCTGCCCATGACAGCATCCCCCCCTCATTCCTGGAGGATCCTCATTAGAATCTCTATTCTGGGAAACAGGCAACAGAAATGCAGTTGAGAAGTAGATTTCCAAAGCAGTGAGTCAAATGCGCAGAACCCAGGAGGACTTTCAAAAGCAAGCAGCAGTACAGGAACCTCATTTCTACAGATTTCAGTCAGATTTAAATACCTCAACTGTCCATATAATTTTGAAACACTCAGTGGGTCTGTATTCAGAAATTTAAGTGTCCATATATTGATAGAAAGTTGTCCTGACAAGCTTTGTTTCGATTCATGCTGGTTTCCACCTCACCATAATCTGTTATTTGATTCTGTAAGTTTAGCTGAACACTATGTAAATTAAACTTGGCCACATTTGCATTTTCCACCTTTAAAGAAAGATGGATAACCTGTGTATTATAAAGCACATAACAAATGTCTGTCCTATAGGTACTGGCCCCATGGTCAGTTAAAAGTAGATAAATTCTTCATTTTGTGCCTCCACCAAAAGACCATCTATTTTCTCCATTTTAATCTAGTTAGTAACAGAACTCTGCCAGTGGTATTATTGCCAAATACATACATGTATTTAACTTTTACACTGCCTTGTAAAAGTTAAAATACCATGTACTGTCATAAATATACAGCTTTTCTTCTTTCTTTGTCTCAATTTTAAAATATTTGACCTACAGCATTTGCACTGCTAGTGCAGGACAAGCCATATCTCACAAATGTAAACTTTTTTTTTTCTTTTTAAACAAATGAGTAACTTACTTGGCTAGAAAATACTGCAGACCTAACAAACATATGGCTTGTGGCCATCTCTTGGTAGAGCCACTGAGATGCAACTAGCAATTATTTCAGTGTTAGCTTGTTGCATGCTTTCTCTCTGTTAGTATGAACAGCTCTGTCACATCTGAGCAGGTGAAAACGAAGCCCCAGTTTAAAAAAAAAATAAAAATAAAAAATTCTGCTGGCACAAGTACTTTTTGCCTAAAAAGTGATAAAGGATAATGAACTGAGGGTACCCCCAAAACTGGAGTGCAAGACAACAGGCTAGAAGGAGCTGCACTGAAGAAATTCACATTCTGTACAGGAGTTTCTATATTAGTGGTGAAAATGAGCCCACCGTACATGAAGAAAACTTCGAAGGAATCATAAATGCTAAAGAGTGGCAGCAAGACTGGCACATTCAGAAGCACATCGGCTACCCAACATTTTCCCCTGTGCTGCCTGACAGGGTTTATCATGTCAAGTGCCCCAAGGTATCAGCAAACTGCCCATATTTAAGATAAGCTTTTGCAGTTTCATGATAAACACCTGGGATGGTAACTGCCAGCAAAGCTTCAGGAGACAGCTTTCTAACCCAGGTGCCATTATGTCATCCTACAGAACAGCATTCTCCACCTGCAGGCTCAACAGCCCAGAGAAGATGAGTGCCTGCAAATGGAAAGGAAAAGTGCATAGATGGAACAAGAAAATGATTGCACTAAGTCTGACACTCTTTTCTTCCTTTCTTTTATTTTTAAAGCAAGTTTAAATGTCACATCACTGCTGAGAAATGAACACAGTCTGAGGAACTATGCTCCCTTCCAAATTCTATGGAATGCAAGTTTCAAAAGTGAAAGTCATAGATTTAATTTTCAGACAAGAAAAGATAAAAGAATGTTAGTCAGAAAACATAGGAATTTGACTGCATCGTCTTTGTCTGGGGGCAGAAAAGAAATAATTCACTGCATGTAGTAGAGTTCATGAAAATGACAGGCTGACAGCTCCGAAAAGCGAAGTCTTTTGTGCACTGGCACTATACTGGAAGTAGCAATGTTGCTTTCCCCATAACGTTCTGCCCACTGCACATTGTGATGAAGGGAGCTGAGTCTTCCAGCTGATCAATTCACAGCCTGGCTATTGTTGGTAGGTGTCAGGGAGGGACTGCTTGTGAATTACCTCTTCTTCTTTGAGCTCAGCTGGGTAGAAGAGGGATGGGGAAACTGGAGATTTCAGTGACCTGTTTTTGTTGTAAGACTCAATCACGCCACAGAGACAGCCATCCTTGCTACGCACAGAATCAAGCCCAGTGTAAACCAAGACCAAAAAACTGTCGCAAACTTGCTTCTCCTGAAACCAGAACCAAATCTGTACTGTTGTGTTGAAATCTTGGAGCAACCAAGAAAGAACTCTATAAAAGGTACGCTTTCCAATCCCCAGTTAAAAATGACTACTTTACCAAAAGCTGACACTCCTGTGCAGGAATTACTCAGCCCACCACAAGGGATTTTGCCCGTCAAACCAGAACCACACACCACAGCCTCCCCCCTACTTGCTCTTTTCCATTTCTTCGTTGCTACAGAGCTCATCTATGCATGATATCCAGACCTTTCCTTCCACTCTGTGACCCTGTGCTGTGGTGCCCAGTGCTGCTCTCCATACCAAGGAAAAACAGTTTAGTGCAGGAACTTTGCATCTTCTTGAGGTAAAAAAAAAAATAACTCTTAACTGAAGATCACCGACTCTTTCTTTTCTCCTTGATTTGTCCCTTTAGATCTTTCATAGCAGATATCCAAGTCATACTTATCTTTCAACCACCCATTGTATCCCATCAGTTTGGGTCCCCCAGCAACCTACTGATGTCCTTTACCATAAGAGATGAAGTTGTTTATGTATTTTTGAAGCTCTGCACTGTCTGTGCAGAATTTACTACAGCTACAAGGAATTTAATACATCCCACTCACAATTTCACCTCCTTTCCTTCCACACACTGACCTTTCTCATGTTCCTTAGAGCATAGCAGGACAGGAGCATGCCTGACAGGCAACTGGAGACAAGCTATGCTCTATTGTGGGAAATACTGGGGACAGGACAGGTAACCCTCTCCCCAGCTTCCATGTCTCCCTGTGAGCTTGTCTCAATCATGCAATTGTTTCCACTCCCAGCTGTTGAGGTGAAACAACTCCAGCAAGTCTGGGATCACTAAAAAAAAAATGGTTAATGAATTATTATTTTGTCTGATCCAGAACAATCATCATTGAATCAGAGGTGATTCTAAAAGCTGCTGTTTCAAGCTTCCTGTTCAGTACTTATACATAACTATCATGTTCGAGTTTTCAGATATGGTAATTTTTTTTATGGTACCTCGTTTAGATAAGAGAAGAAGGAAAAAAAAAGAGAAGGAGTGATGTAACCATGTTCACATCTAATCTTTGACAGAGACAATTCAACAGGAGTCTTCAGCCCAAAGTTCAATCCCAATTGAACTTTGAACTCCCAATGCCATCTACCCATTCCACCCCAGAGCTACCTTCTTTAGGTTAAAAGTTAAATTTTCACTAACAGTACAGTAATTTTGTGTGCTGGTTTTTTTCCCTCCAGAGACCCACCAAGATTTTTTTTACTTGTAGCTGAAAATGTCTGAAAACATTTGGATGATTGTCTGAATACTCATTATTACAAATAATTCTAATAACGGTCTACATTACCACAAAGATTTTTTTAAACTATCATCCAGACCCAAGAGGTTTTAGTTCTCTGGGAAGATAATATAAGAAAAATCAGCAGAACTATTTTCCTTTTATAGTGCTTTGCTCATAACAACTTGTTTGAGATAAAAATCATAGAATGATTTGTGTTGGAAGGGACTGTAAAGATCATCGAGTTCCAGCCAACCTGACATAAACAGGGACACTTTCAACTAGAACAGGTTGCTCAGAGCCCCATCCATCCAACCTGGCTTTGAAGCCTGGAACACTGCCAGGGATGGGGCACCCACAGCTTCTCTGGGCAACCTGTTCAGTAAACCTACCCCCTTTCAGCTGAAAGCCACTTCCCCTTGTCCCATCGCTACATGCCCTTGGGCAAAGTCCCTCTCCAGCTTTCTTGTAGGCCCCCCTGAGGTACTGGAAGGCTGCCATAAGGTCTCCCTGGAGCCTTGTCTCCTGCAGGCTGAACAACCCCAACCCTCTCAGCCTGCCTTCACAGGGGAGCTGCTCCAGCCCTCTGATCACCTTTGTGGCCCTCCTTTGGACTCACTCCAACAGCTCCATGTCTGTCTTCTGTGGGTGCCCCACAGCTGAACGCAGTACCACAGGTGGGGTCTCATGAGAGCTGAGTAGAAGGGGAGAGTCACCTCCCTGGACCTGCTGGCCAGGCTTCGTTTGACTCAGCCCAGGATACGGTTGGCTTTCTGGGCTGCAAATGCACATTGCCGGGTCATGTTGAGCTTCTCATCCACCATCACACCCAAGTTATTCTCCTCAGGGCTGCTCGCAATTCATTGTCCACCCAGACTGTATTTGTGCTTAGTATTGCCCCAAGCCACATGCAGGACCTTGCACTTGGCCTTGTTGAACTTCATGAGGTTCACATGGGCCCACCTCTCAAGCCTGTCAAGGTCCCTCTGGATGGCAGCCCTTTCCTCCAGCATGTCGACCACCCCACAGAGCTTGGTGGTGTTGGCAAACTTGCTGAGGCTGCACCCAATCCTAGTGTCCATGTCCCCAATAAAAGATGTTAAACAGCACTGGTTCCGCTACTGACCCCAGAGGAATGCCACTTTGTCACTGGTCTCCACTTGGCCATTGAGCTGTTTGACTGCAACCCTTTGTGTGTGACCATTCTGCCAGTTCCTTATCCACTGAATGGTCCATCCACCAAATCCCTGTCACCCCAGTTTAGATACAAGGATGTTGCACTGCACAGTGTCAAATGCTTTGCACAAGTCCAGACGCTTGTTAATTTTTTGGATAACAAGAATCCTGCTCTGATTTTTTGCAAAACAAGTTGAATGTAAAACATTCTCTTTAAATTGTCAACATCATTCAGTCTTATTAGCTTTTGCATTAATTTGGAGATTTAATCATTTGGATCTATTGATTTAAATTTGATATAAATGTGGTTATTATGTTGCTTCATCTTTAATTAGCTTACCGAAATGCAGAAATTAGGTCAGTAATACGGTGGATTAAGTCTGTATTTCCTTGCTCACTCCTTATAATAAAATGCACTAAAATATGGACAGACTGTCTTCATCCCATCAAACTGGGGCAAGATTCACGTGTTCTGTGAGCACAGGTAATCTTGAGTAAGTAATGTCCAGCTCAAATGAGGATTCCAATAGTATTGGGTAAGGAATCTGCCATTCACCTAGGGGTTTTGGCAGATAAATCCCCACAAGAGACACTGTAAACAAATCACCTAATGCTGAGGTCATGGCTGCAAGCGCAACAGCAAATACTGGGTATAGCCAAGTGAAACACTCCTTTCTGCAGACCCTGCTCATATTCGTTTAAATACTAGCAATGTTCTGGCTGCTAAAATTGTCCTGTCAAGTAATTTGGAAGGGTGAAAAATCCAGCTGACCTGAATTGTTAGCCTTGCCTGCAAAATCACTCAGCCTTGTTTACTGTATACTTGCGAGTGTACAGATCTAATGTCATCACCCCTTCCACCCCGCTGTGGAATCGAAAAGCCGTAACACTGTCACTGTACACCCACAGAACAAGCGGCAGCCAAATAAACATACGCCCTGTTCCCTGTTATTGCTTATGTAAAGCAGCTCTGATAGCAAAATGGGAAAAAAGCGCTATTTGCTCCACTGTCTAATCAGGAAACTGCTCTTTTAATGAATGTATTGTTCAGCTCAGAGTACTTCTATTGAAATGAATTTGTTAGCCCCAGTAACACTGTCACTCATCATGCAAATCAAATGGTGTTTTCCTTAGCTTCTGCCAGTTATAAAATACCAGTGCTTGTCAAATGCAAAGACAAATTACCTCGCCTTGCCTCTGGTCTTATTTATAGAACAAGGGAGTGAGTTATTGGAGCCCTAAGGAATACCAGCTCTATGTTGCACACTGGTGTAATTTCTCTGTGTTGTAGGTTAAACTAGATTTTTAGGTGGAAATAAGGTAAGATGACAATTTGCTTTAAAATTATTAAGAATGATATTTCAGCTGAATATCTTGTGTAAGTAAAATTCTGGAGCACCTGAAGTGACAGGAATATCTAATGGGTAAAGACTCCCAGCATGAGTTTGGTAGGTGTTTAGATAAGTAAGATAAATCACTCTTTGAAGCTGTGCCTATCCACTGACTGTAAACAAGATTTAGACAACTCAGTTGCTGAACAACACCTACTTCTGATGCAGCAGAGGTTAGGTGGGGCTACCATTTCAACAGCTTTTTGTCTTTCACCATCCCTTTGAATACAGGTGCAATGCAGACAGCTACTCTCATGGGTGCTCCCCTAGCCTAGCACAGGTACTCGGGAGAGATGGAACTGGTCATGTGAAGGAACACAACTGCAGAAGCCAGAGCACTGAGATCTCCTTTTTAGGAAATACTTTCCATTACCGCCCCCAAAAAAGTTATGATACAAAGTCCACAAAGTTCCTCAACCTCTTTTTTGTTGAATTCAATGAGTTTCAGAATAGTCTCAATAGTGGTTTTCATACAGCAAATAAACAATTACAAGCTCCTTAATATATAGTGGACTTTCATATTCTCCTGTTCAGTATAAAGAACATGTCATTCTGAATAAGGCAAACATAATTTAAATTGACATCTTTCTAATAAGATAAAAAATATGTATCATCCCTCTTATGTTTGTAGGTTGTGACATTCTTGGAGCAGGGACAACTCTTTAAATATTTAACAAGCTCTTCAAACGCATAATGTGATGCTGTAAATTAATATTTGTCTTGAAACCCCTTTGCTATGAAAGGAGGTACCTACCAGAGAATCAGAAAACGCAGCAAAGCATTACTTCATCAAAGAGAATGCATGGCCAAAAATGGAAGCTAACACAGGAACTGCAGGCTCCAGTTTCAGACCGAACATAGATATGGGCAAAAAGGGTAAAATGTGTGAGAACCTTTAGTTCCAGCTCAGAGCTGCTTGAAGGCAAGGTGAGTGGAAACAGATCAGTCTATGTGTACCATGCAGCTACTGAAATCTGAGATAAGGCTGGTGTGTGATGAAGAACTTTCAGGTCATTGAACAACTGTTTGTGCTTAAACTCCTGCCATGGGAAATGATCTGGCAAGAATTATAACAGATGTTTGTGATTACATACTTTGGTAGCCTGGTTAGCTGCTGCAGAATGGATGAAACCAGCTGGTGAAATGTTTGTTTTGGCCTGGTCCCATGATGATGTTTTAGATGTGGGTTCATTCTTCCTTTGAGGAGATTTGACAAAGGCATTTCCCCTTCCCACTGTGGGCTGTCAGACCTTTACATGCCATTCGTTCCCTTTGACTCAAATGGAAAAATACCATCGAGTGACTAAATACCATCCCCATCTCCCTGGACCTACAGCTACATCTCCCTTCCAGCTACTGACCTTGCCCAATAATATTCCCTGGTGGAGAGATGCAGCCTTCATGTTCCTGCATCACAGATGAAGGGCAAAACAAGAGACCACAGAGATGGTCTCTCCGTTGCCAACTGAATGCTGCACGTGAATGAAACGCTGTAGAAGCACACTGAAACCACTCTGTGAAGAGATGCTGAGAGCAGACAATGGCCTGAAAGGCCCCTTGCATAGGGTGGGAGTACAGTGCAGGACAGAGATGGGGATTGCAGACCATTGTATTCAGCATGAATACCTGATGTATCCACCTTTTACCAATTCTCTGTTCTTCAGTCCACTATCCAGACAGTGAAACTTTCTGGGTGAAAATTTTGTTGGAACTGGCATGTTCTGGAGAAAAATACCTGAATTTTAAAAAACTATGGGGATTAGGACTTGAGGGACAAGTAGGAGTGGAGTCTGTATTTAGTCCTGATGCCATGCAAGACCCCAGTTACATGACTGATGAGAAAGTGAATTAATGCAGCTC
The DNA here is from genome assembly GCA_035590215.1 of Microhierax caerulescens. Lineage (NCBI taxonomy): Eukaryota > Metazoa > Chordata > Aves > Falconiformes > Falconidae > Microhierax > Microhierax caerulescens. The sequence goes on from JAVJGJ010000002.1 coordinate 4,508,785, forward strand.
TGAGAGGTAGAATTCCCTTGGAAGAAAATGAAAGGAAAAAGGAAAACATACAAACACAGAAGATAATTTTTGTATCTGCAAGAATGAAAAATAGAAAATTTAATCTGGAAATAGCAGCTGTTTTGAAACTTAAGTTTGAGAACTCAACACTTTGCTTTATTCTGCTGCCTCTAAATTAAGTGTCAGGGTTACACAGCTATCCATTCAAAGGAGATGGTATTTTATAAATATTATGTCTACAGATGCCCTGGATGTGTTATCAGGAGAGCTAATAAAACTGGCTAGGAGTCAGAGCTTAGCCTGTTCCAGCTATTTCCCACTAGAGCCTTAAAATCTTACATCATTGTCTCTTGTTTTGGGCCTGCCCTGAAATTAAGCATATATCAGAAGTAGTTGAAAGCAAAACCTAAACCGCATACTGTTTAATGGTGATTTTCTTCTTTCTGAATCTGAATCTGGAGCCAATGGCTTTATAGAACCTGTACCTTTGGGTTTTAGGCAGCTGTGGTGCATAAGAGCAGGAGTAGCTGATATCCACCCTAGCCTCAGTGGCATCTCATAGGGGGAATTCTTACTGCTGCAGAAGACCAGATAATTGCAGGAATTTCTCCTAAATTACATTGACACCTTTCAAAAACTGTACTGAATCAAAAATTTTAAAAGGGGAAAAGGCAGTTAGGGAATGACAATGATGTACACCTGTATTATAGAATCTATCATGACCCAGATCATTCATTATGTGGATTTTGTTACTCCAAGTTTACCCAGAGTGCTGTTCCTGGCAGTGGAAAATACAGGATGTTTTTAAAATACTGCACAACTTCCAGTTTTGCACAGCTACTGATGCAACTAAAATATTCATCAGAAACCCATTCAGTAGCTACAGGAATTCACCTGGTCACCAAGTGCAATTTCTTATCTGGTTCCCTCTCTCACTTTTTTATTGTGTTGTTGTTTGTTTTCTTATGCTTGGTAATAGGAAGTGGGATCCAAAAGGAGTGTAGGAGAGGATGAGATCATCATCCAAATCTGGATCGCTTCAAAGGGATGCAAAAATACTGGAGTACTGCAGGTTATGGATAATATTCAGGAAAGAGAAAGAAATCCCTTTATTGCTTCTGTGAGCTTCAGTAAATCTGACAGTATCAGCTGTGAGGTTTGCTTGCATGGTAGCAGTGCTTTAAAGACATGAATACTTTTTGTAAAACTTGGAGATCATTCCATTAACAGGGTGGTGACAACAGGTACACGTGCACACACACACACACACGGCATTCTTCTTCGTACCCCTTCTAGCTTGTATCAAAACATCCAGAAAGCCAAACACTGGGGTAAGAAGATGCATGGTACTGCCAGCACACCCAGAACCAGCAGTTTTATCCATGCCAAGGAATGTTCTCTGTCCCAGCTATCACCATTAAGAAGTCTCCGGCTGCCGAGGGAAAAAGGCAGAGCAGCCTGTTACTAGACCTGTCTCTACTACTCACTCATCCTTCAGCTTAGACGTTGCTCTCTACCACCTCCTTTCCAAATCGACTTGGAGAAGTTGGATGTACTGTTCACCATCTGCATGTAAGCATTGGACATGTGAACAGGCAGGAAAATCTTTTTTCCTGTCTTATTACCGGGTCCACTGATGTCTCTTCAGTGTGATGCAGGATTCAGACCACCGCACAGATGTCAGCCAAGTGCCACAGTAATTAATGGGTTTTCACATGGATGCTTCCTAGTGGATACACTTCCTTTTTCAAATTGAGTACTTTTTCAGTGGTTTTGATGTTTTTTTGGCTTGTGTGTGTGCGTGTGGTTCATTCATTGAGCTGAAAAATCAGTAATTCACATGCTTCTAATCTAATGTAGAAAGGCACTCACACCTAACATCTTGAAGAACGTGTGTGGAGATAAGCTTCTGAAATCAAAATCATGGGTGTGACTCAGAAGTTTACTTTTTTCTACCTCTTTTTGATTTACCTGAAGACTTATTTTCAGATGGCATGGACCCAAATTAAACCACATTTACTGCTAAGATGTCTTTGTTGTTCATATTAACCCTTCTGGAAAAAAAAAAAAAAAAAAAAAAAAAAAGATAATCCCTATCACAAAACCAAATCCCACAAAAGTGCTTGTAAGAGTAATGAGATCACTGCTTTCCTGACTCATCTTAGACAAATGGGCTGCTGGAGAGAAGAGTTTGTGCTATACGTGCTATACTTTAACCAGTCAAGCATCATCTGTGGTGATTCAGACTTCAGATAATTAGCTTGGTGTAATTATTTCAGGAATCCCCACACTGGGACTATTAAAGATGACAAGTTAACGACATAAGCCTGACAGGCAGGATCACCATAAACTGCAATCCTCCAACAGCATACGTAACTGTCTTAAGGAAGCTCAGCTACAGAGCACTCGGCACCAGGCTGGGATGGGAGCATTTCCACTGGCTCTCCCTATTATCCTGCCCCGGAATAACTCATTTCTCAGCACCTGCCCAGGTCAATCTGGAAAAGAAAGATTTTAATACATTTTCCCCAGGCCAATACTCTAGTTTTGTACTAGGGCTTAAGCCACGGGGAGCTCAGTGTTCAGTCTTATGACCCACCAAGAATCTTTAATGAGATTTCTGAGCCTTTTCAATGTAATTAACATCTGCTCATGAGGAAGGGACTCAGGCAGGAGAGATCTGTGTGTTCTTCACTGTCAGACTGCTCATGCCTCATGGTACTAGCATCAGCTGTTTCAAGACTGATCACAAACCTCTGAAGGGTCAGTATCTTTTGAAATGGTGCAAGACTAAGAGTCATCTTTGAAAATTCTTTGAAATCTTACATGTTCTGCCTGAATGTAAGGGAAAAACCATCTCTCACCTTGCTGTGTCTGAGTTCATTCATAGACCAAATAGGAGAAAGAATTCTTACATTCCTACAAGAGCCAGGAAATTTTTCAAAGGCATCTAAGCTTCAAAGAGTATAAGACCATTGAGGGTTAAGCTCCTACACTCTATAGGAGTTCTGAAAACTTATCAGATAACATTAAGCTGACATTTTTTGAGCATATCAGTATTTTTAAAATGGAAATGCTATGCAATGCTAGATGGTAATTTACTATTTTCCCCTTTGTGATTGATGTTCTCTATTTACTAGACTGCCATGAAAACAGAGCATCTGTGATTCTGAGGACAGATAATGGTGGCTGTGTGCTGTCCTGCTAGAGGGAATCCTGCAACCCAGAATTCAGAGGAGTTTTGGGGAAAGACAGGGAAATGTAGCCTCTGTAGGCTTTGTGTTGAAAGGGGTTTCGTGTTGATTTACAGAAACATACTAGAGATATTTAAAAAATATAAAATAAAAGGCTCTGTGTAAGATTAGAAAGATAAAATCTGATCTCCCCCAAGTGATCAGAGGAAGCAAAGGATCTTTGCCTTGCACAAAGACAGAAAGCTGATAAATGGAAACATCTGTAATATGCTTTTAAAGAGGAGAGGTTAAGGGTCCCTCAGATAAAGTATTAAGAGAGATTTCTTGTACAGTCAGAGTCAAATGGAAGGTACAATTTTCAAGCAGGAGTTGGGTTCATC
>JAVJGJ010000002.1:4516976-4527043 GCA_035590215.1 Microhierax caerulescens
CAAATACTTCTAACCAAAACTTCCCCCACCCCCCTTTTTTTTCCCCCTCTTTTTTTTTTTTCTTTTTTTTTTTTTCCCACCTCTTGAAAAGCTGCCAAAGCAAAGTGATATTGATGAGGATGGCTCGCTTCGATTAGCAGAAGCTGGCTAAGGAACAGTCACCTCCAGCCCGTTTCCCTCCCCCTCTTCTGCCTTGGACAACAAACCTCAGTATTTTCTCCACTTTCAGCAGTTGCCTGTCTGTTCTGCACCTCTAATCTATGCCCAAACCGAGCTGAAGTAGGGGTAAGGAGCGTAACAATAACTCTCCTAGTTTAATGCCAATCGTTGCATTTGAAGTGCTTTGGTTTCCCAAGGGTGATGCTATCAGGAGAAGGCACTGCACTTTTCAAAAGGCGTGATCATGCAGTACAAGGGCTAATGATGAGAATGAACGGATGAAGGCTGTGTGGAAGGTAGGCACACGGCAGCACAGCAAGCCTGTCCTATTTGCCAAGTATACAGGTGCAATTTGCTATTTGGAAATATATTTGGGGTTTCCCGAGGAGGGACTGGCCCAGTGTTTCTCCTACTCAGTGACCTTAATGTTTGTTTTTTTGGAGCAAACAAAAGGGCAGGACTGAAACTCTGGCTGCCTTAGTGCCACCTGGCTTGTTCCCAAAAGGGTTCCAATTATATTCTCGCTTACCTGGAGGTATCTTGGAGAAATACCTCTGGCTGTAAGACCAGTGCAGACATCAACTTTGGAGGCTAGAAACCCATGTGTGTACAGGCAGGTCTTGTCCTTCATTAGGAAATAAGCTAACTTCTATTAAGAAATAGGCTGCAGTTCTATAAATCCAGGGTTTCCTGGCTCTGTTTCATTTCTTTGTAAATCACTGCCAGGGTGATCAATTTAAACAATCACATCGTTTGTATTTTCCGTAGTCAAACACAGGAATTTTGAAGCATTGTCTAAAGGAAAGTAACATCTCTCTCACCCCTTAGCAGTAATCAGCATGAATCCGAGGTCCTGCCTAGAGGAGCAAGATGTACTTTCTGCCGTGGATACATGCTGCAACCAAGGAGAACCTAAACCTGCACCCAGGCTTGAGTCAGGCGCTGCTGTTGATACATAAAATCATCTGAAATGTTGCTGGTGATCTGCAGCTTGGCGTTTGCCTCTCTGCTGTGCAGTGAAATAGGTGTGAACCTTTCCCGCAAAAGGTGGGCAAAGACAACTGCTTCCCCAGGAGCAGAGGCTGGGGATGAAGAGGAGCGCGGCTGTAAATGATGCCACCTGCACTTCTGGAGCTAGGGCTTTCCACTCTTCCCAGTGAGGCTACAGCCCCGACGCTGTAGCTCCCACCTCCATGTGCTGTGCCCGTGTGACTGAGAATAGAGGAAGACGCATGGCCCCGAACAGGTAAGCTCTCCTCCTGCGTGGCCTTCAGCCTCAAACATGAATTAATAACACAGTTGCCTGTCTTAGGGCGTGTGTTGGGCTTTCGGCTGTGTGTGGGTACTGGTACAAAGGTAGCTGCTTCCTGAGGTTTTGGAAGGGGAAGACAGCTCCCCTTGGTTGAGGGCTATTGTGCAGTTCGGTTGTGGTGGAGCCTCAGTGCCTGAAATTTAAGGGCAGCAGACCTTTTGGTTCGCTGGTGTGCTGAAGCTGCGTGTAGAGGGAGAGTCTGAGTAGTCCTTAACTTGGATCTCCCCCACAACCTTGGGCATGTTGTGTTTGCTGCGTGGCCCTTGCCATTTGTGGCTGAAGTATCGTTTTTCTCGAGATAAGCTGAAATTCTGTGCGTTGTTGGATGACTTTTATCTTGTTATCACAGACAGTGTGCACTTAGAGTGTGAAAGGAACTGCTCTGCTTTATAACTTGGATGTGAGGAAGGATTGTTTTGCAAGAGGTCATGGGAGAATGAGAAAAGTTATGATCAAGTTGTGTCTTCTGGAATATGCTGCAGGGTGAAGATGTGGAGAGTGATATCTTCACTTTTCTTCCTTTCCCCTCTTTGCTGAGGATTCAGAGCAGAAATTACCTAGGTCATTTTTTTTGTCAGAAAAGATGCTGGGCTGATCTGAAACAAAAAGAGAAAAGCAAGTCACTGTTTCAAGTGCATTTGTGATTCAGTTGAATGAAAGCCCGGTCTTGCCAACTCATGATTTGATCATCAGTGCCGCAATGCATAGTCCTTTCTTATAGCTCCAGGTCTTGAGTTTTGCACACCCCACCCCCCACCACCACCCCCTTCCCCAGTAGGTTTCATGATTTCAAAGAAAATGTAGAAAGCATGACCTCAGTGCACCCTCAGGACTGAGGCAGTGGAAGGCAATGGATTAAAAACTGGCTCAGATTGCAAAGTGAGAAGATGGTAATATACACAGTTCATATAAAAAGATAAAGAAAAAATGGGTTCAGTATTGCTAGCTCAAACTCTGAACAGTATTGCTAGCTCAAACTTTGAACAATACAAGAGAAAATCCAGGATTTGGGAATCCAGGATTTGGGATCTGAAAAGGATCTTAGTCACCTATTTGTAGCTCAATCAAGCTAAGCAGGTGGGAGTTGAGTTTGCAGAAGTGTCATGGAGATCTGCATTGCAGATGTGAAGGCAGGAGAGCAGCTTTTGTAAATTTTTACCAGCACTGTGGTCTTGGTCACATTTGTATCAGAACAGATGAATATGTTGTCCTATGTAAACTAATGATTACTTCCTATATTATGGACCAAAACAAAAAATGCAAAAAGAGATCCTCTTGTGCCTGACTTTCACTTAAAGTGACATAAGTTGTTGGGTTGGTTTTTTTTTTATTTTTCTCCTATTTTTCTTAACACTAAGGTTTGCTTAAGGGAGAGGGGGGAAAAAATGTTTAAAACTCTGTTACTGGGACCGAAGTATAGTGTATGCATTCATGGAGTGGACACTTCATTTGATTACTGTCAATGCTGTTGGATATTCATGTGCAGGGTGAATATCCCACACACACAATAAATGCATTAGTAGTAACTGGTGTACTGATTATATGAGAGTGAAAGGTGTATGTGGATTGTGGCAAATGCAGTCAGCCACGTGACTCCAATGAACAAAATAATATTCCAACGTGAATGAAAAATCTCCTAATCCCATCCCTAACCTTGAGGACAGGCTCGGGAACATGAAAGGTATTTTGTCTCTTCCTGCCATATCAGGTGGTCTAGTCAAGAGATTTGCTTGGAAGGGAAGAGGAAGATGCGTTCTGTGCTCAGCAGTTGAGGGCTGGTTTCTGGGTGGCAGCGCTTGGGTTAGGCTGTAGCAGGGATGTTTGCCAGGGTGCGTCTGCTGACAGCTTGGGGCTGTCAATGGGAAGGACACCAGGGAGCGTCCAGATGTTTGTTTCAAACGTGCTCTGTGAATTTGGATGTGGAGCGGGCCAGAGAAGATATAAAAGACATGAAAGAAGTGTGGGAGCTTCTCCCTAAGTGAGGTTCTGGACACGATAACCTGTTTCTGTCAGGCAGTGTTAAAGTAAAGAGGTTAATGACTGGTTTGGGTTTTATCATTAATCCTGCCTCTGATTTCCACTTCAGTATGATTTTAAGTTTGCCATATAGTGTCAGAGGTGAACTTAGTAAAGAAACAAAAGAAATTTAGTGAACCCACTGTAATTTCAGTGTAACCCGACAGGTTATGCAGAAATGTTGCTGTGGCTACAGAGCAGGACAGTGCTGGTGCCTCCTGCCTTGCCCACAGGGACAGGGACGGTCTGGGACGGGGACGCAGCCAGGTGCTGTGCTCCTGCCACAGCGGCAGCTCCCGAACCCTGCTGAGCTCCTGCAAGCACTGCAGAGCATGTGCTGCCTTGTGGGTGGCAAGATACCCTCTTTTGCTCTGGGGCGTGAGGCACACACGTTGAAGGACTCTACCTTATTCTGAAGGGTTCATTTCTGCTGCATTTTTAATATGTGTCTCTGTTTAAAGAGTGAATTACTTTCTTGGTTTAGCTGGTCAGGTTTTCTTAAATTGAGCCTAATCTATGGGAAGATCAGGAACCCCTGGCTAATGCCATGTTTCCTCTAGTTCACACATAAGGGATAAAACCAAAGGGCAAAGCTGTGCCTGGGGAAGAGAGAATAGTCCAACGCAATCGTTGTCGGCACAGACACGGCACCCACCACCATTCCAGAGATGCAGAGAGCTGGAAAGGTGAGAGGGGCAGAAAAGCCAAAACCAGGACAAGAATAAATACTGGTCACTCAGAGCCTGAAGAGGAGGGAGTGTCTAGTGATCAGACCATCAAGCCTTGGGTCTATAAATGAAGGTACCATGTTTATTCCCTCCAGGGCCCCATTGTCAGAAAGACTTTTTTTTCCTTCTTGTCAGCCAGCGGTAGACGTGGTTTGTCTGAGTGAGAACAAAGTGTGTACCCCTTTCCCAGGGCTTCTCATAGCCGCGAGGATGTGGGTATGACAGGGAAAGGTGCATTTCAAATGGACCTTATCAGAAGGTGAACTCGTTGTCACTTAAAAGAATCAGATAATTTACAGTGTCTGTTTATGGGCAAAAAGTAACATCTTTCTCTATCTTTCTGCAGTATACTTAGAAGAGACATAATAGCCTGGTCATGTGCTGGAAAGAAATGACTCATTTTTTTATTTGGTCTAAGTGAAACTAACGTATTACTCATTTTTATGCAACTCTAGTAAATTGTACTTATTAAAACAGGGGGGTGGGGGGAGGACAGTTACCTAAAATCTAACCAATATGTACTAGAAAATTAATTTAGAAATATGGTTGACCTCAGCTTCCTCATAATGAAAATCTGCTGACAAATCTTGTGATTTTGTTTCTCTTTTTAAGCAGCCCTCAGGGTTGCTAGTAGCCCAGGTGTCAGGACCAGCTCCTCATTCAGATCCTGGCCAGCTGATTTTGCCATTGCTCTCCCGCAGAATTTCTGCACGGCTTGCTGCTAAAGCGTCTGGGTCCAGCCCCATTGCTGAGGTCTGCTGGTGGTGTGGGAACGAGCCCTGCAGGCTGCTGAACTCTGAGCTCAGCTTCAGCAGCTCTGAATGTGCTGGTTGCTCATTCTTCTGATGACCCTAAAATCCTGTGATGTGTCCATGCGCCAAGGTACGCTGTTCTTTGCCTCACAGCCTCTCGTTGATTTTTTGCTGACTGTCTTCTGCTTAGAGCAAATAAACCAGACCCCATTCTCCTTCCCAGCACTATTTGTCATTGAATTCTGACTGACTGAAGCCCTATATCCAGAGGACCTAGGAAAATGGCAGCAATTTTCAATTAGAATATCCAGAACAACCTTGTCACCTCTTTCATAATCATCACTTTTATTTTCAAAGGTTACATAAGATCATACTGAACAGCACTGAGTGCTATTTTTCTTCAGCCATGCTTACAGTGCCGATGTGTAGGAGCCCCACGCACCGCTAAGCTGGGATTCAGATGACAAAGAGCACTCTGTGCTCTCTGGTGTCCCATTTTTCCATCAGTGATTTCCATTCATATCTGCTGAGTTCACAGAATTGGAAGGTCTGTGGTACCTGGAAGCAGCACGCTGCTGGGCACCTTACCCTCCTCCTCCTCCTCCTTCTCTTTCCATGAAATTTATGGAGTTTGGATGGAGCCGGTGACTTGGTCACTGGGGCACGAAACACCACAGCGTCTCCTTTGCTCTCTGGGAGCTACACCACAGCATCACTGCGCCGTGAGCAATCACACCTTATCTGATGTGGGTTTCAGTGAGAGTTTGACTCAGGAAGGGACTAAGGAGAATAGATAGAATACATATAATGGGGAATCATTTTTTCTTATGGGTTTTGTGCGTGCGTGTGTGTGTGTGTTTTCTAAATTACTCTTCTGGCCATTTCTTTTCACAGATGAAAAGAAAGGAGCCTAGGAGAAAGCAAAGCTACTAAAGTAATTGGAGTGATTCTGGTTGGTTTAAGGAGTAGGCAGACACTTCTCTGAAACTGGAGAGATCTAATCCTTGCCCTTTGGTCAAGTACGCTGTAAAAAGCACTTGTGCTTCTGGAAACAAGGACTGAAAGCAAACCTAAATAGAGTCCTTCAGCTCGAGGGGTTTTAATAGTCTTAGTGACTGTGTAAGAGACTGGCTAGGAAGCACCTGGAAACTTATCTAATTTTTTCAGCTATTCCAGTTCATCTAATGAAAGATCTTATTTCTGCCTACAAACGCTGTTGTGCCTAGGTCCTCAGACCCTCAGTGCTGAAGCAAAGCACCACAACAAAAATATATATGAGACAAAATGGAAATACGGTTTTCTCCAGTTGTCGGTCCCGACTTTACCCCAGTTCTCAGATGGCTGTGAAATGTGCTTTATTAGTGCTTGGGTAATTGTGGAAAATAAGGTTATTCTTCAGGTTTTTGTATTCACTGTGTATTAAAGTCAAAACCCTTTAAAACAAAAAAAAAAAAAAGGACTGAAGTTTGATGGTAGGCAAACTACGCCATGTTTTCAAAAGCCTTGGTGTATAACACAGCACTTTTGCTACATATATAAAACAATCAGCTTTCCATTGTTCCATTTCTAATTAAAAGTTCAGTGAAATGTAGAAGGTTTTATAGCAGGAAAAAAAAAATAAAAAGGAGGAGGATTGATTACCTGGATGGCTTATAGCTGCAGAAAGTAGCTGTGGACACCTAGGCAAAGTGAAATCAGAGTTCAACAAATCCTCTGCTTCTTTCTGAAAATCACATCTATGAGTCAGCAGAACAAGCTCCTCTCTCATCTAAAAATGTGCGCCTTGGAGATGCTGGCAGCTGCGGCATTTCCAAGCCCCAGCGAGGCGTGGCTGGCGCGGGGATGGGGACAGCTGTCCCTGCGGCCGTGGCGGCGGGACTGGGACCGAGCACACGGCCGCTCTCGACGCTTGCGGTGGAGCGATGCTCGGCGTGGCCGCGGCAGCTGTGGATGGAGCGCTCTGCCTTGCGTCGTGCGCTCCCGGTGATTCATCGGAGCCGCTCTGCACAGTCCCGGGGTGGCGGCTCATTCAGATGCCTGGCACAGACCGTGCTTACACCTCACTCGTCTGCACGGACAGGGGCAGCCCTGGCGGTCTGAGCAGTGGGTGACTGGGGCTCACATCAGTGGGATGTTGTCTTCTGGTTGTGGTTAGAATTACACCAACTCTTTGTTTTTTTTAAAAAAAAAAATATATTTTTTTATTATTATTTTGTTTCCACTGTGGAATTACTCCAGGCATCTGACTTACTCTGTCAGCCTTTCCTTGGCAAAGCAGCCTCACCTCCCCAGCACAGTGACTCAGGATGCTCGTCTTGCTGGCTAAGGCTTTCTCTCCCATCCTCCATGTCACCGTACACCCTTTTCCTCCCTCCTAGCTGCTGCCGCCTAGCATTTTAGCAGCAGAGCTCATTGAAAACACAACCGTCTTCTTTAGTGTTGATCCATCTTTGACATTTTCTGACCCAGTCCTCTGAGCCGCACTTAGCTGATCAGAATCTCAAACAAGCTCCTTCACCCGCTAATGCAGTGTTAAGGCGATCAGCACTCAAATCCCTGAGATCTCTCCTTTTTCACAGAGGTTAAAGAGAATCGTTTTTGAAAACTTTAGCTTTCTGCCAAGTTAAAAGGGAAGAGATCAATGGGATCTGAGCAGTCCTGACGCGGTGCCCTGGAGGTTATGTTCCCAGCCTGCTGATAGCATCCAGGCTGCTGAGTCCTTCCAGCGCTGTCTGGATGTGTCCCATCTGGAAAGGTTCAGGAAAAACCATGGGGGTGGGAAATGCAGGACTGCCTCAGGTAGGAAGTTTTGCAGGAAATTTTTGGCAAGGAAGCTGCTGGGCAGCCTGCGATCATCACAACTCTAGCACCCCTGGGATTTATAGGGCTATTTGGCTGCCTAAGGTGAGACCATGATGGCTTACACCAAACCATGACAAAGCAAGAAGAAATGAAATGGGTAAAACGTTACCCTGCTCAGGAGCTGCAGCTTGGTAGGTGAAGGGCTGTGAAGACAGGCACTAACACTAGAAGAACCTGAGAGGAGCTGATGGTGTCATCAGCCACCAACTGCAGAACTGCTTCTCTGATACTGCTGTCCCGTGGTGGCCATGTGTCTCCCTGCATTGCCTTGGGGTGCCCAGGAGCTGGCCGCACAAGCAAGATGTTGCATGCACCCAGGATCCCGAGACCAGAGAATTCACGTATTTTCCTTGAGTTATCAAATCTAGAGAATGCTAATCTCTGGTTATTTCGTTAAGCATTGGATTGCCACAGAGGTCTTAATAATAAAAACAAAACAAGAAGGAAAAAAATAATTTACAGCAGTGAATTTTGGCTATTGTTTGCCAGTTTTTGTCAGTAAATGGTTTATCTTGGTTCTTAGACTCGTGATGGAGCAGGCAGTCCCCTTGAGTGATGTTATCTAAGGGCTGGATTTCTGGGGTTTCCTCTTTGCTAGTGGTTTCTTGTCTGGCCAATCTATTCTGCTTTTATTTGATAGCAGGAAAAGGTTTTATATGTTGACATCAGAGTCTTTTTGCACTTTACAGTATGTGTCTGTTCACTGATTACATTTCTGAGAACATCGGAAATGCAGGGTTACCCGCAAGCAGTCAGCCCCATGGGGCTGTGCAGACACCTGAGAAATTAATTGACATTATAGATAGATGTTATGTATTTTGTCATGTGATGGAAAGGAGATGTCTGCTCTTCCCAGACTGTGGGTGTGGAACATCTGAGACTCACAGGCGCTGGCCATGTGGCCGTATTGCTGATGTGCGTTGTCCCAGGTGATCGGCTGGATCCTGGGGTGTTCCTGCAGGGCACCCTGTAGACAGGCGATAATCCAGGGCTAATTGCAGGCATGTTGGGTGGAAAAGCACATCCAATCTGTGGTAGTGTCATACAGAAGAATGTCATATTTTCTAAATGTCTTGCTCTCGTTTTGGACATTTTTGATAGGGACAGCAGTGCTTCACATTAGCATAGTTCTGGCAATCATGAATTTGATGTCAAATTGCTGTGCCTTGCAGCTAAAACTGTTCTGCTCTGGCCAGCAGCCGGCTGGTGATACCCAGTTGCTTCTGGGCTGGGCTGGCTGACGGGCTGCTCTCCAGAGACAATGCCATCTGAAGATACTAGGTATGAGCTTCTTATCCTTTCTCATTCTGTTATTAGCAGCCTGGTATTGAGCATGGAGGAGGTCAGTTGGGTCCTGCCAGTGGGTGCTGTGAACGTGTGGGTGGTGTACTGGGTGTGTGAACTTGGCCATAGGGTCCTCCAGCAGTTCAGCTGTGTTGGGCAGGGCCTCGCTCAAAGTTGGCTGATGCTTCCCATGGCTCTAGAGGTGAGCATGGCTGTCATCTACCTTGATGTTGGTTGTGTCCCCTCCCCTGGCCAGCCCTCGGTGCAATCTTCGGTGCCTTCTCTCCACTGGTACATCAGCTGGGCGTCGGGCTGTGGCAGGGTGTTGATGCAGCCCAGCCTCATCTTGGGTGCTGGACATAGCTGTGGGAAGAGGATCCCAACAAAGAGGATCCCAATACACGGCTGTGCCCCAGGACTCTGGGGGTTGAGATGAGGGTGGGTGTGAAAGGGCGGCAGGGTAGGTATCCATGCTCTGTGTGGGGCAGCGAGTGGACGTCCCAGGCGCTCATGGTCTGGATATAAGCAGGGACCTTCACTGGGGCAACCCATGGGAATGAGAGGGCGTGCAGTGTGGGGGTGTAGCCTGGGAGATGATGAGCTCATGTGCCTCTCTTTGTTGTTAAGTCTCTTAAAGGCGATCTCTGCTAACCACAAATAGGTTGTAAAAAAAGAGGACAGATGGTGGAGACTAAATGTAGTTTATGCTAGTCAATGGCAACAAAAATAGGGGGATTTATTTAAATGGAGCTGCATTTGGAATTCTATTTTAATCTAGTCCCTGTGCTCCATTCATCATGTTGCTGTCTGGGCATCGTTTTCAGGGCTACTGACCCCTAAGTGTGTAAATGCACATGCAGAGCTGGGACTGCATTTCCACCATGTCCATGCAGGCATTTGTGCTAAAACCAGGGTTGAAGCCCTTGGGGAAAGGGACTGAGGAGAACCCCAGAC
>JAVJGJ010000002.1:4529296-4570355 GCA_035590215.1 Microhierax caerulescens
AGAAAAAAAATACACCCCCACCCCCCCACCCCCCATTAAAAACCTCAAAACAAAACTGCAGCAGTTTGCTGGATGATTTTCATCCCATAGATCATTGCTAACAAGAATTACTGGCAGTGTTTGGGTGACCAGATTTGTCTGACTCGATTGCACCGTGTCAGCAATGTGCAGTGTTGCATGATCTTTTGTATCTCCGACGGTTCAGGATCGAGTGGGCAGGTGTGCGGTGCCCGGTGCAGCTGTGCCATACCCTGTGGGGGTACCTGGCTGAGCTGCTCCCCTGCAGCACATGCAGCTCGGCAGGTGGACCCCCACCAGCTTAATTTGGGCAGGGTGCTGAGTCAGTGTGTCTCTCCCCATCTTCATTCAAGCGATCTCGTTGTCTTGGTTTCAGGATTCTCGTTCTGAATTGCCTTGGCCGTTTCTGCGTGGTGGTGCACAGTGGCTGCTAGAAAAACCAAGAGATGGTGTGGGGTAACTGACTTTAGGAATGTTCTCCTTCCCAAAGTTGGCTCTTCTTAAGTTTGCACCCTGAAATGGTCAGACCGTGGCAATTCTCCCGTTCAACATTTGCCTTTGCGAAATGTGGAGTCAGTCAAAATATCTGGGATGTTGCTGTCTTTGATCACAGCTGACCCAACCTCAAAAGCCCTCATCCTGAAAGCTCTCTGAAGATGGATTTGTCTCCGTGAATGATTTTGGGTTCAGTAAAATTGCATGTTTCAGTGAAATGATATTTCTTCTCGCCAGCTTATTTATATTCATCATAATTGTCTCACTGTGATGCCTCCTATTCATTTGCTGGATCCTCGTCTTGCATCTTGTTCTGACTCTGAGTGCTTTTTAGGGTAAGCCTGCCTTTCAAGAATATGCATGATTGGTACCATAGGAATAGTTTTCATGTGCTTGCAAGAAGTGCATTGCTAAGCAAAGTAAGCAGGGCAACTGGGAGAGATGAGTGGAAAATGACTACTTGAAGAAGAGGAAAGAATTAAAATAGATGGCAAGGAGTTAATCAAATAAACAAAGGTCCTTTTTAAAATTTTCTTGCTCTTGGTTGTTTGGGGTTTTTTTGTTTGTTTTTTTGATTGTTTTGTTTTGTTTTTTATAATAATCCCAATCTTATGGTGATTGCACTGGCCAATCCTTGATACTTTTCTGTCTGATTAGAGCTGGGTTGTAGTGGCCGTGATGAGTTACCACAACAATCTATTATTGGCATTGTTAACTCGTGTCCCTCATTAAACTAAGAGGGACAGGGATCTTGAATCTTTTCAAGGTGTTCCTCAGCCTATAATTATTTAAATTTATTTTAAAGAATAAATTTATTTTAATTTATCAGAATGTCCTTGTCCTGAAAATAAAAGCTCTTCAGTTTTGGTGGTGGGTTGTTTTTTTTTGTTGTTTGTTTTTTGGGTTTTTTTTCCCCTTCTTCTATAAATTCATGCTTTGAGGAGAGTTAATTTTCTATGCAAAGAGTTTTTGAAGGTCATGTTCAGTGCCATTAGCATTGTGCAGAGGACCTTTGAGAATAGCTGTTTGTCTGTGCACGTATTTCTGTGGCCCTGTGTTGCTCTATGTACTAGATGCCATTTATCTACCAGAACAGTGGGCACCTTTCTGTCCACTGTGTCTAGCTACTAGAGATGAAATTACTGTATATCAAAACACAAAGATATAAGAAGTCAGTTGTCACTTTCTTCAGTCCTAGCTTGGAAATCTATAAGGAAGGCCAATTAGATGTGGGTGGTAGAGCTCCAGAAAAGCTGAATCTTTGAAGGAAATACTGCCTTGGTGAGTTTAGTAGGAATACAATTTGTTGCGTTTGCTTTCATTCTGCAAGTTAGTGAGAAATTCGGTGACATGTTTATGCATTTGCTATAGAGGATGAATTTTCTTGAGGACACAGACCCGTGAGGTGGCAGATCTGTCCAGTGATGGGGAAAAATAATTTGCTTCCACATAACACAGGCGTTGAAATTATGCAAAAAAATACTTAAGGACTCTGAAAGGTTCCTCTCGGGATAATAGCTCTTGTTCTGGGATTCTTACAGACCTTGTAGCACTATGTAACTTCCCCTCCATGACCACAGGTCCTATAAATTGCACAGACGAACAATGTAAAAATCTGTTTTTCTTCACAGGAGAAAAGCTGTCAGAGAGAACACTGAGGTCAGTTCCAGTCCCCTACACTTTATGTTATACAATTACACAAGGCATGGTTAAACCAGAAGATTCCCAGATTATCTGTAAGCATGTGATGTAGGCAGCAGAAGGTGCCAAATATTTCTTCCTCACAACCTTGAAAGAGAGGTGATGTTAAAAAAAAAAGAAAAAGAAACAAAACCACAAAACTGGCTACAGCTGTGAGCTAGAGTTACATTTGTGCACTGTTTGAGTAAAAAGTGTGATATAAGATCAACTAGTTCTTCTTTTAATTATGTTCTGACTTCATTTTGAGTGCAGGTTTTCCCTTCCCACCAGACAAACACCATTATGTGCGCTCCACAATGACGAATACCAGTTCTGCCACCTTTCATGTGAAACAGCACATGAAGTTACTCTTCCTTGTAACTTTCCTTAAAATCAAGCACAAACTATGTATCAGTAACCATAAATAAATAGGGAAAACTCTGAGACTGAAACCATCTGTGCTTTTTACAAGGGAAAGATGTTCTCCCGATGTGTCCTACATCTGCCCATGCCCCATTCCTTTCACAAACTGTTTTTATTTATGATATGGCTGCCCAGAAGAATAGTCTGATGCCACAGTTTGTATTGGCTTAGTCAGTCCTTTGGCTGGGAGAGCTGAGTTACAAAACTTTCTCGTGGCACTCTACTGACTCCCACCATGTTAATCTGTGATGACATTTGGATGGCCAAAGCGCCAGCACTGCCAGGGTAAGGATGAGGGAAGAAATAGGGGAGCTGGTTAGTTTGCACCGTGTTTATCTGGCATGCAGATTATTGCTAGAAAATGGCAGTAGACCCACGGAAAGCACTGGTACACCAGTCTGAGGTTCCAGTACGGTACACCGAAGTATAGCAGCTCAGCATGAGGATTGCAGAGGCTTCCTCAGCAAAAACATTTTTCAAAATGTCGCCACAGTATTGGCTGCGAGTAGAGTTTGAACAGAGCAGAGACCAGGAGTAACTAAAAGTCTGTCTGATGAGCAGAGGTTGCCAGTAGCTCCCTGTGAATACTGCAAGTCAAGTCCTCACAGCTAAGCCCGGGACTCCCAAATCTCACAGAATTTCAGAGCGGTTTCTTTCATGAGGTCTGCTTGGGTTGCACCTGTCTGGTCCCCGTTTCAGGTTCTGGTACCTGCTGGCAGTTCATGTGCTCTGCTCCTACCTGAGGGTCCCAGGCAGCAGCTTGTGCTTGCTCCTGAGACCTGCAGGTGCCACCCAGCCTGTGGTTGTCTTCACCTGCTGCAGTGCCTATGTATATATCTGCAGTGTGTTAAGTGCTGGGCCCTGATCAGAGATCACAGCTATGACCATCACCTATTGCATGGGAATCTACCCTGTTGGAACTTAAAAAAGATAGATATGGGAAGGTGGAGGTGGGTATGGAAATTGCTCCTTAACAGTGGGGAAACACCGCAGTGCATCTCTCGTTACTGTTTTCTAGTCTGTTAGACTTGTGTGAGGAAGCAGAGAGTTTGTCATTCTGCGGAGCCGGCGGTTTGGTTCGCATCACTAGCCTCTTGGCCTCTTAAAATATGAAATGCTGCAAATGCTCCATCTGCAGAAGTCGTATGGCCATTGCTTGGCAGGGCGCTTCTGAAGATGTTGAATGGAGCCAGATGAAGGTAACTCGAGATCCTCACTGTAAGCCTTTTGATTCAGAACCGCATTTGATCAGCGTTTACACTTGATGTGTGGTAGAAATAAGTTTGAGGGGAATGCCGTAACTCTCTTCAGACTGTGCTGCTCAGCTGTTGGCATTAGGCTGTGTGGTTGAGACTTACAGTCTTCTTGCGTCAGCTGTGCTGCCTCTGAACTGGCTGAAGGAGAAATGCAAGGAGAGTCTCTGTGATGTTCTGTTTCAAACAATGAGCTCAAAATTATAAATAATTACAACTATTTCACATGAAAATGGCACAAGGTGCAAAGGTGACACCTTAAAGTCTATTGATGGTGGGGAAAGAATCCCATCTCTGCTTGGCATTTTGTTGGACGTGGGAGCAATTGTGTACTTGTAGTTTGAGTAGCTTTTATTTTATTTTGTTTTAGGAACAAAAGTAAAATATCTGCAGGATTGCTGTAGAAAGAAACAACAACAACAAAAAGTCACAGTGACTCAGAAACTACAACAGCAGTTTTTTCTTGGTTGTGGTAGCTATTTGGGCGATACCTAGAAAACAAGTCATTAGAGCCTCTTACCTTTGTGAACTACAGTCCTGTGCCTCAGAAACACCTGTATTCCCTGTTGCTTTTCTGTCTGTTAAATAATGTGGGCATATGATTTGAGCCATGAGGCTTAAATGATGTAAGCATGTACCTGAAATTAGGCATGTGTATGTGTTTTGCTGAGTAAGGGTGTCCTAGTCAGGTATTTAAATTTTAAATGCACTGGGGCCTTCACTCATAAAGTAAGCAAAATTCAACTTAGACAGCAGCGAGAGGAATAAACATTAAGATCAAAACAAACTGTTATCAAAGTAGCTCTTCAGACTATGTAGAATTGCACTTTAAGATGGGCAGAGCATCTTTAAAACCCTTTTGCAGTAGCTAAGAGCTTATACATTAGCTTTCATGAGAGGCATTACAGATGTCTGTGAATATTATATAAACACTAGCTTTTTGCAACAGTTTATAAGCCTAAATATTTTATAAGAAAGTACTGAACATTTAACTTGCCTTGTATTTTTTATACAGCAATAAAAACACCATCTTTATCAAAAGATGCTGGAAAACCTGAGTAATAATATGAGACTTTGTTATGAACCAGGAGGAAAGTTCACCGATCTAGAATTAATAAGGTGTGTAATCTGTACAGGAATTCCTACATTATAGGGGGAAATGACTAACTTTGGCTTTGCTTGCTTTTGCATAAAGATGCACGTAATCTGTGAGAATGTTCTCTGATGAACTGGACACTGCCTGGAAAATGAAAATACCATGTCCACACCTCAGGTGATGTATGCAGGGCATTGCATGCCTTTGCCAAGTAACATTCCTGCAGGAGGCAAGAAACATCCAGTTTTAGACCTGAACATTTTCTCCCAAAACACATGTACCAATTTCAAGGAGACCCAAAGCATGCTTTGAGGAAACTACAACCAGTTGCTTTAATCCAAAATTGCCAGGTGGGTTCCAGAAGGAATAATTTCCCCAATGACTGACATAGGACTCCTGCAGTATTTCCAAAGGCATTTCACTCCTATTTTCACACATGATATGGGCACATCGGGGCAGCACCTCGAAGGATGTACCTGCCCCGCTGCAGCAGACTTCACAGGCTCACCCTCTGCTTAGCAGAATTAACTGTTCTGAGAAATCACCCAGCCTGGACGCTGGGGCAGACCGGGGGCAATGCTGGACAGGGAGCAGAGGCAACTCCAGGAGTGGGAGAATTATTTTACCTTCTGCAGTGGAAAGCTCTCAGCTTCAGCGTAGGAAATTTAAGGGCCGTCTTTGTTCCCCTACAGCTTGTCGAACACTCAGAGGTGGGTCGCTTTGGGAAGAGGGCTCGTGTGTTTGAAGGTTTTCCTTCAAACATATACATTTCCAAGGTGGTAAAGTATAAATTTATGAGCAAGTGAGATTCAGGACATAACCCTTGTTTTCCACAGTTTGCCTTAGTATTTCCAGCAGGAATGCTACAGCTTTGCCCCCTGCAAGCAGAGCAATTGTGTACTGTAAGTGAAAGACCATGTAGGCTTCTGGGGGAATTTTAACACAGGTTTACTAGGTGGCCACGATTTTTCAGAGCTATCAGGCTTAGGTAACAGCTGAAAAGAAGTCTGAAGATCACAACTTGAAGGACTAGTTGGGAGGAGGAAGAGTTTCAAGTTCTAAGTCTTTTCAACGCCATACTTTGTTGTTAGGTCATAGTTTTAATCTTTCATGTGTCGGTTGCTGATTAATTTCGTTGTTCCGAATTTACTGATTGAGTTAATAATTTTTATTGTTTTTATCACCTAAATATCTTTATTAAGCTTGACCTTTAATGCAAACATTGGCTTGGCTTTCAATAGAAATTCAGCTTCTAATTCTGTAGGTATTTAAAAGGTTCCTTCCTTTGTGTACTAGCACAGCTGCCCACCGGTGGGGTTCGGTTAGAGAGCAATGCCTCGAGCAAAAGCCTTCATCAGCCAGGACGAGGAACCAAGTCAGGATGAGGCAGCGGTAAAAGTGCTTGGCCCTCTCTAATTGTCACTGCTGCTGAAGCAAGTGTGTGTAACAGCAGGAGAAAACTTGCAGTTCTCCATGATTAGTAAATCTGAAAGGTCTGTAGGTAAGGTCTTATACTCGAATCCTTTGTTTCCTCCAGAACGCAGCAACCCATCTATGATGTCATCCCACTAGCAAGGCTGACTCCAAATTTTGCATAACACTTGGTCACTTAGAGCAGAAGAATGTACAACATCAGAG
Organism: Microhierax caerulescens; assembly: GCA_035590215.1. Classification (NCBI taxonomy): domain Eukaryota; kingdom Metazoa; phylum Chordata; class Aves; order Falconiformes; family Falconidae; genus Microhierax; species Microhierax caerulescens. The sequence goes on from JAVJGJ010000002.1 coordinate 4,535,900, forward strand.
ATTTCCATGTTGAATTGTTGAGGGGTCTGCCTTTACTCGCTGAGTGTATGAGGCTCTCCCTAACTGACCCACCTGCACTAGGTGGGAAAGGACTCTCTTGTCTCCTGAAAGGAGACCACCACACTAACTGCAAAGATTCAGAGTTATAGGATATTTGTACCTCTTAATTCTGCCAGGAATCATGGAACTGGATTTGCTTAATGGAAGATCATGTGTATTGAAGAGGAAATTCCTTTCAGAGTGCACAGACATCAGGTCAAAAGTTTGTACTGGCCAAAACTGTTATTGCAGCTGACTAGGGTAGGCTGGAAAATGATAGGCAAGAAAATGCATGCTCTGGAATAAATGATATGGTTGATGTGGCCAGATCTCACACACATGCATGTCAGGATTAATTCCTTGGTGGCCTACAGTTATTCCCACTTTACATTGGCATAAACCCCATAGAAAATATGGTTAGATTTTGTGCCATCTACAGAGAAAACACCAGTGCCAGCCTGAGTTATATGATTTTTTTTTTTTTTTTTTTTTTTTTTTTTTGTGCATCTGTGTTTTTCCTATAGCTTGAACAGGAGTATGGCTTCCTTCAAGCATAGAAATGTCAGAAAATCTATCACCAGGCTTGTCCCTATAGGTTTAAGAGGTTTGCAATCAGTTTTTCCCTATAATTGTATTTATGTCTTTCTATTTTGAATAATTCAGGAAGCCATCCAGTCTTCTTTGTTCAATGAGTGTATTGGGCCATCTATAAGTCATGAGGCTGCAGAAGGTGAGAAAGAGTTCTTCACCTCACCCCTACTTTTTTTTTTTTTAAAAAAATTTATTTTTTAAAGCAAGGTTTATTCCCTCCATTTGACAAGTTGGAAGCTGAGACACTAAATGACTTGGCCAAGGTCATACAGGAAATTTGTGATGGAGCACCAACCATATGATTGCTACTGGTTTCCAAGCCAGTTCTCAAACCACTGGACATCCTTCTTAATTTCCAGTCTTTTCTGGCCCTGCTACCAACTTTCTGGTCCAATTCCTCAACCACATCATACCTCTTTTTCCCTCCTTTTGTAAATAAAGCCAACCTTGCAAGGTACCATACCAAAGCAATCAATAGGTACGTAGCAATGTTCTCGGCTGGTTTCACTTCTTTTTCAGTTCACAGCTTGTCCACCAACAAATTTATTCCTTGCTTGGAGCACTTTACTGAATCATTTCTATTCAAAAATGTCTGTTAGCACTTTGCTAAGCCTCAGACCGTACATCTTTGATCCACCCATTTCAAGATTAGACGGATGACAGAACCCAAACTCCAGATCCAAACCCATCTATATTTTGGAGGTATATTCAAAGCCCAAGCCCAGATTTGGCTCTCAACACTGTTACTTTGATCTGGCTTCACATCTGCATACCACGTCCTGTGACATCTCTGTTTCTAGCACAGAATCTTGTGTTCCTATCTCTGTGAGAGCGCTGAGCCTTGATGAGTGTCTTGGTGCATGTTGTGTGGGAAATGACACCTCCTGATCCTCCCAAACTTCATTCAGATGGTGTTCACGTGCAATGTTTTTGTTTAGGGTTTTTTTTGTTTGGTTTTTTTTTTAATGGTTGGTTTTTTATTACTTACCTGGAGGCCTAGAGAATCTGGCGTTTTGACAGAAGTGAGTGTGCAATAAATCCCGCTGTTGTGTGTTGTTCTTGTGCTCTCTCTCTTGCCTGTTTTCCAAGCGGAGTGTCCAACTGCCTCCTGCTTCCTAGAAATCAAACCACCACCACTCCTCCCCATTTCTCTCCTGTCCCCACATGATGAGAACATTGTCTGGTTTTTCCCCCATGGATGGGAAAGCCAGGGCAAGCTTGGTACTGTGGTCTTTTGCACTAACAGCGCTTTGGTGGCAATTCACTCTTTCCAGGGAATTTATTCTAGATTTATTCACCACAAAGCATCCAACCATAACAACTCAGTAATTTTAAGGCCTAAGGAAAAAATGTAACAACATGTTCAAAAATTTTGGTTTGGGATAATTGGGAGTTGTTTATATCCTTGTACTGCTGATTATGTTGTCATATACCACCATTACTGGTGTCCTCAGGAACAGGATTATCTTTGCTTGGAAACAAAGCCTTTATTTTAACCACTTAAATGCTGGTTAATGTAGCTAATAAATGGGAGGAAAACCACCCCCCTGCTGTTACTGGATCTATCAGATGCTAAAAATCACAGTGATGAGGGTTGAATAAACAGATAGATGGGTAAATGAAATGTTGTTGGTTTTATGATAAAACCGTCGGGGCACTGCGCTTTTTCTTCAGCGCGTTTAGGGCAGGGTGCTCCCACCGCACAGCAGAATCCAGCTCTTGTTCTTCTTGGATTTGAAATAATTGTCTGTGCATTCAGGTCATACCAAGTTTTCCAAGCTGTACCTTCCTTAGGTTTTATACCCTCCAATTATTTCTGTATAAGCCTGGAATTCACATCTCTGGCACGTGGTTTTCCCCTCGTCTCTCTGACCTGCCAGGGCTGCCCATGAAATCCGACGGATTCTTCTTGTGATGGCAATGTGCTGTGTAAGGTAGGGGGCTTGGCAGAAATGCTTCTCCTTGGGCTCCCGGCGACAGCTGGAACTGGTGATGCCTGCTGTCCCACTGGGAAGGATTGGACTGAACAAACTCTTTACAGTACTTTGACAGTTAAGAAGTTTAAGCATAAATTACATTTGCTTTCTTAAGACCTTTTTAGATTTCCAGAGTGGCATATGAAAGCTTTCCTGTGCTTTTTTTTTGGTTTTGTTGTTTTCTTGGTTGGTTTTGTTTGTTTGTTTGTTTTTTAAAGGTCCTATCAATAATATGAATAAGAAATTCTAATGTTTTGTACCAACTTCCAGCCTCTTTGAGGTTTTCAGAAGTAATTTCCCTCTGATTTCATGGGAGCTGAGACCTGGAAGGCAGCAAGCTAGATGCACTTTGTCAAGAGAAAGCATTATCTGCATTGAGAATTTTCATAACATCTAATTTAAAGTGTGTTTTGAATTTTTTTTGGAAAAAAAATTATCTCAACAACTGTAGAGTGGAAAATAAGCCATTTCCTTAGCTTGAACCTGCATGAATTAGTGGTAAAGTGTGATCTCTAAACTTGCAGCTTCTGAACCATAAAATCTGTTTATTTCACCCTATAAAAGAACATTTTAGCTTATATGGCTATTGAAGTTTAAAAGCTATTAGAGAAGTGGGTGGGGAGAGGAGAAGAAGCTTGAATCAGTAATTCAGGCTTGCAATACAATCTTCATCTGCTGCATAGCTTGCATAGAAATCCCCTTCAATGTGGATTTTCTGTGCTTGTAGCAGTCCCACCATACAGGAAATATACAGTATATATTTCCAACATTATCCATAATTGTAACAAAGCTTATAAAGCAACCCATTCCTTGTGTATTCCCGGTGATCTGCAATAACTGGATATTCTTAAGGATGCATTTAAAGAAGGAAAAACTTAACAAGATCTGGCAGCAACTAGCATCTGCAGTGACTTTCCAAAGGGAGTTGGGGGAAGGTCTTTACTAACATGCTCTTACTGCAAGAACAGCTTTCATGGGTAAGCCTACCTACTTGTGTTTTCTTTTATATCTGAATTTCAGGGGTGGTTGTGTTTCCCTACAGGTTGCAAGTGCTGAGACAGGTCACAGCACCCTTGGGAGATGGTGTGTGATGAGAAGGGGCTGCTTTGCGCTGCAGACAGGGCAGGGATGGAGGAAGCCTGGATCTTGCTGTGGCACCCTCCCCACTGTGCTGTGGCCTGTTGCATCCCAAAGAAAGCAGAGAGGGGTTAGTGCTGCTGCCAATGTGAGGTGAGCATCTGTCCTTTGTCCCCAGGTGGAGCACAGGGAGGGCAGGCTTGGATTCTTGTTCACACACGGATGCACATGTGGTCGTTTGCAAGCAGCAGCCTTGCTACAGCAGATTTTGAGAGAGGTTTTGATTCTCTCTCTGCAAAACTGGTAGAAAATTGTCAACGGTTTGAAAGCCTGTGCTTCACTTGAGCTGTAACGGCCCTTTCTATACTAACTATCCCTGAACTTGCAGTACCTTGCTAAAAATAGTTAAAAGCGTAACCGTGAGTTCCCTGAACTGTGATCCTACCAGTTGGCTATTATTCGACTCACCATTCCTTTGAACGTATTCATCCTTCCCCTCATAAAACTTAAATCAGCTCATTCCTTGGTCCAAGAGTTGACATCATTATGATGTTACATCCTATGTAATGGTGTGAGACCTGGAAAAGCGTTCACAGCAAAACCACGCGGTGAATTGCATTTGCAGCGCCTCAACCCTTGCTTGCAGTCTAACCTCCCTCCCGCCCCCCGCGTTTGCTTGTACTTCTAAAACCTGTGCGGTTCCTTGGAAATACCCCCCAGTAACACAGCAGCACGCTGCTGAGGATCTATCAAAGGTCTTTTTAATGTTCCCATTTTTCTTTCCATGATCCCATTTGTTTTACAATGTTTGTGAAAGCAAAAGTAATTGTTTTACCAAATTAAGCTAGGTTTCTTGCCAGGAACAGTGGCTAGGATCTTGTTGACATATTTGGAAAAGATTGTTCTTTCAATACGTTTTGAATGAGTTTTTTAAGGATGTCTGCCATACATTGTTTCCAAACTCAGACCACATTTAACTGTTTAATATTATACGGTGACAGGGACAAATTAGCACCTTTAATTTTCCTATCAAAATTAACACATCCCAAGAAGACATTTCAGGAGCTACAGATTTCTTATTTCTAAATAAATGTAGGAAACTACTCAAATACGGTGAAAAAATCTTGGCCCAAATTAAGTTTAAGAGTGATATTGATTCCAGAGAGCTCAGAATTCTCCCCATTTAGGTTATTTGTGTTTGGAATTATGTTTTCTCTCATGTCTTTTATATGATGGTACTTTTCTTTTTGATGGAAAGCTCTTTTCACAGTCTGCTCTGAAACCTACACCTCATCTCTTTGCTCGAGGGTTTCCTCAGGGGCACGATAGGGGTTTGCTCCCCACCTCCTTTCACACATACATCCCTTGGCTTCTGGGTTTTTTTCTTATTCCTCCTTCCTGTGAAACACCTGGAATTGGCCACAGCTAGACATGGGCTGATGGGCAGGGAGGGAGAAGCTCCTCCAGTGCCTGGCTGGCACGTGTTGCACCCAGTCACGTTGGCAGGGATCACTGCTATTTGCTTCATTGTTGTGCCTTTCCCTAGCGAAGGACAACAGCTATCTCCCAAGGCATTGGTAGCTCTCAAGGCTTTTAGCTTTTTGGGCTAGAAGTTTGTTGTATCGGAGGTTCCTGGATGGCTTGTCTTTAGGTGGATGTTGAGGTTCCAAGTTTAGCATTGTGCCTGCGGTGACGGCTGCTGTGCTGCTGGGGGATGTGGGGCTGTGCAGGGACATTTTGGCTGTCACATGAAACGACTGTTTTGATCATTTGTACTCGGTGAAGCTGCGATGCAATGTGGGGACACAGAGATTCATACTCTTTCTCCCAGCTTTGGTCCGTGCACAAACCTTGGGTTAACGGAAGAGAGAACGCAAATCCAAGTCAATACGTCTGTGTATTTCACTTTCCTCTCTGAGAACATTAAGGCCAGATTCTCATTTATACTAAGCCCACTTGCAATATTCTGGCGACATAAAGATGCCTTAGCAGGAATGTAAATTAAAGCCTCTTTATACTTTTAATAGTGTTTGCAGTTTCACTTGGCTGCAGTACAGGAATGACACATGTCTATACAAATGGCATTTGCCATCCTGTTGATGGCTGCTGATATTCTTTGTGCCTCTCCCCCCGAACTAACTAAATGACGAGCCTGCTGCAGTCCTGGCTTTCCAACCACCTGAAAAAGTGCTGTTTTCTTGAAACATCTAAACCAGGATTTAAGATTAAAATAATTCTACTGTCCTTCCTTCACCATGTGATGGCCCTGTATGTGTCTGCATGAATCTCAACTAAATGCCCAGTTCTGCAACGCTCAGACAGATTGTTCTTATCGTGTACGTTGCTTAAATTGGGGAGGAATCTCAGTATTCTTCATCTCAGTATGCATTGTACAATGCAGAACACCCTAAATTTTAGTCAGTGATGACTGTGAACTCCATAGCCTTGAGACTACTATAGTAAAAAATGTAATGCTGTTCCCCCTCATGGAAATCCAGAACTCTCCAGTGGTTTCAGTCTCCCATTCCTTCTTTTCCAAGGTCATGAGAACTTAGTCTGAAACCTGTTTGTGGTCTAGGGCTGACTGTTAGCTTGTTAGTCTCAGTCCCCATTGATTTTAAATAAAGACTATTATCCACAGAGAGAATAGGAGGAAAATAAATGTCTCTAGCAAATGAAAATGGCAGTATTTGGAGCTGCTAAGAAGACTTTGATCTTAAAATAACTTACATAGGTGAGAAAGCTTAAGGGTCTCAGTGCAGGTGAAGTGGTGTAAGACTTATGAAGTGCAAATATTGATAAAATTCTGTAATTTAGTAAACGAATTCTTAAAAACTAAGAGATTAATACCCTCCCCATGTACAGTAAAGAATGTGATGTCACTCTGAAAACCTTCAGAGAGCACAACATAGAGCGCGATAACATTTCTGCAGAAAGCTCGTCTCTTTTACACTCTTAAGCCCTGCCTATGCTCTTCCCGGAGATGGTGCGAGTCTTCACTGCAACACCTTCTATTGAGACCAGCTGTTCACTACATTTCTCCTTCCAGATCTCATCTGAAAGCATATTTTTCTGCATTTCTAGATTAAATAGTCGTCCGATGTCGATAGGTGACTGGAAGAATTTTCTGAGTGCCTGATAAAATGAAGCTAACCTTTTTGGGAGCAGCTTGCACGAGAAACATTCTAGAGTTGAATGGGGCTGTTAGAACCTAATCTGCCTGGTTCTGTCACGGAAGCTGTTATGGCTTGTTTACTTATCACGCTGCATTGCTATTTTCTGAAGGATAAAATATTCCAAACCCAAACAAACTTCCAATTCAAGAAGAAAGGTGGCCTCCGCTGACTATCGGTTGCCCTCCGTGCAGAAGAGAGGAGCCGCTTGCTAAGACCAAGGCTTCTCCTGAGCCCTCATTAGTTCCTTGCTTATTGTGGTGTGGCAGTGCCCTGGCTGCCGAGCTCGAAGCCGATGACAGGGGAGATGATAAAGTGTCTGCTGAAGCTGTACATGGCTGCGGGTCACTGCCTCGAAATGTGAGAACAAAATGGGTCCGAGCGCTAATGACTTTCAGGTGTGCACGCCAGGGCCTGTCAGGGCAGTCAAGGAATTAGTGCTTGGCACAAGGCGCAGACCTCTTGGCTGCCAAGTTAAACATAAATGGGGCCTCGTGTAAATAAACAAGGGCAAAGTGAGCTTTTACTCGCACTAGATTGGATATCAAGCTCACACACACGCACCGAGCCCGTGGCACGCGTGCACATGCGGCAGCCCCTCCTAGGGCAGGAAGGCAAGGCTGGGGGCTGGGGGAGCTCCCCACACCACTCCTCATTTACTGGCCAAGGGGGCAAAGCCCCTGCTTGCTAGAGGCTGTTAACCCTGCCGGAGCATTGCTTTGCTCTTTGCTTCCTTTATCATGCAGGTGGACCGGCGCTTACCTTGTAGGATATTTCCTTCCTTACCCTGGAAATTCCCTTCCTGACCTCCCAGGGCCAGTCCCCCGTCAGCCCACCACCTCTCCTTTTATATTCCCAACCCTCTCCAATACACACCAAGATTAAATTTCTGCTTTGGCCTGGATTATGTTTTCCAGGCCAATATATTATGCCACCTTCACAGGCCCCTCCCTGCCCCATCTGGCTTCCATCCTACCCCCATAAAGATTATTAATATAGCCTGCTTCCAAACGATTTATTAGCAGGGGCCAAACTGGTGCCATTTCCCATTTTAGTAGAGCACTGAAAATAATCCTGAGGAGTGTGCCCAGCTATAAAAATGTACTTATACTGTCATATTTGCAGTTTCAAACATGCAACACTTGATAGTCTCAAAAGTGCTGTTTAATTGGGTTTTATGGGTTCTAATTAATTATACCATGTAAAAAAATTACTTGTCCCATTACAGCTCTCTGTGGTTTACTCTGAAGAGCAATGTAATTTAGAGATAAATTGTCCTTCTTATCCACCTTTTCCCAGCAAGTTTCAGAACGGTTTAATTCTGCTGAAGCCCAGGAAGGAAGCTGAGAGAACGCTGCGGTTTGTTCAGGGGACACAACTTTTCCCAGCACCTGTAAACAGCTTTAAATGTGACTCAAAATGGTTCCACATAATTTCTGCTGAATCAGGTTGCTGAGATTATGAATAATTCTGCAACTTTCCAAAGCTCAGGTCTGTGGTGGCTCTGATTTTGCGAAGACTTGAACATGTTTGCAGCTTTATATGCTGCAGATTATTTCCCCTGATTATACAGAGCTAAGGACAAAGGCAGCTGAGCACATGTGCAGGGTTTTTTGCTGGGTAAAGGTCTAGATTGAGATTTCTTTCCATGATCCTCTGTTTTACAGGTTCTGGCTGCCTTTCGGTGTGACTAGTAGCAGAGGAAACGTCTCAAGTTAACTTTCTATTCTGTCTTGCAGAATCACGAAGCCTGGATTATTCAAACAAATTCTGGGGCGGTCTGCTGACTTCTAAATGTTTCCTGGAATGACTGTGAAAAACGAGCAGCCGAGCAGGTACACTCATGGTTGTTTAAAATATGTTCTTATATTTCATCCATCACTGTAATAAATTGGGTCTCATGAGGCAAAACATGAAATATAGTAGAACTGAATTAGGCAAACATTGTGTTTTGCAGTCTATGACTTTATCTGAAAATTAGGGAGTCAGAGTATCAATTAATGAGAAAAGACAGGGCAAAGAAACCTCTTTCATTTACCTTTAATAGGCAAATGTTACTCACTTCAGAAATGTCATGTCACACTTCAAGCAACGTAAAGCTTTTGTGTGTGACCGACCCCTGAAAACTGCACCACCCAGCCCTCGGAAGGCAACCTGGTGACTGGTCCCAGGTCACTGCTATTAGTCTTAGCACTGAAAGGTTATGATTCTTAATGTGACTGCACAGATGAGTGTTCACTGGATCAAAAGGTTTGTTAGTCATGCTTCACTAATTTGCTTATTTTATAAAATAAATAACCAGTATGTCAGCTGCTGGAAACTTGGACCATCCTGGGTGTCCGGCTCAGTCTGCTTCATGGTCTGGAGCAGAAACAGTGTAAGAGCTGCCAAAAAAAGAAAAAATGAACCACCAGGGTCACACACATTACTCATCAATCTGAAAACTAATGAGATTAATACTAAGAACTGTTTTTTACATAGTAATCCTCTCCTGTAGTAAAATTATTTAAAAGACATTTTAGTACATGTATCTTGTTAGTTATCTTAACAGCAACTGAAACCTGCAACATTTTTGAGGAACGAGTTAGCAAAACAGAGCCCGAACCCGAATAAACCTGAAAATCTCCATGCAGTGTTTGGGTAAGCCCAAACAAACCTGAATATCTTGGTGTTTGTAGTGTTTTTGTTTGCTTTTACTGCCTCAGAAAGCCATTCATGGAGAGGAAACAATGTGAAACCTGCTTTTCTCATGATTTTCATCACCCAGAGAGTTAAATTAGTAGAATCTGCTCTTTTCATGCTATTCTGTCTCCATAAATTACTCCTGGAGGCATTAAAAGGGCTTGTGAAAAACACAGTAATAAATACCCAAAGCACAAATACAAGTGCTGCAAACTGCTCACACTGCTGTGGCAGCAGCTCTGTTGTTAATTTATTGAGCAAAACTGATGAGGGACCTCAGTACCTGTTCCAGCGCTAGTCTGTGTAGAGCCTCATTTTACACTGCTCAAACCGATGCTAAAAATCCCATTGACTTTTGTAACAGTATCGTGATTGCTTGGGAGCTGACCGAGTTACTCTTGATTATTCCGGAGGACAGAGGAATAAGGAAAATGAAGGGACAGAAGAAATGTCAGCTGCAAAAGGATCTTCTAGCTGGTGTCACCTGCAAAAGGATCTTCTAGCTGGTGTCACCTGCAGCAGCTCCCTGCCCTGGGTGGACCGTGCCTCCGGGCAGGACCAGAGAGGTTGTGTAACAGAGGCAGCTCTGCCAGGTCCTTTCTCCTGACACAGCCCAGACCACAAGTATGGCCCCTACATCTGAGGGAGAGGAGCAGCAGGGGCACGTGTGAGTCATGGCCCTCATGACAGGGGAATTCCTCGCTGGCTGCTGGCAGCTGCGGGGCTGAGCGGTTTCCAGTGCCTGAGCATTATGGAAAGAGCCGTTCTCAGCTGAGTGTTTAATTCCACTTTCTCACCTCCCTTCAAAATAGAAGATCCTGACATAGGGGGTTTTGGATCGACGAGTTCTCATGCAGTTCTTCTGACTGATCCTTCGTGGACTAGGAGAAGCCCAGGTTCGCAGCGAGCCCCAGGGTATCCTGCAAAGGCATCCGAGTCAAGTTACAGTTTGCCCTCTGCTCGTTCTCTTGATGAGAAAACACAAAAGAACAAAATATTAATCAGTGAAACAGCCAAACTGTCCAGCTTGCCATGGCATTTAATGCCTGGTTAGCCCAAACCCTGGTTTCACCTCTTAGAAGTCCCCTGCGTCTGCGCACACCTGGAGCTGCAGGAGCATCGGCACGGCACGGCTCGGCTCTGCCTGCTGCAGCCACTGCCTCCGCACGGGGCACTCGGGGCTGCCGCTTCTTCATTCACAGGTCAGTGGTGGTCCCTTTAGATTAAAAAAGTTCACATTTGGGTCTTTTTTCATGACTGTATGAAACAGCGCAGGCCTGTGGATGAGGAGCTCTGCTCCTTGCTCCACTATGTGCAAGGGAAGCAGTAAAAGTATTGGGAAAATGAGGATAGCTTCCTTGGTGTCACTGCATTGAAAATAACACCTAGGACATTTAATAAGTTATTTATTACAAAGTTTATATGCTACTACAGTGGTATTTTAGAAATAGCTGGTGTTGTACCTGTAACTAGAATTGCTTGAAACTTTCCAGGCTTCTTTATTTCCTTGTAACGCTGTCAAACTCTGAACGTTCACATTGCAATTTCCCATGCTAGTATCAGCTCTGCTTGATTTATTTAGAACAATTTAAACCCAACACAAATAAAATTTCAAGGGGAAGTTGAAAGTTTGAGGCAAGGGAGGCATAGATGTTCTCCTGATTCAGAATGAAATGAAATTATGAAATAACTGAATTTCCTGCATACTGGAAATTTGGATTACTGCCTCCCTGTATTCCTTCAGCAGTGAACGTTATAAAATAGAAGTGGTCCTGATCCACCCAAACAGGTATATCCTGATTCCCTGAAACAGAAAGACAGAGGCAAAATGCTGAACTGAAACCTATAGGTCAATTTTGATCACCTGTAATTTCAACTTCAAAACTTTAATCATTTGGGCTTAGTAATCTATGCCAGGTATCTTTCCCAGTTATTGGAAACTTTCAGCTGATTAAGACTCAGGAATAAGGATATATATATATATATATAAAAATAAAAATTTATATTGTTTCATTTATAACATTTATATCCTGCATATTATATTTATCTTATATGTGTATATATAAGAGTTAAATATAAAATTTTGTATTTATATATATATATATAATGGAGACAGTGTTCTCTTTGAAAAGCTTATTATGTAGAAAAGGGTGTCGGGAAATCATGAAATTAAGGCTTCCTGCACAGTGTTTATTTGGCTTCCTTTTGTACATGTGTTTGGTGCAGTCTTTAATTACACGACCACGTACTATATTTGGTGGAGGACCTTGGCCTCGCTCAGTTCAGAAGGTGGAGCGGCTCAGGAGATGAGTCACAGCTGGGTAGGGGAGGAGGCTGGTGTCTGATGGACCTTGCTTGTATTTGGTATGGAAGCTGGGAGAAGTGTAGTAAGGGACAGGGAACTGAAAAGAAAATGGGGGACTTCATAGTTAAGGCATCTGAATACTGCAAAACTCTCATCCAGTCTTAGAGAAGTCAATTTAAACTAAATTCTTCCCAACTGGCTATTAATTTTATGTTGTTTTCTGCATTCCCATTTGCAGAATATGTTGTCAGTGGTATTTGTCCTGATATATGATGCTGTACAACGTTAAACATTCTGAGAAATCAATTCCCAGACATCTCAGTTTGGGTACCCAACGTTAGCAGACTGTTTTGACCTGAATCTCTTTGTGTTTCAGTTTCCCATCTGTTAAACAGGAATAATAATATCCTCTCATCTTACAGGGTGTTGTTATAAGAAATTAACATTGTGAAGTACTCATATGCCATGCTGATAAGAGCCCTAAAAAAATGCACGAGAACATTAACGACTGTGTCTTCCAAGAAGGTTTTGAATAGTATGTGGTAAGTAAGGCCTCAAGCCACATGCTGGATAACGATGCTGTAACAAAATATTGAGTATCTGGTTATTAAGGGAGCACTGTCCATCCTGAGGTAGAATCTGGTGGAAAACAAGACATAATTCTATATTTAAAGGGTGAATCATAATGCAGATTAATAAGGTTTTATGTTCTGACATTTTGATCACTTGGCTTTGTAGATAGAAGTGGTACATGTGCAAAAGGATATCTGTGGCTAAAAGAAACCCCAAATTTGAGTTTAAAAATGCTTGTTGTTCAAAGAAGTATGCAGGATCTTCATTTTCATCTCTGTAGACAAGATGGTCCTTGGTGCCTGGTGGGTTTTGGAGAGGAAGGGGCATTGCAGCTTATACTATTTGGGAAACAGTTTTCAAGACTATGTTAAGCTGCAGGTTGTTGCCTCGCCTCTGTTTTTAAAAGACGAGAAAAGCTTTCCAGCTGGGAAAGCTGGTAGTAGAAATAGCTTTGAAATTAGTACATAGATTCTTGCACACACCTGGATGGGCTCCTGCAAAATTTGCATGGGGTATTACAGTATGTTCTGTTATTAACACTTCTTCCTACGGCTTGTGGAAGAGGAAACTCCTAGGTTCTGTAGCAATCAAGTCTATAGCTCTCACAGAGCTAGACAGACTACTTATTAAAGATAAAAGAATATTTTGGCACAAGAACAAATGGGTATTAATTGGCTGTGGATAAATTCAGTCTGGAGATAAATGAAGTTTTTTAGCTGCCACAGCAACAGGATTTTTGAGTGGCTTCCCAGTGAGAAGAAACACGGAGTTTCCTAGTTTCCCTCGCATGACGTCTGGTGAAAATAAAGTGGGTTGCAGACCTGAAGATCTGTATGAGAGCAGACTGAGCATAAGAACCTAGGAAGCTGGTTTCCAATCCCATATCTGCCATTTCCTATTCCTAAAAGCAGCCCTCACAAGGCTAACTAACATTTACCTTCCCCATTTCACACTTGGAAAAACTGACTCCTAGAGGGATGAAAGGACAAATCCATTCCCAGCTTCATTAATGAGGACTCATGAGCAGAGCAAGGAATCAGAAAGGCATCTTTCCAAATGAGACAGACCTTAGTTCTGAAAGAGTAAAGCACTCTGCCTCCTTGTGCCCCTCTACAAACCCTCCCCTGCCTTGTGAAGGATGCAGAGTATCTGTGGAATGGGGGTCTGGCATGATGCAGAGCTGGGGCACTGTGTGTACCCCCAGTATTTATTCACTTTTTTATTCTCTGCTGTTTGCAATGCAAGGCTGCATTGGCTTTGCTGATAAAGGACCCTCTGCAGACACAGAGAAGAGAGGAACAATTCCAGGCCACTTTGCAAGTCACTGGGAACAAAACATAGCTGCCCCTGCACCTTGTGAGCGGTATAAAGTGTGTCTGATTGCTTAGCCATCAGCAGGAGGCAGCTTAGGGTGAACCATTCCTGCTGGTTTGCTACTATTAAGATCCAGCAGTACCTTGATGTTTCCTCACCGGCAATAATTTGCAGGATTAAATACTTCAAGCCACTCTAAAATTAGTTCCAGGAGGCATTTTGTGCTTTCATTTCAGAGCTCTCGTGAGCCTTTCCTACTTTGTAAGTCTGCTACAGCTAATTACCTGATGGTTACAGTGCTCTAGAAGATTTCAAATATCTGTCTTTTCCACTGGTCTAAAGACCCAAGTGGGGTTACAGAGCAGAACTTGTACCAGGAGTGTTTGCCAAGCACTGTAACTAGCTCAGACAGCTTTGTGAGATGGGCAAATAAACTACTGCAGACAAAATTACCGTCGTCCGGTGTCTCCATCCAAGATTTAAAACAAACTTATTTTTGAGTCTTTAAAAACGTCTCAGAAACCCATTGAAAGAAATGCTTGTATGTATTGAGTCCTTTACATCTGTCTGATCCATTAGAGAGGCTGCAGGATCACAGCAGACGCTTCCAATGGGGCTGCCTTCGATGCTGTGGTTTAAGAGTTTGCAAGGAATATTTTGTACTTTATTTTGAGAACACCTGTACTTCGGGACACTGTTGTCTGTCCTATGCACATCTGTAGCTACCAGAGCCGGAAGTAGAATAATTATGGGAGAAGTGAGAAATCTTATCACATCAGCAAAAAAGCACAGCTTGAAGGAAAAAGAAGGGCTTGTGAGCCTTCAGTCTGCAGAAATCCACTGGCAGTGGTATCTCCTTCTTGAAGAATCAGATCACTGCCTGGTGTTTTGGGCCGCCTTTATTGGCCCGTGCTGGTTATGACCATGCCATGATCCTTACTATTTTCTTCCCACCCTTTCCTGGCCCCTTTGAGATGATTCACTTTCTGAATATATACATGTGTCATTTATAAAAGTCTTAATCTCCTGACCACAGCAGAAATCCAGAGGGGTTTGTTTCCTTAGTTGTGATTTCACAGGCTTGGTTGTTTTTTTTTTTTTTTCACCTGGCACCATGCCCAAGAGGAATGATCTTTCTCTCATACTTCCCAGGGTCATCACTGCTGTTAGCATCTTTTAAAACCTGCTTGCTCATTGCTTCCGAGGCACAAAGGCAGGCACGGCTTCATCCACCAGATCCCAGCCTTACTTTATCGGGTTCAGTGTTCGTGTGTTAAACTCATGGTGATTTGAAACCCATTACATGCATCCCGGTACCAGCAGCTAATATTTTTTACTCTTTGAGCCATCATTGAACAAATCGAACTTGTTCCCTCATTTAGTCTGAATGAAAGATGCCCGTCTCCTTCAGCGAGATGTTCGGTGAAGCTGTCCACCACTGTGCTTCGGTGCTTCTTCTCAAGAAAGAAGCTCACCAGCCATTGCTGCGAACCCCCAGCACAGCGTCACGGTACCTGAAGTTCTGTTTTGAAACTGTAATGACCTAACATGAAACTCCTAAGCTGTATATACAGACCCCAATCCTAGTCTAATAGCGGGGCTCAGTTGCTTCAACATAATTTTCAGACTTTACACTTGGGTGCAGTGTTCAAAAACCACGTTCTAAGACGGAGACCCAGCTGCCTTTGAAGCCAATGGGAGTTTCAGCCTCTCCTTGCACAGCAGAAGGGTTGGGCTCTTTGCTCTTTTGTCTAGTGCAATTTGTGAATAATTGCTATGATCCAAGTGATGGGCTGGATTTTCTACCTTGTTTCCAAACTGTGCTACTTCTGAGACCAGAATCCTCTTCTGCCTTTCCCAAAACAAAATGCCAAGGGAGCATGGGTAGAGGAAATCCCTTCAAACTGAGTAAACAGCTCATGGGGGTAGGCCAGCAGGATTCATTCATGCTCATTCAGCCTAGGCTGGCTGGTTTGATTCCAGTTGGAGCACTCTCTTCATTACAGGCCCCCCGGGGAATGTTAATCTGTACAGTATAAACATTTATAAACATCTACTAAATCATTACACTTTGGCTGCCCCATAAACACTCCTGAATGCTTTCCTTAGGCAGCATTGGTTGGGTAATGTGTGGCTTTTTGGAATGAGTTTACGGGTGTTTGACACTGGTAGAAATATGGGTAGAGGGCACGGGAGGTTAAATAACATTGTTTAAGCTCCATGACTTGTTTAGGATATAGACAGAAGCTGTTTGTGAAGGATTAAAATGGGTCTTGCTGGTAGATGTTGAGGAAAACCCCAGGTTGTCGAGGGGCTAAAGGCAGCCTTTCAGCTTTGCACACTGGATTTTCGTGATGCCATTGCCGTGAACATCGCAAAATGCACTTGCCACTAGTTCACTTGACATTTCTGGACCCAGGCAATGCATCGTTATTCATCTATGACTGCAACACCAGCTGCTTCTGAAAGAACTGCCTGATGCAAGGAAATAATGTAGACATAACTTCTGAAAACTGAGCAAGAACTAACACAACTCACAGAACTGTAATCAGCTGGACCACAGGTCCAGGGCTTGCTTGTATGCACTCACAGGACAGGTGAGCGTGTATATCATGTTTATGTATATCCATATAGGCATGTATATCAACCAAATAAGTATGTTTATGAACCAAAATGAGCATGTATATATATATATGCATCTTTGAAGTGTAAGAGCAGTTTTGAATGGACACCGAGCAAAGCAAACCTTGTTGAACTTCTCAGCTTTTGGATGTGATCTATCCCCTTGCTTGAAGGTGCTGGCATGAATGCACGTTAACAGAACTGGGGTCATAGTGACTCCACACGCAGCTCTAGAAGACATACATGAATTTAGAAGTACTACATAAAAAAACAACCAACTGTCGTGACTTGGTCTCAAATGAGTAAAGGATATTCCCTCAATTATTAACATTTTGATTGTTTGCAGGGGTTTTGAAAAGCCAGGAACTGATAGAGGTGTTAGTAATTACCATGAGGATTGCATATGAATAACGTAACCTGAACAGAAGTTAAACGTGTTGTTTGTGAAAAAGATGTGTTTACTGACAGTCTGATGAATAGATAACAGCTTGATTTCTAAAATGCATCTTAGGAAAAATCATTTAATTGGCTTAATTATATCATATCCTACACTTGAGCGAATATCCTTGTGTACATAAATCTGTTTTACTAGTACATATCACAGGTATGTGGCTGGACATAATGTCTCAGTCTTCAGAAGCTACTTTTCCATCTCTTTCTTGTATTCATAGCACAGAGCCACTGCCTTCCAGCTACGACCACACCTATTTGTGAAATGAGGGCAGAGAACGCAGCAGATTTTCTCCAAAGTGGATCTGGATGACAGTGCAGGCAAGCCAGAGGGCAGAAATCCTCCCTGACAGACATGGAGCTATGGCTGCAGCTCTCCTGGTTGGGCCTCCTGGCACCATCGTCAAATTAACAGCTGGAGTGAGAACTTGTGGATGGAACAGTTCCAAAACGCTTTGCAGAACCTCAAGACCATGGGGCCGTGGGCTGTGACGTCTCCAGACCATGGTCCCATCTGCCTGACCTGCTTGGACACCAGTATCAGGCCAAAAGACCCATCCTGATGTGCCTTGGCCCTTGGTACCTTGCAAGAAAATGGGACGATGAAGACCGGGTTTGCTACCTGTGTTTACCAAAACCTCCTAAAACGTCACATCAAAGCATACCCATCTTAGGCTAGAGGTGACTTTACGGTATCTGTGCTTTCCAGCTTGCAAATCTCCCTCCCTCTGTGTGTGTGTATATATATGTGTGTATATATATATGTGTGTGCGTATATATATATATATATATATATAACATCAGTAGTGCAGGGTGATTTTTCCACAGCTTTTCTGTGGCATGTAATGAGGTGGGCAATTTAAAATCTGTTCTGTACAGTCAAGGATCCAGCTCTCAAAAAGCGTTACACGTTATTAGCTTCAATTGGTCTTTTAACATCCATCTTAAAGGGTCAATAAATGAGTTTGCCTAGAGGTAATCTAGTTGTTATCATGTGTAGGGCTATGGTCACAGCTGGAGGGCACCGGCAGGGACAGGCTGTCTGTCTGCCTGCGTAGACTTCAGTCTCTAGAGTCAGTGTTCTATTAATTTTACAGTACCTTAAATTCATATTGTAATTATGAGAAAGAAGCAGAGAGAGAGAGAGATTTCCTTTTAATAGAAAATAGGTTTTAAAAAATCTGGAGCTTATTACGCCCCTAAATTCTAATTATGTTACAGCTGCACTTTTATCTCAGTACACTGCAAATAAATTCAGACCGAGGTGGCTTGGATATACGTTTCCCAACCTGACAACAGGAAGCTATGGCCAGGAGAGAGAACAGAGTAGAGCAGATCAAAGAGTATGAAGCTGCGAGAGTGTCAGAGTTTGAATTTTAGTTTTTCATCTTTAAATATCGAGGCTGAAATTTGGTGACTTAATTCAGAAGCAAAAGTAAATTTAGTGGTCTCATACAAGCCCCTAGTGGACATCACTTATCCAGTTGACAAGATCACCGTGTATTTTAATATGATGAGGTCTTTGATTAGAAAGTAAAGCTTTGGAATACCCTTAGTTAAGAGGACAAGGAGACAGGGAAACTTTTAAAAGTGTAGGGTGGTGTACATCATCCCACAGCTGTCTGGGATGAAATGCGTGGCAATACCAGCAGCTGCGTAGATGTGGGGAGCCCAAAGCTACAAAAGTGATAAAATTTGCCTATTGACTTGGTGAGTATTGGCTGAAATGCACCCAAAGCCTGAAACTGTGTTATTTTGATATTTCAGCTCTGATTTGAAGCATACAGTAAGGAAAACTCACGTGACATTGTTAATACAGACACTTTTCCATTTAGTTAAAAAACATTAACAAGAGAGGACTCCAAACATCACTTTCTGGGATGAGTCTTCAGCCATCAAGGACTCAAGACATTTTGTAAGTACAAGGCTGGTATTTGACCCTTCCCTCCCCAGCGATCAGGACTTTCACTTGCAGAGTCCCTGGGTGTTTACAGACGTTTAAGAGGGCCAGTGTAATCTAGGCTCCGTGAGAGGCATTTCATATTGGCTTGACATGATCTACTGCAGCCTTTGTTCATATTTCTTCATATCTCTGAGGGGTGGGATAGTGGTAGTGGTGAAGGGGGAGGGAAGAGTGGAGAGTCGGGACTGTAACTTTGACCAGGGCTTTGTGAGGGGGACGGTTTGAAGCACTGCCCTTGCAAGGTTAAGAACAAGCACGTGGCTGATCCCCGTACACTGCCCCGTGGCTCCCGAGCGGCCGGTGCCGCGCTGCCGGCCAGCGCCTCTCAGGGCTCCCCCGGGACCTGGCTCAGCTGAGCCTGCCTTCTGCCATCCACTCTGTTCGTCTCTCTCCTTTTCATAGAATCAACTGCTTCTGAGAAGAAACCTGCTCTGCAGCAGCCCAAGTGACCTTGATCCGTACGAGTCCCCCTCGCCCCTTGATGCCGGCACCGTTAATTCAGAGGAGGGCTGAACGGCAGATGCTGACAGACGGCATGTGCCTGGCCCCTGCTTCGGCATGGGTGTGAGAAGGTGTTAGGTGTAAACCTCGTGCTCTCTTCTTCCAGCTGTGAGGAAGAGGAGGGGCTGTACCCCAGCAGCACTGATTTCAGGTCAGGGATGGGGCACCTTCCGCTTGCTCAGCGTTCACTGGGAGCTGTAGCAGTGCGGTCGCAGCCTCCTGGGGGAAATGGGAGCCCTTTCAAAGCCACTCCTGCCCTCTGCTCCCCTTCCTTTCCAGTCTTTCGGGTTTCCTTACACCAGCCTTGTCCTTTGTGAGCGTACATGCTCTGCGCTCCCTTCCCTCCAGTCATTCCTATTCCTGATCCAGTGGGCCAGACCCTGAGTGACAGTTTTGGGCTGTGTCTGCGCCGTGGCACACATCGCTGTGCCGCTCGGGGCTCTGCTGCCACGCGTGCTTTGCTTCCAGGGAATGGGTTTACAGGCAGGAATGTCTGTGGAGACAGGGCTTTTATCAGAACATGCTCCCAGAAGGCACTTTAGCAGTCCTGGGGGAGCATCTGTGCCCATATAGGCAATTCTCAAGTTGTTCCCATCTAATTAAGGAGCCAAAACATGAGCTTTTTATCCGAAGACAGCTTCCATTTTGCCAGTCCTCCTTTCTCCTATCTTGCCTGCAACGTGAAGGCTGGGAGCACCTTTAGCAAAAGATATTGGCCAGATAATTTCAGATAGTAAATGGGCATATGGAAAATTAAAGATCATTCATGAACTACTAGAAGCTGGGGAAAGAGGCAAGGTTAGTTAAAGAGAGACGTATCATTTTGTTCCTCCTTAGGAGACAGATAAATCGTACATAGTTCTTAGGCTGACTCGATGCGTAAGAACAAACCCTGCAGCCAGCGTTAGAGATAAGCACAGCTCTGGAGTTCCCTGGACAGTGTTTTCCAACACTAATGTACAGTCCAGCCCAGTGACTTCAAGCAAATGAGCAGATTTGGCTGTGGAAACAGTTTTGGTTCCTCCTTTTCTTGCAGCATAAGTTTGGGCAGGGGGAAAACTTTACTTTTGAAAGTTTAATGCTATTAGTGTGATTTTGGTAAGTTATTGTGTCTGTATCTCAGCCTTCAACAAATATTAAGCAGTAAAACATGAGCATGAGACCTTGTCTAACTTCATCCCTGCTTTTTCATGCCAGTGCTTTCAGAGGTAGCCAGAATTGTATTTGGTATGATCATAGGAAAGATACAAGTCTTTCAAAATTAGTCCCTCATGGACTAAACTTGTCCCTCTCACAAAATCTGTGATGGGCTTAGCCCGATGTAGGTGGGATAGTTATTGCCACGAAGAGAACAACTGCACAAACCTCTGGCTCTTGGAAAGCTCCTTTCTGATGGATGCAGTGGATGTGTCGTCATGAGAGGGACAAGGGAAGGGAGTGTGAGCAGTGCTTTTGCCAAAGTGATACAGGTTCTTCAGCTTTTTCTGAAAGTGTCAGCTCAGAACCATTCCTTAACAAGAAATCAGTAAAGGATTTGATCCAAAGGCTACTTGTCAGTAGGAGTCTTGCCTATTGACTGTGCTGGGGTTTGGATTGGGCCCTAAATCCTTCAGCTGTGCCTATTAATAATTAAGTAAAAAGAGCTGGCAAAGTTTTTCATCCACTGTAAACAAACATGTTTCCACTACGAAGTGCATTTAATGGAGTTTGCAGCATTGGTCTCCCGGGCAAGCGTATTAGTCTCTGTTTTCCCTCCTTGTCCTAATGGCTGCAGCCAGGAGGGGGGCTGGTTTGAACTGTGAAGGAGGCTGGTTTTTATCCACATTGAGTGGAGAGGCATAAATTGGCATTCCATATCATCATAAAAAAAATTCCCAGCAATTATTAAAAGATTCTTATCTCTTGCTCCCTACATGGATAATGAGATCCCTCTCTGCTGGACTGAGACAGCCTGTCTCTCAGCTCACTTAATGAAATGGACCCAAGTTTGCAAATTAGCATAGCCCTGACTCCAAACGTAACCTCTTGTTGTCCAGTTGTACATCAAGGCCCCTGGCTTATGTCTTTTCTTATTAACACCCCGTAATCATGTCAACCCTCTTTAGTTTTCATTTCCTGTTTCCTTTTACAAATTCACTTTTGAGTTTTGAGCACGTTGCTGGACGCCTTTGGATGAGCTGGGATTTTATTTTTGTCTCATTTTTAACGTTATTGAAGTATAAGTTTGTCTGTGGGTACTGGTGTAGTTCTAGGGAATCTGGTTTCTGTTTAATGTTTTTGCTGGTTGTTTGCCATGTGATCTTAAAGCAACTCCTTTTGTATGGCTGTGCTCGTTTCCCTTCTGCTTTTTTGATTTTTTGTATTTTAGACTCTAAGATCTTGGGACCAGAGATTGAGTCTTGCCATATATTTGGTCAGTGCCTTGCAGAGAGCATTTTTTGTTTCTGTGAGGGTGTCTGTGTAATAGATTATTAATAAGGAACAGTGATATTGTACTCTAGCAAGCACAATATGCTAAAGGCTGTCTAAGAAGTCAAGACGGACGAACCCTTTGAAACTCTTTTTCCTTCTCTCTCCCTTGATGTGAAACTTCATTGTTGGACCTTTAGAGTAATAAATCAAAGCAGCTGAAAGAAGTGAATCATGATTTCTTTTGCCCATGTGCAGCTGACCCAATCTGTCTTTGATAAGGCAGTGCCCTTCCACTTTATCCACTACCCTACTAATTATTCTTCACTTTCATGAGCACTAAAATCCACTCACACATTAGAATAAAAAAAGAAACAGGGAAGTGATTAGTTGTATACAGATAAGAAGCAGCCCACAGTGTTAGCTGGCTAATAACATTTCACCAAGATTATTTTTTTTTGGGGTTGTTTTTTTTTTTTTTCCCCTGGAATTCATTTTCTCTCACTTACATACTTTGCAGTAAAAAATACTTACGGTTTCTAACACAAAAGATAACTCTTCAATGCAAAGCTTTAGTGTATGTCTTTAAAAGATTTATTCCTTTATCAAGTATTAATTTAAGAAGGGGTGCCTTGTAGGTAAGGCAATGACATCAGTGGTAGGCTACAGGGCAGCAGATTTATTAATTTAATAGGTTTATCCATTTTACAGCTTGGATAATCATATTTCACTAAACTGGTACACAGGGAGGCCTCAGCCCATCTGACAGCTTTATTCTTGTGTAAGTTAACAAGCACATTTTGTACTCATGACCTTGTGAATTGTAAAAGTGCGAGGAGCTAGAGAGGAATGACAGACCAAATCCAAGAAACGTGTTAGCATTTCAGTTTTCCTGAGTGAGATTTATAAAGGCAGCTGGGAGGAATCTCAGCTGCAAAGATAACTTAAACGTTTGTTAATTTCTTGGGTTTAAGAAAATATGCAGAATTAAAAAAAACCAAAAAACAACTGAATGTTAACTTGTAAAGTAGGGACATAATTTTTTTATCAAAGACGCCAGTTTAACAGTAGAATTTCTCCCCTGGCAATAGAGGAGCTGTTCTTGATCTGGGACAACTAGAGCAGCTTTGGGCTGGTTTTGTCTAAAGTAAATGTGTTTAAACATACTCATGTTTGCTCCTTGTGACACCCTGTGCTTGCTATGGCCACTAAGTTTCCTCTAGAAGTGTTTCAAATTCTTGAAACTGGCTGAGAAATAATGAGATTAAGTGAAGAATGAAGCTAGGCTTTTAAAAATGCCTAATTACAAGCCATTTTATGGTTAAAACCCTCATGTATACTTGTGTCATTTTAAAGCATTTCTTGTTTACTCGATGGGAAATCAAGCAAGCGTGCGCTCCTTTAGGGTTTTCTTTTTTCCTACTGAAATCTTTGGGAGAAAAAGAAAATATTTGCCTGTGCGTAAAAGCTCGCACTTAAAGCTGGACTTTTTTTAAAAAGCCATGTTTCAGTTTCTTGTTGAAAAGATGACATAATCAGGAAGAAGATACTTCCTATGCCAAAAAGCCATTCATCTGAAAACTAACTTCAGAAAATGTAACATAAAAGTAGGGGTTAATCCTACTCTGTCCTTTTAATGAAAACAAAAGCTGAGCTACTTACACTGTACTAACTGCAAGCTCTTCAAATAAAAGAGTAAATACCTCGGACCTCACCCGAAAACGGTACCTTTGGCAACGCTGAAAGAACTGAGAGAATTGTAGACCTCAGGGATTTGTTTTCATTTAGATTCAAGCTCCTTCATGCCACTCTTGACATGTAAAAAGGAATATTATCTGCAAATCAGAATTAGGCCACGAAAACGGGAATTTCAAACACTTGGATATTGGTCGAACGTGACAGGCCAGTGCGGAGATACAACGCGCTCGGAGTCTCGCTTCCCTCAATGCTCCTCATTTCGGGCAGGTCCCGCTCGATGGCAGGCGAGGGCTGTTTAGCTCTTCCTCGCGGGCGTCAAGACCTGTCAGTCCGTTTGAAGGCCAAGGGGAGCAAAGACTTGCTCTGCCAGGCTCAATTCTGAGCCTGAAGTGCCACGCTGGGCTGTGTGAGCGAGGGGCGCCCGTGCCGGCCGCTGCCCGCGGGGTGACAAAGTCCCTTGCACAGGTTCGATGAGCTGCACCTCCTCCTCCAGCCACTTGCACTTGCTGGTTTGTAGACGGCAATAGTTATCATTTGGGTTTAAAATGTGGTATAACGATATTTATGTTTGCAGGAGGAATCGGATTAAAAAAAATGATAAATAATGTTACAATTTGAACTGCTCCGTTCGCAACGTTTCAGCGTTCCCCCTAAGGTACACAAACGCGTGCCCTACAGGCACTGCGGGGCTCGCCTGAGCTGCCTGGAAAAGCAGACGTGGTGGGAACCCCCTGCTCGGTCCTTCCCGGGTCTGTGTGGCCTGACATCCTCGCTGTGTCACCCCGCTGACTGTGTTCCCTGCAGGTCTGGCAGGACTCTGAGAGATGTTCCTTGGCTTGGCGGAGGCTGGTTTCTTCGGGATCCTGTGCAGCGCTTGTTTTCCAGGGCTGGAAGGCGGCGTGTTGGGGTAACGTTTCCAAAGTGCTGACATGTAACCGAAAATCCCATTCCATTTCCTACCGTATGAGGAACACAAAGAAGGTGGCCAGTTGCATCAGAGGGTGCCATAACCCATCTTACCATAAAAACAGCAAAAAAGCTACTCCTGCCAGGTGTGATAGCGTAGTCCCGCCGGGCTTTGAAGCCGTGACCGTTCCCTTTCCTCTTTCTCAAAAGGGGGGAACCTTGTTCCCAGGAACACGCTCAATCACAACGATGTTTCATAGTTGGCTGTGGATGTGTTACCGGTTGGGGATCCTAATTATTATCAATTTGTAGATTGCCTTGAATGTCTTATTAAGATT
Source organism: Microhierax caerulescens (assembly GCA_035590215.1). Classification (NCBI taxonomy): domain Eukaryota; kingdom Metazoa; phylum Chordata; class Aves; order Falconiformes; family Falconidae; genus Microhierax; species Microhierax caerulescens. The sequence goes on from JAVJGJ010000002.1 coordinate 4,560,517, forward strand.
CCTGTGGAATGATTGATCATAATCAAAAAATTAATCACCAATCAGCCCTGGCAATTAACATTAGCAAGTCTATTTGCATATATCTGATAATTTATGCCGCTGCTGGAAGAGGGGACTTTTGCTGAATATTATTGATTAGGGGAGAAGAGCCAGATGCTTCTACCATTGGGACATTAGGCTTTATTAGATAGGGCTATTAATGTGTAAGGAATTGAAGGGCATTCCTTCAGACTGCTGTAACGTGGGCGTCTTCAAGTGTCTAGAAGGAATTTCTTAAATGCATCCACAGAAATCTCTTAAATATTGAAAAGTGGGATATCCTGCTTTAAAGAAGCTTTGACTTTTGGCTCTTATTTACTACAGATGCTTTAAATATCTAAAACGTTTGATAATATCAGCCTAGATTGTGAGATTTACATTACAAGAAATTACTTAATAGATAAAATTATTTACTGTTATAAATAAAGGATTTACAGGCTTGCGATTAATTTGACTAATTGTACTATTTAAACTATAAGAATTGCACAACAAAGTCCTAGAAATGGTTGAAAATAGTCTACACTTTTCAGTCAGTGGATTTTGGTTAATTAATTTATAATCTTTTTTCATATTTTTTGTCATTTTGAATAGGTAATTCTATTAATGCACTCATAAAGAGTGGTTTATTATGCGTATCATCAACACTGGTTTTGTCTTCAAATTGTCTTGAAATTGCTTATAGGATAGCACATCTGTTTAAAATGTTACGAGGCTGGTCACATTTTCTGATATTTATAATCCTTTTTGCACCATAGCCTTTGGTTTTGCTTCATTACCCTTCAGTGTCTCACATAGCTGGTGCTGTAACTGCAGCTACGTGAAAAGGCACAGTCTGCTATCATAAATTCAGATTTGGCTCTCATTTATAGCTGCTTAAAGATTAAGAACAAATTAATTTAAGCCAATACGCAAAGTGGTAGCAGTTTATCCTCTAGCTGTTGCGGTCCTATAAATGATAGCAGAACTAAATCTATTTCTTCTAAACAGAGATGGTCAACATTTTTAGTGATAGAATTGTATTAAAAACAAAGGAGAACAAAACAAGGACTTCTCTCTATAGTTTCTGATTTAAAAAGTAGGAGCATTCAAAAGATGTTTTAATTTTAAAAATTTGCATTCTTTTGATCAATTTTAATTTTCAGTTGTAGTTCTATTACAAGCTAGAAAACTTTGTAGTTCATATAGGGTTTTGAAAGAACCTCTTGTGTGGAATCTCTAAAACTCTTGTGATGTTCTTTAAACGAAAAAGTTCCCTCTTTAAAATACATGAGTGAATCATGGAAAACTCTATTCTGAACATAGCTAGGTTGGTTTATTCTCTGATGTGAGCTATGTGCTTATCTCAGTCTTTTTGAACAAAGATTTATTTTTTTTTTATCTGCCTGCACACACTAATCTGTTTTGCAAGCTTTAAAAGCCTGTGTCTTTAATGTCATTAATATATTTCTCTGGGTCTTTTGACTTCTTTTCCCTCCCCTTAATGAATTCTGCTGTTGATTTGAAATGGGAACAGAATCACATCCCAGCTCTGATACAACAATCAGACCCCAATTACAACACAATAACAGTATTAAAGAAGTCTGAAATGTTATTTCTTTTTTTTTTTGTTGAGAATTAAGTGATCTGAAAAAAGCCTGCCAACAATTCCCAACTATATGCTATTTGAGATCTTGGATTAACCAGTTATAACATCTGGGGTTTTGCTGAAGTTAGTTGGTAACCATGAGATCTTGTCACTGCAAAGTTCAGAGGTTAATTGAAATCAGAGAGGCGTATCCCATTCAATTGTCCCGTTAATTACGCCCAGCTCCCTCCTCCACCCTCCCATAAACATTGGCTGCTGACCACTCTGGGCCAGTCCAGGGAGAAAGTCACTGAAGCCCATAAAAAATGCCTGAAATAGGGGAAAGGGGTATGTGTGTGCAAAGAGGGAGTTGGTGACATCCCCATACATCATCCCCCAGCTGTAATGTTACCAGTTTTCGCTGAAAGCTGATAATGCTTCAAGATTTATGGCAGGTGTCCTTTGCTGAGTGCAGAGCTTTGGTTGGGAAAAACAGGGAGGCGTTGGTTGGGATCCTGCACGACTGGTAAGGATTTCTGGCAGTGGTTTGCAGGGATGGTCACGATGGTGCAGAAGTTCAGGTTGCATTGGGCAAGTAATATATTATGGTTAAAATATATACATTTCTGTTCTTCTTTCACCAAACTGATATGAACGGTAAAGTTGTGCTAGCGATTATTAATTATCAGATGTTTATTGCAATGGTAACTTTCTGCAGGGTTTCTGCAGTCAGCAGTTACGCACTATTTGCTTTACATTAACCAGACAAGCACAGAAGATTTCAGAACTGAAGGAAGATTAAAATATTAACATAGATCTGAATCTTCTGAACCTATCCTGCCCTTGGTTGCAGGGTAATCTCCATTGCCTTCAGTGGGAGCTGGCTTGGATAAGGAGAAAAAGAAGTCTTCCCACCTGGGTGAGTTTTGAAGTTTTGAGCTTAAAGACGGAAAATAGCTTTGGGACATGGCTTAAAGCTTGCTGGGCTATGGGTCTTAAAAACTGGGATATTCAGATAATGAATTTAAAAATCTCAACTCACATGTTTGTCTAAATTTACCTGATCTAAACCCTAATCTTAATGAATATTAAGCATAGGCCTGCAGGATTCTCTCCTTCCTTTTCTTCTCGCATCCTTCTTCTTCCAGCAAAATCCTGGCTCTCCTGGGTGTTCCAGCCAGCCCGGAGAAGAGATGCTGGTCCTCGACCAGTTTCTGCCATTGTGAATGCTCATGGTTGCGGGTGCCGTGTCCCCTGGGAAATGCAGTCTGGAGTCAGGACCCTGCTGTCCTGTGCTGCACAAACCTGAGACAAAACCACCCCTTGCCTTGAAGCTTTACCCCCTGATTTTAACCTCTGTTGTCTTTAGTCTAGGTTCAAGGGACTGCTCTCAATCCTACATCTGCCTGTGGGTAGAAACTAAGAGTGTTACAGCCTCAAATGAGGTCCTTGTTCTAATCACAAGAAAGTGTATAGATCACCCAAATGATTCTGATGATAATTCTCCAATATCCTTTTATTAATCCCCCAGAAATAACAATGTAGCAATGCTAGTACAAATTTTTCCATAAACATGTTAAAATGAAAATGAAACAACTTTGTATCTTCTTTCAAAAAGGCAAAAGCAACACCCAAACTGTTGAAATCTTGTTAATGAGAACTGGAAAGTTTTTTGATTTTCACAGCTCTTACTAGTTTTCAAAAAACCAAACAAAAGAGTCCTAAAAATTCACTTCTCATTTCTATAGCCAACAGCAGTGTTTTCTGCTTGTTTCTTTGTTTAACTAAAATGAATTAGCAAAGTTACTTGGTTCTACTTTGTTCTAACTCAAAATTATTATTTTGAAATGTGACTTTATTTTTTTGAGCAGCTAAAAATGATCATTTCTATTCCATACACACTTAGAGTTAATACTTCATAAAAGCTTCTCCTGTGATGGGGTGACAACATATATATACACTATATACACACAAGCAAAAGGGTTTTTCTACGTAATTTATGTGCCCGAGCCATATACTGAGCCCATACACTACCGAGGAGGAGAAGCTAAATCAATCAAGAGTGATTTCCAGCAAACAGCCATATCACAGCTACCACCCATTTGCTCTTGGCTAGCTGAGAAATGAAGCAATTTAAATCTATTGGGTCATGCTGAAACGAGGGCCAAAATCTTATCGATGTGCCGCACACAACTGAGCCTCATTTCATCCTCATTTCCCGAGCCCCACGGGCTGCAGCGGTTGCCCGTAGCCCGGCGGTGATGTGGCGTGGCACGCTGGCTTCCTGGCTGCTGCACCTCTGCCAGTGGGGCGGGGGGAACAACTTTTGGGGATGAACGGGGAGACCCTAGATTTGAACTTTTTTGATCTGCAGAAAAGTATGGAGGAAAACGCAATTAGTCTTCAGTTAGAATGCAGATATGAAGATAAGCACGAGAAATCCAAGTTCGCCATAGCATACGAGATGGAAAAATAAAGGTTTTCTGTTCACTTGCTTAATGTTTCGTACAATCTTGGAAACCTTCCACTGCCTGACCCTCGTGTTTTTGAATTATTTCCACATCTGTCTCAAAGCTGAATCCTCCTCAAATGGACCAAGCAGCTAGTTTCTTAGTTAAAATAATAATAATAAAGTGTAAGAGCACCCTGAGCATGCTGAGCATCCCCACAGCTCGCTCTCGGTGCAGAGGGGAGCACCGGGAAAGGCTCAGACACTGGCCCAAGCTCGCAGGCACAAGTAACACGTGGCATGTGTTCGCCGTTGGGTTTTCCCATTTCTTGCTGCTTCATATTAAACATGAAATTCCATATGGACCTTTTAATGGTTGCTTGGAAATCGGATGTCGGTCACCCCAGAGGGGTGTATTGGCATTCTGCACCTGATTGCATTTCTCCCTTCTCCCCCACAGGACGAGTCAAAGGTTATGGTTCAGAGGAGAGGGAGTTTGTCGGCAGCAGGTTCTCCTCAAGCTGAGAGGAGGCTTTTTCTCTTTAATAGCGTGGGTAGGTTCTGCGTGGATGTAAACAGTTGTTGGAATTTGCGTATGCGATTGAGGAATCTGATCCAAAATAAACCAACACGAACAAGAAGGTGGAAGCTGCTCCCAAAAGAAGTGGTTCTCATCCAGAACGTTGGCAAGAGGTGTAGAGCAAAGCAAACAGAAATAAAGAAGCAGTTCAGAGCTAGGCATAGATTTCCATCCACAACTCTTTTGTTTTCTACACCTGCTAAAGGGAAGGAAAAAGGGGCTTTCCTGAACTGTAACACTTCTGAATAGCTTTTTGAAATCTTCAGAAATTGAAATATTTTCAGTGTGTCTTGCAATTTTGTTCTCTCCACAGTGATGTGACCACAGTGCTGTTCCCCCACCGGGCTGCAAGGCCCAGCAGTGACTTGCCCGCACAATCTGCAGTGGAGCCAGCTCATGCGTGTCGGAGTCCACGTGGCGCTGCTTCACCCCAGCTTTGTCCAAGTTCCTGAGCCGGTATCTCTGCACCGCATGTTGCTCTTCATGCACACGAGTTGTCCTAAGGTGAGCCCATCCCAGCCTCCCCAGTGTGGTGCTGTGATGCTCTGGACCCTGTCGCATTCATTACACATTTGTTAGTGGTTTGTGGCTTGGCAATGCTACTTCCTCCATTTCAGGGTCAGGGAATTGAAGCAGAAGAGGTCCAGGTCCACATCCCCTGGGTGTAATTCTCCTAAGGGGCTTTGGCCAGGTCATACGGGATGGTTCATGGCAAAATCTCATACCTGAGTCTTCTAAAGTACCCCACAGCACCCGGGGGTGCTTGGCCTCTCAGTGCCTGCAGTGATATTTGCACAGGAGTGGATAAGAGACCGAGTGCCAAGATCTGCTGTTGAATCTAAGCTTCCAACGTATGACTCTGGAAGTTACTTCAGTAAATCTACTCTCTTATATCTAGTTAGGGAGACCGAAATCTTTCCTTGGATCTGGGTGATGCTGTGTGAAATAATAATGAAATAATTATCAGCAGCACTTCTAATTTCAGGTATTTAGAAACCATGAATCAGGTTTTCCAATTCTTAGGAATAATGAAATAGATTTTTACAAAGTGTATTTCATGATATGACTTGTTTCTGTTTTCTCAACTTTTTGGGTGCAATTGGTTTACTTGTAAAGTATTTCAACAGAAATAGATGGTTTCTAAACTTGCTTTTAAAAATGACACTCGGCTTCTGACATATTCCAGCGTTCTAGATCTGGGCTTTAACAGCAAGACCAAACATTTCTGGTAAATTTATATGTGCTAATAAATGCGAACTCCTTGCCAAATTCATATCCCCCACAATATGCAAAGAGCATCAGAAGTGAAAAGTAAATTAAATCTGTAACTGTTTCCTAGTTCTGTACTAGAGGTTACACAAATTTAAAGCAAATGTAGATTATAGCCAAATTCTGTTACATGGGTTTCATTCAAAGTAACTTTGCTGCTGTAAGCTAGCCAGTAATGTCTACTCTAGCCATCAGACATGATCACTAAAAATTCAAGAGAGTTAAGAATTAATTACCATAATAATATTTTGTAATTTGTCTCCTGCATTTCTATAGGGTTTACCATTTTCCCCTCTTTCTTACTCTGAAATTTTCATAGTTTATTTTTAATACCATTTATTTGATTGGTGACAGCTAAAACTTTAAAAAATGAAAGTTGAGATCCATAACAATCACCTAATGGATGAGGCCAAGGCTGTAATGAAAACATTCGTCATCTTGAGACCTGTGATATATTCACTAGAATTAATAAAATAGCTGGAATTGGCAACAGAGGAGAGGTTGCCTTGTAATCAAGGTGCTCTGGCTGGATGTGATCTTACTGTAAAACTGTTGTTGGGTTCCCAAGGTCTTTAAAACCTGTACCTGATTTGGTGGACTCTACATAGTTTTCCTTTTAAAATGTGCTCTTTAATAATGTATTTGCATGTAATGCACCAAATCCATCTCAAGCCTGGTGTTATGAATGCATGGACACAGTCCTTATGTCATCACTTGGCCAGAGGATTCCCCCGTAACCACGCTGTCCTGCACCCTGTGACGTTTGTGTCCTACTCTCCAGCACGTGTATGCAGGCAGGGTTCAGTCCTCAGTGCAGGCGGATTGCTCTAGCTCTGTGGTTGGCAAAAATAAACTTCACTTCAGCTCTAGTTCTAAAACTTTCCAGATAATGAACTTAGCTGCTTTTTGGGTGTATGAGCTTCATGGAGTTTGGTGGAGTTAGCAGGAGTTTGCCTGCTCTGAGGATCCATGCCAGTGTTTTTAGGAAGGTTTTTTTAAAAAATGTGTATTCCAATTTTTAACCATAATTGAGATAATATTGCAGAAATCTAGGTATCTTACTGACCTGACAGAGTGTAAACAGCTTTTTGGAAGCCTCCCAATATGATATATCCCAGCCCCTGTATTGTTCTTATACATAAAGTGCATGGAGAAAATAAGCAATAAAATATCAGATGGGTTTCCTTTGAAACATAATTGCTAGCCAGGTGCAGACCCCACTTTTCACAGTCAAAAGTTTCCGTCATTTTGATAGGATTCTTTTAAGTTATAGTATCAGCATCTCCTGACCTGAACTGTCGGTCAGTTCACTGCACATCTGGCACCGGTGAGAAAAGCGAGGGGTTCGGCTCTCAGTCCACTTGGCCACTGGCTGCTTTTCCCAAGAAATGTAGCGGGGATGCCAACTGGTGCCCTGTCACCCTGGCGGTGACATTCTGCAGGGAGGACACCTGGCCGAGGGAGCTGTACCGAAACTCACCTGGTCTTTGCAGACAGCCAAGCAAGACCATTTTTCCCCACCTCCTCTTTTCCTTGCAAGGAAGCAGAGCAATAAAATAATAATAATAATAATAATAATAATAATAATAATAATAATAATAATAATAATAATAATAACAGCAACAATAACAACAACGATAATAATAACGATAATAATAATAATAATAAGGCATAACCCATCTCCCCTCCCATTCTGACATTGCTGAGTGCCAAAATTCAGATCAAGTCTTTAGGGCGTCGTGAGAAGGCAGTGGAAACAGGGGCTGTATTCTAAAGGCAGGGCTGTGAACTCTGTAACTCGCGCCGTGCTCCTGGATGTGCCTCTTCACGCTGGACACAGCTGCTGGAGGCTTGCAGGGACCGTGGGTGGTGGGTGAGGAAAGGGGAAGAGGTAGGTTAGCTATGCACAATATTTCCCATAAGAAATAAAGCAATAGAGTCTCACCTCACTGCCTGTTTTTCCACATATATTGAGATGGGAATGTATTTATATAACCCTATTAAAAGGGAACACTCGGTAGCAAACTCGGTCTTTAAATAGCTACTGTTCTGCATGCTCCAGTCTCCAAACTCCTCAGTTTCAACTCACACCCACTTACATTCTTTTGACATATTCCTCAGGTTTTTTTGTGACTTTGGGGTCAAATCCAAAACTTATTGAAAGCAGTGGAAAGACACTTGGTGAATTCAGTGGAATTTGGATAATACTCTTACAGCTCAGACACCATGGTGATAAATGCAATAAATTACATAGACAAAAGTTGCCCATTTTGGGCTAGCTCCACTTCTACAGAAACAAATTAAACTGTTGCCATTGACTGCCACAGGAATCAGTTCTGCCCCTTCCCTTGTGGCATTTGAGCAGCTCCCAAAACATTTTACAAATAAGTGGAATGTCTTTATCTCCCATTTCCAGATTAATAAACCGAGGCACAGAGCCACAATTAAACCTGCTAGTCAGGCAATGCAAAGGAGCTAGAATTCGACCTGGATACCAGTTCCCGGACCACCCAGTGGAAAAAGAGTGCCTGGGAGCTGCTAGCAGGCTCAGCCAGTGCTACCAGGTCCTCCTGATGCCAACAGGAGAGGAGGGCAACCAACATCCTCCTGTAAAACACTGAGTGTTAATAATCTGAGCAGCCCTTGGGAAGCTGTTTGTTTTTACCACCAAGATGCATTATTTCAGCCCCCCCCCCCATCCCCCGTCAGCATTCATATTTTCCTTTTGACTCCTCTTATTTTGGTTCCATTTAGCAAATACATTCTTGGGGGTTTTTTTTTCCCTGTGTCCCTCCAGCCACCTTAGTTTGCCTTTTTTTTTTTTTTTTTTTTCCTTCTTTCCCTTAAAAACTTTTTTCCTCATTCAGTGCACTAAGTGGATTTATGACCCATTTAGGCAGCTTACAGTGGCATTGCTTTAACAGTTCAGAGGCAGAAGGGCCATAAAAAGATTTACAGTTACAGCAAAGAGTCGGTTGCATGGAAGTTCGAGATCCAAATTAGACAAAGGGAGCGGGGCTGTGTGAGTGGCCGGTAAAAGAAGCTTGGAAACAAAAACAAACGAAACTGCTGTTAGAGGAGGAGGTTGGGGTGGGGGCAGAGGAGGAGGAGGAAAAGTTGCCTGTTAACTTCATGTTACTATTGCAACAGGTCTGTTAATTCTGTTATATAAAGCCCTTTTTCCTCCTTTTTTTCCTCTCCCTATGTTGTTGTTGGACAGATTTCCTTTGCAAACACAAATCTCAAACCCAAGAGCAGCAACTTCACACAGTAGTTGAGATTCCAAGGCAGATATTCCCAGGATGTTGGCAGCTGTTTTTTGCTGCTGCTGTTGGGACTCCAGGATACAAACTCCGGAGAATAAAACCAGGTGACGGAAGGAATGGGACCGGTCAGAGTAGAGGACTTCAGGTTGCACTGTGCGAGGATAATCTGGCATTTAAAAGAAGCTAGACACTAAGAAATAGATTTTTATCCTCTCCCCCATGAGATTTTTCCTGCTGACTTCAAAAGAAACAAGACCAGGCTTGACCAAATCCATAACAAGCTGAGGCAAAAGGGAGATTTGCCACTGACATTAAAGGGACGTGCCTGGGCACAGAGAGACTGTAGCTGGGGGCTGCAGAAGGCTGGGGGCTGCAGAAGGCTGGGGGCTGCACTCCCGTGAGGCTCGGGCCACACGCTGCTCTCTCAGAATCCACTTGGCAAAGCCACGTGTCCTCTGCAGGCAGCCTGGGAAGGTGCCACCTTTGCACCTACAGGTGCGGCCGGCCTGTGGGGTGCAGCCGCCTCTGTCCCACTGGTGGGTGACGGGCTGTGCTGTGGCACTGCACCTCCCTGCTGGGGGACATGAGCTCAACAGTTCAGGGCAAGCACCACGGTAATGCAGCAACAGGGCTTGCAACTGGTTGGAGTACGAGTGGAGCAAGCGCAGGATG
>JAVJGJ010000002.1:4570455-4585488 GCA_035590215.1 Microhierax caerulescens
AGTGCAGGATGGTCTGCACTCACCCACAGAGATACGCTCTGAGTGCAGCAGGAATGGCTCCAACGAGCCTGTGCTGGACTGTTCACTCTGCTTTGCTGGGCTTTTACTGTAGCTCTGTAAGTATAGAATGTGGAAACAATCATAAATAAGCTATATACAGCAAAAAAAAAACAAAAACAGTACTTCCCAGATTTACTCTAAATGCCCAGGGGTTTTTGATCGTTGAAAAAGCACACGACGCTTTTGTTTTCCTTCTCATTGCAGTTGTATTTATTCTGCTGCTCCCATTTCTAACCAGCTTCCTGTTCAAAACATCGCCTTTGGTTTCACACAGATATGGCACTTCATTTCCTGAAGTCTGTCACACAACGATGCCATCCGACTGCCTTCTGGGCACCACTCAATCAGTACCTGCATTTCAGAAGCAGGTGATGCGTCTATTAATTGCCTTATTCTTATTTTCTGTTGGCTATCGTTACATTGTTCAGGGTAGCAGCAGCACGGGAGTTTTCATTTCCTAATCTCTTGTGTATTTTTTTTGTGGGCTTCACCGGTGAAGTTCTTGACATCACTGGGTCCCTTGGACCTTGATGTCTTGGCTATCCTTTACTTGCTATGTGTTCATGGCTTTCCAGTGAAATTAGTGTTACTGGTAGTGTAGAGGACACCGGGATCCTCTGGATGAAAAATTACTCCATAAAGGTAGACTTAAATCCTTGCTCTTTGCTCCCACGCGTTCTCACACGGATGTTAACATTCAGCTTTCAGGGTATATAGAGAGGAAAAGAGCAATCACAGTGCTTTCCCTACATCCCTTTTAGATCTAGTTCTTCTTCCTTCAGAAGAAAAATCTCTTAATAAAAAGAGGTAATATTTTAGAAAGGTTTGGCTGGTGTTTTGCTTTCGAGGGGAAGAAGCAGCCAGCCTCAGAGAGAGAGAGGCTAAGGTCTAAATATCACTCAGAGAAACTAAATATCACTCAGGCCCCTATTAAAATTTGAAAGCTAATTGACAATAGCCAGACAGACATTTCTTACCCCTTCTCCCTCCTCCTCCTCCCTATGTGCAGTGTCCCCTTGAGCCGTGGGCACGTGCAGCGTGTGGTGCTGGGCTCTGCAGCTCTGCTCGCTGTCCTGCCAGCTGGCTCCCTTTCTAATCGATGTTTCGTGTGGTGCTGTACAAACCCCAAGTGACCGGTCATTCCAGACATTGATGGATTTCTGTGGCTCTCACTGGAGATTTTCAACAGGACACTGAAATGTTACCAGTTCTGCTGTGTCAGGGCTGTTCCCAGCTCCTTCGTCTTGCATCCCCCCTCCAGCGCTCGCTCTCGCTTCTCTCTCATTCCCCGCTCTTTTTCAATGAGAAGGGCCTTGAACTTCTGGTAGAGACTTGACATATGAGAGAAAGAACTGAAAAGGAGAAAGGACTATATTTTATGAACAATGGTTAAAATGTATTCTTGAAATACTTTTTTTTTTTTTTTTAAATTGAATATAGTCGTGTGGACAACACAGCAATTTCCATGAAAAATTCTTAGAGTGGTAAAAGGCTTCACTTTTTTTTTGGGGGGGAAAAAGACCAAAAATGAATAGTCTTTTTACAGACTTATCAGGTCTGTACCTCCAGTTCATTTTACCTCTCGTTCCCTCCTTTTCTTCTTTGCCTTTTTTCTGTGATATTTATACAAGAAATACATATTATTTAAAACCCTAGAAAACCTGTAACTTTTAGACTTTATTATGGTTCTATCAGTTTTAAAACCAAATCAGTGTTTTCAGTTTCAATCAAGTTGACAAAAAGATGAAAAACATTTTGGAAATATGATGAAAAAATTCCTTCTTTATAGAAACAAGTATGCATTTCCTAGGGAGGTAGGTGCAGCAACTTTCTTCTTTCTCTTTCTATGAAGAAACCAGGATTTTGAAAGCTGAGTTTTGCTGGCCATCGGTGTCACAGGTCAATACAGCCAGGCTCCAATGCCGGGTCTGAGGTCGTCAGAAAAGGTGAGTCAATTTTTCCGTTCTTGGAATTGTTTTGCCTCCTTCCCCCTTCTGTTTTACCTTCCACTTAGCACCTCCTCCAGCACTGAAAATGGACCGTACCTTGTTGCAAAGGACTCGGTCATCATCCCATCGCTCTCCTGTGTCCCCAGCTGTGGCGCGGAGGTGCCATCGTCCCCTCCTGCCCAGGGAACACATGGACACGAGGCATGTCCCATGCCCACAGCCAGGCTCAGGCTGCCCGAGCGAGCTGCAGATCACAAATGACTTTTACTTAACCTAGGAGGCCCCCACATCCCCTGTAAGCTGTTTTTGACTGTGTCTTCAAGTGTGTAATGTGCTCCGTAAACAAATAACCTGTGTTTTTTTAACTGGGTCATTATGAGTTGAGTTGTACTTCAGGCACGGGACGTGGGGAGGAAGTGGTGGGACCAGGAGCAGAAGGGGAGACAGTGGCAGCCTCAGACCTGGAGGACTTGCAAGGAAACACAAAATGGACGGCTGCCAGAACAAATGCAGGGCCCTTTGGGAAACCGTTCTGAGGCCTCATGAAAAAGCAAGAGAAAAAGGAGGTTAAGGCAGGCGCAGATAATGCCAGACCTCCAGGAGAGCTGTTCGCCACGGGCAGGTAGCTCCCGCAGGGTTTGCTCGTGCTTCCAGATGGCACGTTGCTGTCTTGCTCCGTTATCACACCTTTGGTGAGCTTGTGGACACCGAGGCCAGAGCCTCTGGACTTCTACAGTCCAGCAGCATGAAGTGTTACAAAAGTGAGTGGAAAAAAAAAAAAAAGAGCTTGAAAATAGCAGCAACTTTATACATCTCCATATGTGGTCTACCTTTTGGGGCTGGAATGAGGATCCTCAAAGACATTTATGTGGCTAAAAGTCTGTGAGGCCTCGTCAAAGCACAATGTTGTGTTAGAAAGAGCAACATCTGGGAAAATTTCCGTGTGTGTTTCCTCCCAGGTTGATCTGCGTTGAGTTTATGGCCCTCTGGCTTACTTATGAAATTTTACCTTTTGGATTTAAATCATCACAAAAACTCATTGTGAAAAAAAAAAATGCACATCTCCGCTTCTGTTTACTCAAAACTGAATGAAGAAAGGCTCATATTTTCACTCCTCAGTTTCTCTATGAATTTTAGTGTACTAAGTCCTCTTTTTATTCCACAAATGACTACGTTCAACGCTGTTTTGGAATAGTTATGAGCAAACTGCAGCTTCAAAACCTGCAGGCGCCACCCAAGCGCACTGAAGAAGACTTCTTCAGGCTTGCCTTAATCGTTGGCCAGATTCTGATCCCAGTCATGGTACAAAGCTTTGCTGGCTGATGGAGATGAGGACCTGACTCCATGTTTTAGTAAAATGAGGTCTCACTGGTTCACAGCTGAAGAAATATATATATCTGTCACAGCTTCTTTCTCCCTAGGTTTGATGACTGCCTTTCACTGTTCAGTGGTCCATGGAAAGGTTTTTGGGTGCTGGCTTTAGGAGCAGGTGTGGTAACAGAGATCACTAGTAATGAGTTGGGGAACCGCAGAGCCTCACCCTCATTGCCAGGAGTAATTGAAATGGTTCACAAACGTACCAAAGCAAAATGTGCAGTTACAGGGATACAACAGTGATACAGTAGATAGGATATCCTGCCAAAACGCTGTCTAAGTAGCCATTAACAGACATCTGAGTTTTGCTAAATAATTAATGTGTCTGTTGTATTTTTTCCTTATAGATCTTTCAAGGAATTTAGTTTCTCTTCCTTTGCATTTACTTTCTGTTCCCTGAAATGCTGCTTTTGAGCCTGTCTTCTCAAGTGTTTGTAGACATTGTCTATAAGGTGGTTTTCTAGTAGTAGCTCATGTCTGTTACACCAGAAAAGCATTTAGCCCCAAGTGTGTAACAAGATAGATACCTCTCTTTGTTCTCATTCTATAGTTTGGAAACTGAGATGTAGCCTGCTGAAGTGGACTTGCCAAAGGCAAGCTATAGGTCTGTACAATAAGCAACAACAGAAAGAAAAACTTTAACAGAGCTTTAAAAACTACTAAATGAACTATCTGAATCCTGGAGCTCAAGGAGTTCTAAACAGTGCTCTTTTATTCCTCTCCACCCGTGAAAAATTGCTATTCTGTTGTTGTTCGTACTGAAAATACCAGCATGTTGCACTGGCTTTGCAATCTCACTTGGCAAACTCAGGCAATGCAGAGATCTCATAAACAATGGGGTGTGGAGCTGCTGGTAAGAGCAAGCCCCCCCTGAACATAACTGGTACTTTTCCAATTTTTCCTTGGTGTTTTTGTGGTTGGGCTGGGTGCCCCAGATGACTGGAAAAGGCTCTGTTCCTTGTTTCTCCTGAAAGTCTGGGGGGTATTGCCAGCTTTGTCCAAAACCCTGGCTATCGGTGTGAGGAGAATGTCAGCTGCAAAACAGCGACTCATATTCTTATCTTCTTATCACCAGTTATTTTCCCTGAATGCCAGTTGATCACTTTGGCTTCAGCTTTCAGTTCTCCAAGTGGACAAAGCCAATATAATCATAGTATTAGTGGCTAGATCAAACGTATCCCAACGACCAGAGGAGTGAACAGGGCTGAAGTTTTGGTTTGGCCTTTGCTGAAGGTGGAGGATGTTCACTAACTTCAGTTGCAGGGATGCAGGCTGAGCAGGCACGCACGCAGGGATGCTAGAGGCAGACATCGGGTCCGGACCACTCCAGTCCTCGCAAAGGGGATTTGGTGCTGGAGGGTCTTCTCCACTCTTAAAGACAGCAGGTAGGTCACAAACTAAGGTGTGAGGTTAGCTCCAAACGATGGCCAGTTCCCCGAAACAACCCAAACCTTTCAGCATATCCGCTTAGGACAAGGTGTTCTTCCTTTAGTGAAGCACAGAGGAAGGAAATGTATCTTCAGGAAATGTTTATTTTACCCATGGATTGTCTGAAGCAAAGTTTGACAATACCCGGAAAAAAAAAAATCCCCACAAAATTAATATAAAAATAGGAGGGGTTATTGACAAAATGCATGATTTTTATGAGCTATAGAAAAGAAAATGTGCTGTAATGCCCGAGGCTGGCGGCTGAGAGTGCGACCGGGTGCCCACGGTGCAGCTGACGTGTGACCCGCGGACCCTGCCGTCTGCGGGCCAGGTGAGTCAGGAGGCAGCTCCCTGTCGCCGTCCTCACAGCTCTTGCACATCTTAAAACGACCGTTGGCAAATGGAACAAGTGAGATACTTGGCAATACAGATGTTTATGTGTTAGAAGCAGAGATGCTACCGAACACCTAACCCAGAGGGGTAATCTAATCCCCAAACCTGCAGGAAGCTTCCTTCTTTCTCCAGACCCCAGGAGATGTGTAAGACATTTCTTCTAAGCGCTGTGGCTCAGCTCCCCCTCCTTTTTTTCCACGCTTATTTTTCGTAGCCTTGGAGAACCGTAGAGGAAGTCTTGAAGGCAGCTGGTCTCTGCAAATGAAACCTGTGAGATTTAATGCCTTAAAAAAACCCAACAAAACAACAAAAAAAAAACCAAGAATGAAGGAGTTAAAAAGAAAATAAAAGAAATATTTAATTTAGTTCTCTAAAACAGAGCTCTGCCCAGAGCCCTCTTCCCACGTACGCACCATCGACACCCTAGCACAGAACACAACCCCCTCGGTTATTGCACAAGCCCGACCCAGCATGTCCCTGCAGTCTGCCGCAGACCTATAACCTCCCGCTCCTCCTGCCTGGCTCCAGCGTGCTACGCTGTGAGTCTGAGCTGACTGAAATAAGCATGGAGAGAGGCTTCCACAGAAACCTCTAAATGGGTTTTAATGTCTCCCCACTGTAGGATTCCCGGAATTAATTTGTGTCTGGCTTTTGAAATCAGGGATGCTGCGTTAAGGAAGATGGATGCCCTTAAGAAGTATTGAAAAGAATGAAGGGATGACAGTGGTGGTTTATGTAGCAAGCCTGGCCATGGATGCAAAGTAGTAAATGTGGTTGGTTGATTGAGATCAGATTTTTTTACTTTTTCCAATGGCAACGCCCGTGTAGCTTATTTATTTATTTATTTCCCCCTTTCCCTTCAAGGCACCTAACAACAACACTGTATTTTATGAATCCCTGTGATTATATATCTAGAAGGATGGCATTCTTGGTTTCCTCCGAGGCCAGCAGTCTATACCCACAGGAGAAGGATGGGAGAAGTAGCCAGCAACCTTTCTATATTATTGCACAGAATTGCAGGAACTGGTTTTGGTTTATACCGCATTGGGGGAACGCAAAGTCTGCACAGAGCATCTCCATTTACTGCTTCCTCTGCGTGCAGCCAAGGCAGGATTGCTTACACTTCCTTTGCACAGTTACTGGGGAGGGAATAATGTCATGCCTGCCCTGCAAGGGATGCAAAGCCACTGCTTTATGTCAACTGTTTCCATTATCCTGCTGGTGGGATACAGCTCAAAAAGATTAGAAGTGCTTCATGTAACCATGCAAAGCTGATGTGCAAGTGCAGGCTGGTTCATCTCCTTCCTCCATTTCCACTTCTGTGCCTGCTCCCAGCAGAATGGCTCCAAGAACTGCATGAAGAAAGCAGCCCCTCACTTGCTCTTGCAGGGCAGCGGTGGCTGATGAGACCCCCAAGATGTGGACAGCAAATAGAGTGCGTGGCTGCAGGGTGAGCCAGGCTGTGCTGCACAGTTAGGAAGTGTTTTTCCACAGTTTAGAAGATGATTTGTAAAAATAGGGGGTTTAGTTTACATTTTTTCATGGGCCACAAGGTCAGCTGTGGAGTAAGGGTTGGATTTAGATTCCGAGTCATCTCTGAGCTTTGAAGAAAAAAAACCCAAAACAACAGGCATGTTTGATTTGTGCTTTGCTTCATCTTCCTGCTGCCTCAGTAATGGGGCTGCTTGTGGTGGTGTGGGGGCAGCCCCACAAGGTCTCTGATCCTTCCCTCCTCTTCCTATCATTCACCTCCTCCCTGGCCCTACCAGAGTCAAATATAAACTTTCTTAAAATGAACACAAGATTCATTCCACTTGACCAAGCCTGACTTCCCAGAAATGAAACCGGGAGAGCAGAGCCAGCCAGCCCCCTCTCGCAGGGCTGCCAGCTCCAGAGAGGCAGAGGATAAACCCACGGCATGTCTGAGCCTTTGGGATGGGGAATAGGGTGCCAGGGAGGGGGATCTCACCTAGGGGACTTCTTGGGGTCCACTGCAAAATAGCGATATTGCCAAGTACCTCGATTTTCACAGTTCTGCTTTCCTTTTTTTAGTCTCAGTTGTAACCTGAATAACTGGACACAGCTGGTTCCCTGCCCTGATAACGGATCAAAAGGGACCAGGTCAGTAGCACATACTAGTGCTGTTGATAGAAGGGAGCTCTTCAGAGCTCAGCACAAAACTAATCGAAGCAGGGCAATAGCTGATTCCCTTGCATGATGTTTTACTGTTGCCCTTTCTTTTCTATTAAAAAGAAAGAAAAACCACAAAGCACTATCACCGAAATAGTGTATAATCATTAAAAGGATGAGTAAAACATAAAGAATAAACCATGCTGAATGGTTTTCCAACCCAGTTTTGCCTTCAGAGTGGATTAAATTCATTTGAGCTCTGCAGAAGGCACCCGGTACCTCACTGACTAGGATGTGCCAGTGCCGTACCAGCTGGCCACGAAGGTGGACAAGTGAGCAGACACTGGGAAGGCTTCAGTTCCCACTCTCCAGGGCAGCTCTCCCAGACACTGACGTCCCTCGGCCGCTGTACCAATCTGCTCTGCTGGGACACTTTGTCCTTCGGTGCTTGGTAGCGAACACAAGGCAGCGAAGAGCGAAGCTCTGTGGTGCAGCTGCCCTAAAACCACAGCATCGGCCGTGACCTCTTGGACTGGAAATTCACACTTTTTTCTTAGGCTCCCAACCCCACAGGCATTCCCATGTCATTCCCTGAGAGCAGCTGTGTGCAGGTGTTGCCTATGGTACTAAAATTATTCTCTCTGAAATAGCATGGGAAAGAAAAAAGTGTAGACAAAATAATAAATACACCTGTATAGGACTCCTTTTCCTTACCAGGCAGTAGATGTTTTGGGAGCAAGGTCAGAGTTATCTGATATGTCCCAGATCCCCTCTTCCTGCACTTGACACCTTCTCTAACTCCTGATGTTTATCTGCCTTTCCTTTCCCAGGACAGGTATCTTTGATCTCAGCTGGCCTCGCTGTTAAACACTCTCTCTTGCAATGAGAGCATGAGCTTCTGATCCTTGCTAATCCCAAAACATCCTGTACGATTGTGTGACACTCTCAGCTTTCTTCATCCTACCAGCAATACCCGCCTTGTTATTTGGGGAGGGTAAAAAAAAAAAAAAAAGGAAGAAAAAATTAAAAAAGGAAGAAAAAGATGTAAAAAGTGAGAGAATCTTTACACTGATCCAAACCTGCTCTTTACGGAAAAAAATCTTAAACTAAGACCGCTGAAACGCTCCCTCCTGATGGCTAACTGCAGTAGGCAGCTCAGACCCCTTCCTCTGCGGGTCTTCTTGCTCTGTCTGTGCTGATAGTCACAGGCAGCCTTAACGAGGACAACTGAAGTTAATTAAGATTGGCCAACACTTCTGCAAATTACATATGTTCTGCTAAGGATTACATTAAAAGTTTAAAAAATAAAAAACGAGGAAAAAGGTTTATTTTCATGTTAGGTTCCAATTTGCTGCCTTTTTTTTTTTTAAAAAAAAAATAATTATCTGCTGTTTTCCACTATAAGCATTATCTACTCAAGCCAGAACAGATTAAAACTAATTGTTAGGCCCCTCTGTTTTTCCTTCTTACTGTTTTATCTCCTAAGCAACTTTATTTGGTACAAGACAAATAATCTGAATTCCTGAAGTCAGAAACAAGGAGTGGGAGTCCGGGAAACTGGCTGCTGATCTAATGCAGTTTTTGCAAGTGTGGTTACGGTTAGAAACTAAATATGGCACCGTGTTACTGCACACACGGCAACTGCGCCCTGTGTGTCAATGTCTGAGTCACAGAAGTGTAGTTTACTGACAAAAATATGTTTTACTACTCTGGGCTGCGAGGAGTCAATAGAGTTGGGAGTGAATGAGTTGAGCTTGCTGCACCGAGTGCTCCCAACCCAATAACCGGGCTCGCTGCGCCCAGGGGTGGCTGTCGGAGAGCAGGATGGATGCAAGCAGCAGAAGGGGCATGATTTGGCAAGCAGATGTTGAACCAAGTGTCGTTTTAGCAAAAGGGAACGGTTTGTTTGTGTCAGATGAAGATGCCAGCGAGCGGGTGTTCCTGCCCAGCACCCCATGGGGAAGGGGCTGTGCTGGGGGGAGCACAGTCAGGAAAGCTGCATGATGGCCGTGGAACTGTTCTGATTCCACTTCTGTGAAAGCATTTGAAAGGTTTTTATTCCAGCACCATGCAGAACAGGAGTGTCTTTCCAAGCCTTGATGCTGAGAAACAGAATTGCCACCCTGTGGCTCCCTCTCCCCCCTGCCGCAGCACAGGCTCCTTCCACCAGCAAATGAACTGGCAAAAGCTATATTTTTTCAACTTTTGGACTGAACTGGCTCGATCTGAATGTTACTGGCAGAAACTAAATTAATATAATGTTTTTTTTTAACAGAGCCCCCGCTTTTTTTTTTTTTTTTAATCTTTTAAATAATAAGTATCCACCAAGGAGAGCAGCTGGCATTCCCATACTGCACACGTTCATCCTAACCTTTACTATTGACTGACTCATACAGCATGCATCTGCAAGAGTTATTAATGGAAAGTATTAAATAAATTTGGTTTAATATTTGGTAAATAGGAGGTGTCTTTCCTTTGTGCTTGAATTTGTGTTTCAAATGTCTATGTTTATGTTATTTATATTAATATATTTCACGGGCTGCTTAATAATAGTAGCAATTAAGATAATAACAATAAATACTAATACTACTGAGCTCTTCTGCTTTTCATCAAAGGAGGTCAAGACTCAAGGCTATACCTCTGGGGCTGGTATAATGTAGAACTGATCTCCTCCTGGTATTTCTATTTGTGGAAAGTTAGGAGTATCATGCAAAGATCAGATCGCCTGCATTTTGGCCTCTGGAATGTCTCTTAGGCATTATAAATGCCAGTAAGAAACATAAAATTGGAAAGAAAACAAACACCAGGACATTGAAAAATATAACCACAAATACTGACCTATTTGTTTTTTGGTTGGTTTGTTTTTTGGTTTTTTTTTTCTGATTTAGCAGAATACTATTAATATTATAATTAAAGCTATTTTGTAGCCTGGGGGCTTGAGCACCTGGCTCTTATTAGAGCTGGATTCATAACGGCGGGGGGGGACGACGACTGGGGGAGGGACACAAAAAGACAGGAGAGGAGATGGCCCCAAGGAGAACACAAGAGGGCACAGTGGCTCCTGTGGTGCACTTTCTGTGCGCTGGCTCTTTGAAATGTTGAGGACAGGGTGAATTCAGGCCTCTGTTTGCATGACATAAGTAATTACGGTAACACGGTCAATTAGTTGGAATGGTAAAAATGTAGTTTTGTCAACTCGGACTGGATTGTTTACTAGAATTATTTTCTGGTTAGTGATGAGTCAAAGGTGAGACGATGACTGTATTATATAAGGTTAATGTGGTAATAAGCCCCACTATAAGTTTGACAGAATTAACCTGGACAGTCAGGAGGAAAGGGACCTATTGTATCAAATAAGGTACAAAATACATCTTCTAGGCAGGTGTTTGCTGCGGCTTTCCTCATCTATGCCACTATTTTTCTACTGTATTGCACTTAAGGGAAACTAGTTCTGTGACTTCAGAAGCAAAGGACATTAATGCTGCTTTTCACTTTCTCTTCAAGGACGATGTGTGTTTCTGCAAAGCCTTTTGCAGGCGACTGATCAGGGATGACCCCGGCAAAGGCAAGAAGCATTAGCCTGAACCTTAACCAACCTCACCTCGGTGGATGCTGCTGAATTGAGAGGTCAGTTGTGAACATTTTCTTCTGCAAGTTTTAGTGCTGTAAATAGCTATTTGGCCGAAAGCGGCACAGAAACAAGCAGGATCCTATCCCAGATGTTAATCTGAAGTTCAGAGATCACAGCCTTCCTTAGATGCCTCGGGCAGGGTGCTTGTCTGGGGAGCAAACAGCCTCCCTGGACCACGGCCACTCGCTGGCGTTGGCTTTTGTGGAGGGAGAACTGGGGTCAGAACCGTTCCACCAGAGCAAGCCCAGCGAAGGGCTGCAAACAGTCTTGTCTGGATTTGCTCAGCCACTGTTTCAGGCTTTCACGGCAGGTTGCAGTCTGGGCATCTGCTGTGGGAATTGCAGCTGAAGCCTCTGAAGGCTGTAATCTATGATGTGACATTATTTCACAATTAAAACCGAACATCCACCCTCTTTATTTGCAAAGAATTCCTCATCTTCAGGTCTCCCATACATATTATTTGTAAGACATGATGTCTCCTCTCATCCAAACCAGCCTCCAGTTCTTTCCTACCCTCCCAGAAGTCGATCAGCCCGTTACTGCGTACGGAGCTGCAAAAGGGAGATGCGATACTACACTGAATGCAAAAAAAAAAAAAAAGTAAAGAAACAAGATCATTAACATCTTAATATCCTGTCCTGACATCTCACAAATTATTTTAGACTTCATAGCCAATGTAAACAGGTTTGTTTTCAACTCCCCTAATTGCCTGCTAATTGAGAGCAGATGCAGGCCTTAACTTTCGGCAGATAAAGAACAGCCTCTTCTCTGGGGTTTTGCATCTATCGTGAGGTCTCTGATGTACGCCTGCGAGCTTCCCTGGTTAGCGACGCCGAGATGGAGAGGGATTGGAGCTGCTCCTCTTGAATCGAGCCTGAAACTTCAGTGAGACAGAAGGGAAGACAGAGCTATGGGACTCATCAGTAACATCATCATCATTATTGTTTCATTTCGTACTTCAGTGCACTTTCTGCAACAGCGTAGGTTTCCTTGGGGGGGGGGGGGGGAGTTGTCCGAATTATAGATGGGTTTCTCGTTCTGATAGAAATCACTGGGTTTATGAAAAATGCATTGCTGTCATATTCCATTATCTACTTCCTCCCATGCTGCAATCCTGTAGCTTGCAAGTCATTAGATTCTTTTTCAGAGTTCCTTTGAAATAATCCTTTCAAAAAACACTATTCATTGGGTATGACCCCGGAGAGATACTGTCTGGTACTAAAGCTCTCTTTTAGTTCTGCAAGGGAGACCTGTAACAACAAGATAAGTGCATGTATATTCCAAGTAACGTCTGGAGTTGCTGCCTCCCATTAAATGCAATAGGAGCTCACAGTTCAAATGGTAGAATTTTGCTTTGTAAATGTAGGAGAAAATGTAGTTCAGATATATAGGTAAATTTGCATTTGGTAGTGATTTAATGTTCCATGGTCTGTTTTAGTTCCAACTTAAATATTACATTAAAACCAGCAATAAAAAAAAAAAAAAAAAAAAAAAAAGAGACACACACAGAAAAAACGTGCTAACTGCTGCGTTCAGAAAGAGTGGATATGATTTTGTTCTTGCTGTCAGTGTGGCAGCGAGCTGCCTTTTACTTTCTCCTCTTCATTTAGCAAGTCAGCAGCAGTAGTTAAATGATAGCCCTCCGGTCTTTCTTCAGGACTGTTTTTGCAAATGAAAGCAGGAACTTCAAATCCTTGTGTTTTTCCATATCACTTACAAGGTGTTTTATGAATTTTAACATTTTTGCATCTGTCTGCGAAAAAGCGGAGGGCATGGGAGTAATTCTCGGTGAGAAGTGTCCTTTGTGCAGGGAGGCTGCTTGGGTTTGTACCTCTGGGTTCAGGAGGTCATAAAGGATATTTAAAATGGAAGAAACCCAGCAAAGAATAAAATGTAGTTGGGTGGTTTGTGAATGATAAGTGGTAGAAAAAAAAGAGAAGACTTCACACCTAACCGCTGTCATTCAGAAACACCTAAAGCACCTGGTATCTGGGTTATGAAATGTTGTTCAGTCCCAGAACCACAAAACCTTCAGGTTTTCACTGTGATTTCTTCCTGAAGCCATTTTTCTCTCCCAGGGCTGGCTCCAGGCCTCCCTGTGAACACAGAGTCACCCCTGCTGACATTATCCCTCTCTGGAAAGTTGCCACAAACCTTGCAGAATAAAGTCCTGATCTAAGAGCGATGCGAGCGGTTTAATAGGAGGGCAGGGGGGCTTGAAGTCAGTAGCACGAGGCATAACAAACTAAAGCAGCGGTCCATTAAATCAGCGCGCTAGGGCCTAGGCATTTACAGTCACACAGTCAGATGTTTCCAGTAATTATTTCCCCATAGCATTTTTATTAGGTGCTCCATAAATAATATTCACTGCCGTGCTCTTCTCATGATCTTTTATAAAAGGAGAGGCAGGAGAGAAGGGGAATTCGCTTTACCTTCAGCTGAATTTCGAGGTAATTCTGTCTTGCAGTCCTTGTGAAGCAGATATGGGTGTGGAAATTATGGGCAAATTGGTTCCTCGCTGACAAAACATTGTTCCCTAAAACCATCATTGGGTCAAACTTAATGCAAGGCCCAGGTTTCTATCTCAGGCTCAGATTTGCCTTTTCGTCATGGATCCCATACAGACCTGGGATGGGCAGGCGAGCAAGTGGTGGGGCTGGAGCAGGAATATTTTCCTATGTGTTGTTTGTTGTTACCTTTTTTGCGGGTAGTGTTTACGTAGGTCAAATCCAGGGTCATCTCAGCAACAAACGGCACTGCCACCTCCTTTCTGGAAAGAACATCCTAAAGCTCAACACTGTAGCTGTGTGTCTGATCTGGTCTCTACATGCAGCACCTATGGACAAATGCTGGCTTTTTGATGGAGGCTACTGTGTAAAGGCTTTTTTTCCAGAAAATATCACTGTGTTGTCTGAGTTAGAATATTAAAGTTAACCAATCAGGTTCTTTCCTGGCACTAGGACTTGTGTTTGGCAAAGGGCTTTTACTCAGGTATTTGATTTTCAACATCAATTTTCTAGCCAAAGTAAGGTTCCCCAAATAAACTCAGGGATCTGGGGAGTTAATATTTTTATTTATTGGACGCTAATATCATGACCAACCCCAAGCAGAACTCAGAGGAGCAAGAGTAAAAGGAGAGTGGAGTAGATAGTCATGGTTCGTTCGGGTTTGCTACTGCAAGGGTCACAAAAGGTGCAAACCCTCCAAGCAGCAGCAGATGTGTATTTGTAGGGACCTACTCACAAGTGCAGTACTTCTAAGGTGAAAATCTGTGCATCAAGTGTAGATGAGCAAAGGAAATTTTGATAGTTGGACAGAAAACAGGGTTTTGAATAAAAAGGGTGGTTTTGCTTATAGTAACTCCAGTTTAACTCAGGTTTGGTGGCCTTGGTTGTCTCCGTAAGGGGGTTCAGTGCCACGTGGCTGTAGTTAAAGGGGATGGAGTACTTTTAAGCGGCTGATTGTTAGTGGACTAGAGCTATCTTAGTGGCCTTGATTGCTGGCTGAAATACATAGTATTGTCGTTTGACCCATGATCCAAGACCAGGGTCAGACCTAACGCAGCCCTCACACCTCGTCTGGAAGCGCCCCGTGAGCCTCTGCTGGGGCAGGTTGCTGAAGCCTGTGGCAGCTGAAGGATGCTCTGCTGTCGGCCATTGCGTTAGGGGGACATCGTGTCAGCAGGAAAAGACAAATCATCTGTTTCTCAGAAAATATTGTCTCCAGATAATTTCTCGGTTCCTTTTGTTCTTGGTTTCGTTTCTGGACTGCTCAAGCTGGGGAAGTTGCAGCCTGAAGTTAAATAGGAACCCATTCAGTGCAAATGTATGTATCTGTTTTATGGTATAGGAAGACTCTGTTCAGTGAACCCAGGCTGCTGGCATTGTATAATTCCCTCTTGCTCCAGCAGGTAAGGGATTAACCCATTGTTAATTCTTTCTAAAGGAACAGAGAAGAAGATATATTTTACAAAGACCCTGATTTTTTAAAGAAATAATAATCCATTGGTTTTTTAAAGATTTTATTAGAACCATAAGGTTTCTTTTTTTTTTTTTTTTTTTTTTTTTT
>JAVJGJ010000002.1:4585726-4597680 GCA_035590215.1 Microhierax caerulescens
GGGGGGGGGGGCGGCGCGCCGGCGAGGAAAAAAAAAGGAGGCAGTTTAACAAGCCAAATCCAGATGTTCATTTCATACACACACCCTGAACAGCTTTTGCATCGTTTATTTCGTTTTCTGAAACCATTTTTCACCAGCCTGTTTTCTCAGCTGGGAAACTTCTGGTGTAGTGTTTTCAAAAAAATATTGCATTTGGCATTACAAGAAAACAGAGCCTTTAAGACATTAAAAGGACAATATCCTTGTTTGACTTGGCCCAGGGAAGCAGGGCTATAGGAATTTTAGATTTTTGTACCACCCAAAGAATAGGTAAAAGAAATTTTCCACTCTTAAACCCAGTTTACATGGGAATTTGAGAGTTGATTTAGCTTGATTTTTTTTTTTTTTCTTTAAAAGACTTTTCTGAGGACTTTGTGTTAGTGTAGACAGACTTTATTAGCGTGAAGAAATAAGCAAAGTGATAGCAATCGGTTCACATCTAGATACTGATGAAACATAGTTCAAAACTCAAACTCACGCTGAGCGAACCTTATTTTTGTTTTGAGAGGGCCGGATCCTGATCCACTCATTCACACCAACACCTACATAATGTATACAGTCAAATTTGAAATTATTTAATACTGGTGCCATTTCTTAATGTTTTCAGTAGAGGCAAGTGACACGAAGCACAATTCAGATCGCTGTGTGAATAGTGCTGACAGCAGCGAGGGTGGTGGTTAGCTGACAGGACAGTCTCTACGCTGAGTTTAGAGCTACCCCAGCAGCTGGCAGGTAATGAATGAAATTAGGGAGGACGAAGTGCAAGCGAGACTTATACTGCTATCACTCAGCTAATCAAAGTATATATTGCCCTGCAGAAAACCCTGTGAAACCCCAACTCCAGTGAAGCCAGTGGGTGATTTGCAGTTTGCTATCCTTCACAACATAGGTTAAAAAAACAAACAAACCTGTGTTTTTCACCCTGGGAGATCTCCAAGTGTCATTCACTAATACTTATTGTATTAGAGAGAGACTTGATCCAAATTCCTCCATGTAAAGAAAGGTCTATAACTGCAAAAAGTTTGAGCAAAGCTTTGGTGCTCCTTTTGTTCACCTGTTCTAAAGTAGGAAAAAATGTGGATCTTATTATCAGAAATGTCACCATCTTGTACAGATCTTGGACCCATCATCTGTGGGAAAAAAAAGCAGATGGTAAGAATTGTTAGTGAGAATTTGAAGGCATAGCGTGGTTAAATTAAATAGATGATGGAAAAACAGTATTAAAAGATCTCAATTCGTAAAAATTTTACGTTACTTAAACAAGTAAATAGAATGTGTAAAGTAATATACTGTCCCAGACCACGTTTTCCCTTCACTTTGCTACTGCTAAAACAAGGGCAAATGATCAGGTCCCCGTGGCAGTACAGAATTGGAGGGTATGGCGTGGGGGGGCTGTTTGTGCGGACGTATAGGTGTGCTCATCCTCAAGCCTTGGTAGTGCCTGGTAGAGAATATTGGCGTTTCGGTGTCAGAACACTAAGTGGGCTATAAATACTTGGTCTTTGAACTATACTTTTTTCAGACAGAATAAAATAAGAAAGTAAGAAAAATCTAATTAAAACTTAAAATGCATTAGGCAGATTATTTGGCCAGTACAGAAGTACAGTGGAAAGTTGCCAAGCAGTACTAGTAAGTTCTGTTGAGCAAAAGGGCAGTCTTTTTTAAAGCCACTGACATGGTACACCGATCGAATAATCCTGGAGAAAACACGTGTTGTCTGTCCATTTCAGGAGACTGCAAATCCGTAATGTAAAGCAGTGCCCTGAAGTGGTTTTTCCTCTGTTCTTTATCTGATAGCATGCGTTACGTATGTGCGTGTTGTCTCTGTATTTATTTGCACGCGTACTTGTACATGTACATCATTATACACATCTACACAAAAGTGTAGATTAATTAATTAAAAAGGATGGTCTGTTTGGGTAGATATCAAACCTAGAACCTAGGCAGCTTCACATCTGACTTCAATCTGCGTACGGAGTGCTGGGGTTGTCTCCAGGAACTTCTGCACAGATACTGTCAAGACTCTGTATTAGGAAATACTCTGTCAATGTCCATACAATGCACAGAGGTATTTCCCTTGGGAAATGTAATTTAGAGATCTCAGGCTATCAACATGTACAAATACCACTACATACATCTCTGCTGGAAGAGCAGCCTTTAAGGCACCATGGAACCGGTGCCAGGGTCTCATTCTGTGCTTGCACAGCACATGGCAGCCTTGGCCTGTGGATGGGGCACTTACGTGCTGCTGTAAGACAAAGCCAGTAAAGATGATTCAGGAGCTGAGAAGAAAATGAGGTAATGGCATTGTATGGGGGAATTTGGAATAATGCTGCCTTGTACTGTCAGCCTGGACCCTTCCAGCCATGTAAAGGGAAAAAAGTAAGCCTGGTGAAGTGTGAGGGCTCTTATCTCATTCTGTCTTTCAGCAAAGCAATGACCCATGCCACATGGCCTCCCAAAAATGCCTTCTTTGTTTAGCCAAGAATTACACCCTGTAAACATTCCCAATCACTGCACTGAAATGGTTGCATTTATTAGAACAGCCTCCCATAAACTTTGGTTCAGTTGTCTGTTTTGAGAAGGGTTAATATGTGCTCTGGGAACACCGTTATCAGTGGCGAGGAATCCCAGCCCCAGTCTCCGTGATGCCGTTTGGTGACTCCCAATGCAGAAGCTCAGTGTTGCCCACTTGGGTTTCCCTAGAACTTCAACACAGGTTTGCCTAATACTTTGCAAAGTATGGGGAAACATTTCCCATCAAAAAGATTGAGGTCAAGGGGAAATGATGATGTTCCTTTTTGTCACACCCTGGTAAATTTGTTTTGATGCCACTAATTGTCGCTGCAGGAAAGTTGTGTGTTATCCTCAGTTCTCCTCTCTTCAGACTGTCTACTGTTACGACTCTGCCAGTGACAACAGACACATCACATTTTAAGGGAATTTCTTTTGTGAGTATGGTCGAACTGTTTTCTGGAGACATGAACTAAGCTAACAAAGCCGCTTTTTGTCCACACAGTGCATCCAAGCCCCTGGCTTAAAAACAGCAAGGAAGGGAGTGAGATGTATTCACAGATGACAGAACACGGGACAATGCAGAATTGGCCATGGTCACCCATAACTGGTGCCGTGTGTTGGTGTGGTTCCTGGCACAACACCGCTGCCTTCTTCCACAGATGGTGACGATGGTGATGCTCACAGAGAATCAAAAGCCCTGCTGCAAAGGCACAAATGGTAGGTGGTACAGACTGTTTTCAGCAATGCTTTATTTTGTCTTCTGCTTTGTAGGAGTAAAAGAAGAAGTTTTAGAGGTTTAGACGTGTTTAGAGGTGGATGTTGCAGTTGAGGTAGGAGATGGGGATTTCTGAAAGCGATTGTCTATATCACTGCAAAAAAATCTAATTGGCATTCTCAGAGTCATGGACTAGTTAAGATTGGAACTGGCATTTGTAGATCATCTGCCCCTGCTTAAAAGACGGCCAACTTCAAAGGTGGCTAAGGTTTCTCAGGGCCATATTCTGTCAAGTTATAAAAATCTGCAAGGTTAGGTGTTTTACCAGCTTTCTGTGCAACCTGTTCCAGAACTTAACTCTCCTTCTTTTGATTTATTTTTTAATGACATTGGAATTTGTCTTGCTGCAATTTGTGACCATTGCCTCTCATCCTTTCACTGTGCCTGTCTGAGTAAAGTTGGACTCCATCTTCTTTGTAGCCATCTATCGGTTAGCAGAAGGCACCAATTAGATCTTTAACCTTTCTCTTAATCTTTCTTTAACCTTTCTTTTCTTCAGCTGAAAAATTTCACCTCCCTCAGCCTCTCCTCATGTGTCCGGCTATCTTGATGGTCCACTGCTGGACTCAGCCTCATTTGTTAACACACTTCTTGTATCGTGAGGAAGGAAAATGGTCCAGAACTGGAACCTGTTTTTAGTTGTGGTTAATATTTTGATTTTAACTGTCTGTTCTGTTGACATCGGATGCTCAGGCCTTGACCATAACTTAACATAATGGCTCTCATTCAAATGTTGGGAACATCAGGGTGTACCTGCTCGGCCTTCTTGGAAGAGCCTGTTTCCTGAACACTCTGTACCCAGGTCATCCTGTCCATTCATTTGGCTCTCTGTGACAGCAATACAGTTAATTGCCTTTTTTTCCCATTGCTGAACCTACTGGGTCATCCTGGAGAAGCTGATTTTGTTTTCTTCTTTGACTAAGTGCATGCGCTCTTATGGATTTTTACAAAGCAACCAGAAACATCTAGGAAAAAGCAGGAGTGAAAAGCCCTCAATTTCTTTTTCTATGAATAATTTAGTGCCAACTTAACTGAAACGTTTGAAAAAGAGATTTTTGGTGCCTAGCTTCATTAAACCCTCTATCCCCAAATGTATTCTCTATCAGTGTCAGCATCCACCACTTCATCTTGTCCCAGTCACAGCAAGGGTCTTGTGGAAATAAAATGCAGGGGAGGGAGAGGAAAAGCAGATTATTGTTGCCATTATGCATGTCTCTGTGCTGTGTGTGCACACATGCTCTATAAACTTACAATAGGGGGGAAAAAAGCGTCTATTTGAAAAGAAGGAATGAAGCTCCAAGCCACGTCAACTTTCCAAAACGAAAACCCCTTTTGGGGGTACCAGCCACGCTCTGTTGAGTTAAAGATCATTGTGCCACACTGCAGCCTCCCTCTCTGGAGCACGTGCTTTAATCAGAGTATTATGTTCTCATCCACTAAGCTTTTACCAGCACAATGAGTGGGACCTCCTCCACTTGGCAGTGGTTTCTGTCAGCGATCTGTCTTCTGCAGCTATTTCCGTGGGAAGGCCCTCCATCTGGTGCTTGGCAGGGAGGGGAACTTTCCTCTCAAATGTTTTCTCTCGCTGTCTTGCGCGCTCCCCGTTTAAGGTATACCCCTTGGAAATCTTCAACTTCCAAGATTTATTTTTGCACAGGGTACACACTTGGTTTTACGTGGTCTGGCTTTCTTTTCTTTTAACAGAACTCCACCCCCACACCCTGCTTATCCTGGCAGAGGGCGAAGAATGCTGTTTGCTTTAACATTACCTTCAGTCTCAGTACACAACAGGTCAAAAGATGTGACAAGTACACATGCTAATCCCTTTCCCTTTCAATTAATAGAATAACACAGATGGGAAAGTTTACATTGGGATCTGACACTTGCTCCAAGCTGAAGTTAAGAAGGAGACGGGGTTGGACATGGCCTTTTGGATCAGAGCAGTTACTACACAAACTCACTGCCCCACTCAGCATCAAGTTGCTCCTGTCATCCTAGACCCTATTTGCTCTACTAAGAATGTTCCCTTTCCCTTTCTACTCTCCTTTTGAGAGTAGCAGGTAGAGTTGGAGAAGACTTCAACAGCTTTTGGAGAACAAAATAATCCCCAAGAATCAGTGATGTTCAATTGAAAAAATTTCAATGTTTTCTGCTGAAACACCACTGTTCGTTTTGAAATGTTTTTAAAACATTTGGCGTTTCTGAGCATTGAAATATCACATGAGAAAATAATTCCTACTAAACCCAGATACGTCCTTAGCAATAATAATTTGATTTCACTAAACCATAGTACCAGTTTTGTCTTGTATTGTTTGAGACTGTTAATGTATTTGTTTGAGACTGTTTCTGTTTCATTTGATTCTGTTTTCTGTTTCTTTTTAACATCCAGAGCATGTCCTCTGGCATTCTGCATGGTGTAGCCCATCTGTGAGTTTACACACCTGAAGATTTGCCACTTACATTATTCCTGCAGGAAACACACAGCAGAATAAGACCTAGGATTATGCCTATGATGGGAAAAGCTGCAGCGATGACTGGCTGAAAGAGCTGATCCATCACACACCAAACACCACTTTCTTCCCCACCAGGTACATACCACCTGACAATGTCTTTCATGAGAACCTTCTGCCAGCTCCCCATGAGGGATGCAAGATCCTGATTACTGGGAAGTCCTTAAAATTAAGGTTTTGAGGGTATGTCTGTAACGAGATTAATATCTAGGATCTATTCTTAGACAGTCATGGGCCTCAGGGTATAAACCTAAACACTGAGCAAATGTATTTTCTACCTTAACAAAAAAATCCCAGTTATATAAATAAAACTATATCGTAATTAATGAAGATATGATTAGAGATATAATTTAAAACATAATAATTTTTACTGAAAAAGAGACATATTTGCACTGAACTTACTAGCAATTAAAATAATTTGTATTAGAAACTGTGCCTATAAGGTTTGCATAACCACAAATGCATTGTTCGTGGGAAGCACCCAGTGACCTGTTTTCTGATTAGAGAACTAACATTTGTGTTTGTGAATCACTGCCTATCTTTTTAATCTAGTTTCTTTCAAAATTTGCAGTTTCAGAACTGCTTTTTCACGTTGCTTTAGATGCTTCTTCATGAATTTCATAGCAGATAGAGTGTGTACCTGTTTTCAGCCCACTACTACCGATAGCCATGATAACTCACAAAAATCACGATACCAGATTCGAAACTCAAGATCTCCATCTTTGATCTGACAACAGCAGTGAGGCTCATTCATGCACACATGACCATGCAGAAGAAAGAGTAGAGCAAGCTCAGTTCAAAGACACTCAAAGCCTCAAATTTACGGAAAGGATCCATCTAGATCAATGGAGAGATGCTTCCCCAGAGGAAGCATGAGGAAGACCAGCTTAAACTAGTTTTTTGTATTGTAGTCACTAGGATGAGGTGAGAGAGAGCCTACGATGATCAAGGTTGGCCCACAGTGGCTCGGATATACAGGCCAAGATTCAGGACATCTCAGACTGGGCGGTTTTCTGAGGTTTTGGCATTGAGTCATGCTGATCTTTCTTCCTGGTTAGTGCATGAGGAGATGGGCACCTCCAGGGGAACTGAGTGTCCCACAAAAGCTCTGGTCTGACTCCTGAAGGTGCATTTCTTCCTTCTCTGTAGAAAAGCCTGAAACAGCAGTACTTCCACTATCACTGTAGCGATTAAATGTGGATCAGGGAAATTCAGGTCGTGATTCCTCCGCAGAGACCAACATTCCCATAGGTTCTGGGGGAAGGTCAGGCTCCTTATGTGGGGCAAAGCACCAAAAATCTTTTGTCATCCTGACATTTACTTTCTGTTGTAATTTCGCTTCTGACTTCTTGACTAAGACCTCTAGCAAGGCAGAGCAACTCTCGCCCATCACAAGGAAAGCTTTTACAACATGGGTGACTGCCCACAAAAAACACAGTTGAGACCACCAACTGTTTTATTTGTTTTTGTTCCAATTTCTGCTGATGGAGAAGCTTATGAGATACAACTCATTTCCCTGGAGGTCCCCAGGGAAGCAGCGGTCAGACAATCCTTTTCTAGCCTGCTTGGGGCAATGCTGTTGGTATAGCCCTGCTGGCACTGAGCTTAGGACACGGTGCTGGTATGTGCCTTAGCACAGGTAGCTGCACCAGTTAGTAAACTCTGCCTAAATGAGGTCTGATTCAATGCAACAGCCGGCTTATTTCAGCCTCCAAACTCTTGGGTTTAGATGGCAAACGTTTTAATTCACTGCTATTCAGAGACTGATTTGAACAAGTTACCTGGAGAACAATGGCTTAGGGTCCTGAACTACAGGTTGCAAAGAGTGAAACAAAAATCTCTCATAATGGGTATGGTGCTAGAGAGGCTCCATGATGGGTGTGAAACACTGTTGTGGCCTTTTTAAAAATAGCTCCCTACAAGCTGTAGAATCAAATGGAGGTTTTTAGATCTATATCTGCCTGCAGACCTAAGTTTTAAAATTTCAGATGCCTTTGCATTTCTCTGTACTAGGTTATAGCCACAGGTACCACCCAGTGCAGTAGGTAGCATCCAAATTGCATCACCCTTTGGCTAATTTGAGTGGGAATTTTGGTATCCTTTGGAATCACACTCCTCCCTGCTTCCTCCAGTTTGAGGGAGGCCAGTAATTTCCTGGTGGCCATTTAACCTCAGGAGGCCTTTTTGCCTTCCCGTCTCCTACCCCACACAGCCTAAGATGCTCCTGCCAGCAAGCTGAGCCGAGGTTCGCCTCGTTTCCTCCCCTGTAATTCCACTCTTTACTTTGAAGAGAAAGGTGGTGAATAGATTAAACTTACTCCTTCCTCTGTGGCCAGTCTATCAGTCCTTCCTGTGTATGGGGACATAGAACAAGCCACATCGAGTTCGAGTCGTAATTCAGATAGAGACAGATCCTTCCCTTTAGCTGGACCTTGTTTATGAATATCTCAAAAAATTACAGTTCTGCCATGTAAATAAATTATCCCAGCACACCCATCTTACAAACCATCCATGCTATAGTTAGGACTTGCCTCTACTGATGTTGTTTGGACTATTTCCACCAAGTTTAGTTTGAGCTGGATGATCTTCTTAGAAATAATTTTTTGACAGTGTCATTTACGGTTCTTTGTCAATTTCTTTAATTCAACCTATTTTCATATAAGAAAGATCTTTGCTTCCTAATGCAGTAGGCACAGCGCAGACCTCATCCCTGTAACCTCACAAGCCAGAAACCGTTATAAGATCATGTCCACAACAAGCAGTAAAACCTTGTTTTATAAAAATGTCTCATCTATCCAGAAATCGGGTTTTCACAATGGGGCTAAGGCATAGCAAGAATGCCAATTCATTTAAAGCATACAATTATGTATGTGTGTGTGTGTAGATTATAAAACTGGGAAAGACAGCTTGAAGGTAAATGTCCAGTGAGTTATTTTTCTGTGAAGATAACCTATGTTTATCTTCACAGATATGTTTATCAGAGATCATGCGACTGATCAAACCAAATCTATAACAAAGCCTTCAAAATATAGGTTATTTTTGGACCAAAAGAATAAAGTTGCCCTCTGCCACGACGCCTACAAAAAGAGCTGGTAATGCCAGGGAACATGATGTGCTGGGATTATTGCTTATCGTGATTGTCGCATAGATGTCTTTTATTTCTTGTTTATTTGTCTCCATCTCTCTCTTTGTCCTACATTTAGATATCAGGCTCCTTGGGCAGAGCACGATTTGGCATTCGTCATTACAGCGGTCGTTATTCCCAAGGGGCTCACGATCTGGGACCGAACA
The DNA here is from genome assembly GCA_035590215.1 of Microhierax caerulescens. NCBI lineage: Eukaryota > Metazoa > Chordata > Aves > Falconiformes > Falconidae > Microhierax > Microhierax caerulescens. Next base: position 4,594,859 of record JAVJGJ010000002.1, read on the forward strand.
ATGATGATGATAGATATTAAATGTAAGTCACAAAACAAAGCTCCATGGCTGAGTTTGAATTTGAAAATGCAACATTATAAAAGGTTTATGAGAAAGCACAAATTTTGCAGAGTCATGTTTAGTTCCTCTTTCAGTCTCTGGTGACAGCCTGTATTCCAGGAAAGAGGTGACTACGTGCATCTAGTAGTTTCCTCCCGGTGATAACCTCTGTGAGTACTTAACAACCCCAGATATGGCAGAGAACATTGGGTCACAGGTTTATATTTTATGTGACTTTCCTAGAAATCATATCTCCTTTGGTCACCAGAGCAACCCATCTCAGCACTTGCTTTCTGAGAACTGAGTTGACTCAACACTCCTAGGTGGTTTTTTTTCTCCTTGGCATGCTTCTCTTCCTTCACCTGATGCCATCCTGCCTTGTTCCTTGGCACCGTTGTTATACATACATGCATTTCAATGCTGTTTGCAGAGCCTGAGTGTGCCATTAGAACACGGTCCTAGACGAGGGGGAGAAAGAGGTAGGTTGGAGAAGCACTATTCCTGGAAGACCACCAGGAGATGGAAAACATCCATGAATTCAAAGCTGTTTTCAGGCAGCCTAAATTCTACCTATGTTCTCATGCCTAATGTTTATCCACTAGATATTCTGGACATTCAGGGTTGCCAAACCAATAGGAAACCAAAGTTGAACTAGGAGAATTAGATGGAATACAGCTGTTGGAGGCCACATGAGTCTGTGTCCTTCATGGTCATGGAGCTTACTGGCACAGCTATGTGTATAATGGCCTATTTTTGTTTTCTGACAATTCTGAAAACATGCACCAAAAATATTTGTAAAGAACTTCTGAGTGTATTCAAAACATTCTGTCTTTAAAAAGCGTGTGAACTGAAAAGCTGTCAGCTTTACTTCTTGGGTTGAATGGGAAGTTTCAATTTAATTTTGTTCTTTTAATTGTTTTTATTAAATTTTCTCTAAGCTTTAAATGAAACCCCCACAGAATTTGAAATAAGTTTAAAATTATTAATGAAAAATGCTGATCTTTCCTTTTGAAAATTTGAAAGCTAAACATGTAAATGTTTTTGAACTGTTTTCATAGTTTGAGATGGCTGTTTTAAAACACCAGATTTTGGAGAAACTTATCACAGAGCTGGGGAATATTTTGGTTGGTCAGAAATGACATTTTGGCAAAATCTTTGCTATAACACCTCGACCAGCTCTAGGCATCAGTCTTGCCTCTTCTCCCTGCCTGTATCAACTCCTTGAGACACTGCCAAAGGCAGTAGATGGCTTCACTCAAGGCAAGGGCTGTAATATTGTTTGGTCCTAACGTGACCTGTACAAGTAGACGAAAGGTATCACCATCTCTGTTGCTTGGACTTTTTGATTTTCTAAGGGTTTATAGCATCAAACTGCCCATACTACCACCAGAAAGGCAGGCGGTCTGAGGTGTCATTGAAGAAGGGAGTCTGTACGCTACAGGTGACACTGCGCTTCTTATTTCTGCGTGGGAGGGTTTCTCTCAGGCAGTGTTGGCCGAATTACTGAGCTGTGGGTTTATACTGTCTCGGGTGCCCGCTGCGTACAGTGTGCATGTTTGCACACAGCGGGAAAAGGTGTCTGCTCATCCATTCCCAAAGACTGGAGTAGAAGTCCCTCCACTTGCAGAATGTATATCCATCTGTTGATCCTGCTTGCAAACGGAGAAAGGCAGTTAACGTGGTGGAAGCAAGATTAATGCCTGGGCCTTTACTTGGAAGTAGGCCAGTAAAATGAAATAAATGACCACAAAGAGTGGAAGATGATCAATTAAAATTTCTTTAGAACAAAAAGGCTGCTGGTATGACTCCAGGAACTCAGGGTCAAGTCCAGGTTCGTGCTCACTGCCAGGTTGTACTTCACTATGGAAGTCACAAAGTCATCTGGAGAAGTGATTCGGTGAAATAATTTGCCATTTGCCTGGGATCACTCGCAGATGTCCCGGGACATTCAAGAATGCAAAATTATTTCCTTAATAAGAGGACAGTGGCACTGAATCAACAGCGAGACATATTTGATGCGTGTGCTTCTCATGGTACCTGCCAAAACCACGAGATACGGTAAGAATGGACCTGTGCGGCTGGAAGGCAGAAAGTCCGTCTCTGGCAGCCCTCTGTTGTGACTTCCAAGTGAGAGAATTGAAGCAGTTGAAGTGCATCTCAGCGTGCAGTGTGCTACTTTCTTTTTTTTTGTTGTTGGTTTTTTTTTTTTTTGCCACTTCACACAAAACTGTGGGGTTATTTTCCTCTTCCAAACTGAGGAAATCTTCTCTGGGAAAGTACGGTTCCAAGCTGTTTAAGGAAAGAGCTCTTTGAACACCTTTCCCACTTTTTTTTCCTGCTGAAGATGTTCTGTCTTACCTTGGTATCATAAAGACCCTGTGACTATGTTTTGTTTTTTTTTACTTATACTTACCCTAGGATGTAAACTGTCATCAGGATGTGATAGCATTTGGCAAATGGTGACTTGTAAAGGTGCAGTTTTGAGTAAATAATAAAAAAAATAACCTGGGCAAGGTTCAGCCTTTAGGAGAGTGGAGCTGTCTCTGTAATGGTTACAGTGACAAATGTAAAACATTTGTATAAAGGGAATATATTAGTCACCAGCTTTTATTATAAGCCTTTCACATTCTTTAATGACCAGAGTAGGCTTTAGGCAGCCAAGCAGGGGACTGTATGGCCCCTAAGTGCCTCTTACAGCCTTGTAAAACCAGGGCATGATCTTACCTTCTCTTATCTCTAAAGCTACTTGTGAAACAAAACATACTGGTGGTTGGCTTGCTAAC
>JAVJGJ010000002.1:4597734-4655266 GCA_035590215.1 Microhierax caerulescens
ATGAACAATCAAGATTTAAAAAAAAATAATCAAAATCCACAGAGCAAAGCCTCACCATATAAAACCTGCCCAGTTCCTTTGCCTTTCCTGTGAATATGAGCGTGTGTTGCTTTTAATTTGTGACTCTTGCAGCTATTGGGAGTGGCAGAATGCTTTTCCTTATTTATCTATTTATTTGAAAGAGTTTTAAACCCCTGCACAAATCTGGGTGCGGGCTTGTGAAAGAGAACTCGCAAAGGCTCGGCGTGGCAGTGTTTTGTTCTGCTTTTAGATGCAATTTTATCCACTGCCGCAGCTGGCTGTTCCTCTTTCAGCAGTCAGGCTCGCTCTTCAGACCATGTGCTTAGGATAGCTTATAAATTGCCAGGGTAGATACAGACAATTGTGTCTGGCAGCATGTCTTTATGGTGCTGGTGGTAAAGGAAAAGCATATGTAATGCTATTGAATGCCACTGGAAATACGATGCCTGGCTGGTGCCTCGTGCCATCTCTGATCCAAGTGATGGCGGTTCTGCAGTGACGGTCTCCTTGATATTGGTCTTAAACTATTTTCCCTTAGAAGTGGCAAGCCTGCTGGATATCTAAAACAAACCGTAAGAGAATTTAAGACAGATGAACTCTGGAGGTTTGGGGTTTTTGTTGTTGATGTTGGTTTTTTGTTTGTTTGTTTCTTGAGATTATTAGGGCCTGAATAATAATTATTCAGATTTAATCACATCTGAAAGCACCTCTGATCTGTGTTAGCACCCATTGCTATTGAGATATCTACATGTAGCTGCCAAAGAATGGTCAATGAAAGGGTGTCAGAAAGGAAAATATACAGTTGCAAGTTTTGAAGGGTCTACTTTGATCAGGAAGAAAATGAAATGCAAGTGAGGCACTCTACATGGTGTCACTCGGAGACCTCAGGGAAGCAAGTGGCAGTAAACCATCATCATCAGCCATCAGGGAACCCAGTTCAAAGCAGTGGTTTGATAAAACATCCGTCTTCAGCACAGAGCAGCTCAGCCTTGCTCATTCAGCATCCTCAAATCTAAAAAACTTCCTTGACTCAATAACTACCACTTTCACACTAGTTAGACAAAAGGAGCAATAATCAGAAAGCATTTACAATTAACTTTGCTCACCCAAGCTGTCTTTGGCAAGCAGGTAGGTATGAAAGTTCATAAACGTTTGAAGTGTTGGGATCTTAGCACAGAGTGTCAGAAACCACTTCATTTTTAGCCATATTTCACCAAGATGAGTTGACAATTCAAGATCTCAAAATACTTGGCAAATGGGTAACTTCAGCACCTTTTGGCATATTCTAACCTAATCATGTTGAAAAGCTTTCTTTGACCTCAAGTCTCTCAGGCATTGCTTATGTACAAACAGATCCACATTTTGCAATGAAAAGTTGGTTGTACTAGGAAAAAAAACAGGATTACCGTGCCTAACTCTGTTAGTGCCATATGTAACTTCTCTCGACCTTTTTAATTACTGCCCCCTTGGCTGGGCAGCCTGTTGCCGGGGGAAGGTGCAGAATGTGCTGTGACCTCTCTCCTCGGGTGGTGGGACAGGGGTTCACGCCGGTGACCGAGCGTGCCGTCTCTGTACGGCGTTGCTGATGAAGTGAAGGGATCGTGTGCTGCTGGCTCTGAAGAGAAAACAATCACTCTGAAATCTCAGAGCTTCCTTAGAAATGTAAAAAAATGGGGTGGGAGCATAAGTTAATTGTGCTTTTACACACTGTTATACTTGTCACCGTGCCAGACTCTACATTTCTTCCAAGGGTGAAATGCAAACTCCAAATTCATGTGGTTATGAAACAATTTCAGTATGAGCACTCAGCGAAGAATTATAAAGTGGGAAAGACACAGTCCTGTGTCACAGCTGGTTGGGAATGGTCTGAACTGATCAAGGCTTCTTCCAGCTCGGAGGAGCCCTTTGGAGTGTATTGAAACCATCCTGCATCTGTACGTTGAATGTATATAAGGTACTACAGAAAAGCTGATTTGTTATGACATTTCTGTGATTAGGAGATGAGGCAACTGGCAGAAGGCATCACCGTCATTCCAAGAAATCTCGTTTCTCTGCAATTGGAGATTTAAGAAATTAATCTGCTTTGCCCTGATTTACACCAGTATAAACTCAAACACTGGAAACTGGGCATGGCAAGAAATCTCTGGCATTGCAGGGGACTTCTAGAGGAATAGCAATTGCAGTGGGAGACCTTGATGACCAAGGACCACACACCATTTTCTCTCTGGCAGTAACGGGGCCTGAGGCACCTGAGGGCCTTGGTAAGCTAAGCTGGGGTCAACCCCACTTTCTTTGAGTCCTGAGACCGAGGGAGTGTAACTCCATTTGAAAACCACATTATTAACCCTTGTGATTTCAACGTGACCATGTGTGCTTCATAGAGACTGTAATTGCAAGGTCAGACCTGATTTGCATCACCACGGAAGGAGAACCAGTCCCAGATAAGTGCCTTATCGGACAAACAGCGTTTTGCTTATTTTTGTTATCGGAGATGAGTCAAGGGGGATAAAAATGCAGAAGGAGGGGGTCAAAATACCCTGAAGCTAAATCTAAACTGGAGCAAATCCATATTAAAAACTCGAAGGTGCTAACTAGCACATGCAAATCTATTATTTTAGATATGTAAACTGAAATCCTTAACAACGTGTCGTAGCCTAACTCGCACTCGGGTGCTTAACTCCCATTGATAACACCATGTGCTAATTCAGGCACCCAGGTTTCCGTGTAATATTCTTACCATGAAGAACAGTTGGTCCTCAAGGAAAACATTTACATAGATGACAGCTATTTTCAGGAAAATGAAAAGTACTGGGTGAAAAAGGAGGTTTTGACATTGTGTGAAATATGGGGTTTACACACAGTAGTTTTCGCTGTGTGTATATAAATGGGTGATTTACCATATATTGATTCACACACCATTTGTAAGCGTCTAATTTATTTATTTATAGAGATGTATGGAAACCATGATTTGAAAAGCAGTTTGCGTAACATCTGGTATGTCAGCAATGTAACCTTTCAGCTTACTTGTTGGTGAAAATGTCAATATAATGAACCTGAACGCAGCATTGGTTTACACAGATTTCCTGGCAGACAAAGCAGTAATGATTTGCAATGTCAGAGTAAGTGACATGTGCCCTCCAGTTTTGAGCAGTTTACACAGCTAAGAGGTATGAAAAGGGTAGAGCACGTGGCTGGTTCCCTACGTACTTATGCTGGCAGTACAAATGGCATGTATGTGTGTGGTGTGAAACTTTTCATCTCTTGTTGACCCCAAATTTTTCAAAAGCAACCTTTGATTTTCAGTGAAAATGTGTTGTGGTTTGGGTTGGGGGTTTTTTTGTTGTTTTGGTTTTTTGGGTTTTTTTTGGGGGGTGGTTGTTTTTGGTTGTTGGGTTTTTTTTTAATACATGGGAAAAAAGGTAAAAGTCATAGACCTGAAGGTAACTTTAGATCCTGGTAACATGTAATCCATGAGCCTTCCCTGGGTGTGCTTGTTTCCACTACTTTTACAATTTATGTGTTTTCTACAAAGATATTCTGCTGGGATGCAGTAGAGGAATCCAGTGGATTCTGGATTGCTCTTAATAATATGCCAACAGGAATGACAACAATAATATGTGGTTTACACCTTTATATTACTGTCTGTACAAGATAGGTCACATAAATCACATCATATTTTTTTCACTCTGGCTTATTGCCTGACACCTTTGAAGTAGGAAAGTAATAAATGTTGATTTTGAATAGCAAAAAAACCCCACTTAACTGTAGAAGCAAAGTCCAGTGATGGCATCAGGTGTTCTCCTTGATTTTTAGGGAGTTTAGACCTGCACAGAGAAGTCATTTGCCCAGTTCTCACCAAACTATCAGTGTGAAAAAGCAGCAGACCTGGCCTTAGAATAGTGCCTCTGAGGGCACCCATCAGCCTTGAGGCTCCATCCCTGATGTGGCGGTGGGTGGGGGGCTGCGTGGGCCAGCGGGACACTGCCTGGGTCACTGCAGGGTGCAGCTCGGCTTCCCCACCCTTCGCCTTCCCCGGGGCAGGGCCTGGGGCTGATAGGGCAGGTTATCTTCTTCCTCCTCTCTGCCTTCCTCGCCTCCCCTGCTTCCTCACCCCAAAGATCTGCTTTGTGCTTTGGATTTCCATCGTTACCAAAAAAGGGTGGGAGAGGGAAGGAGACAGTTACCTAACCGCTTTGAGCATGATTTTCCTCTCTCTCTTTTTTTTTTTTTTTTTTTTTTTTTTACTTTTTTTCCCCCTCCCCCCCCCTTTTTCTTTTAAAAACAAAACAAAAAAACCCCAGATGTTATCTGTTTCCCATTGTTCTGCCCACACTATCCGGTTTGGGGCTGATTTGGCTGGTGTATGACTGTATGTGTGAGGAAGAGAGTCACAGGGAAAGCTTTGTGCATCTGTTATTATCTGGTAGCTTTAAAAAAATTAAAATAACATAAAGCCCCACACTTGCAGCTAAGAGGAGGAAATTTGACCAGCTTTTCTAGAGCTTTCATTTTTTGTGTGTTTTCTAGTATCTAGACTAAATACACAGACTGAATTGATGCCAACGTTTTTTAAGAGCTTCTAAGGGGTTTTTAATCATTCTATCCTACTTGTTAAATACATTTTCTATTTGTCCATAGTTAATATTTCCTTTATATGGTTAAAAAAAAAAAAAAAAGTTGTAAAGTGATATTTTCCTTTTAATCCAGTTGGCCAAGCTCCATCAAAGGAGACCAGAGCACATCCAGTAACCCCGGGTGAGGTGCGTGCCCCTGCACCCTCCAGTGCCCAGCTGGGGGGCGATGCAGGAACAGAGCCCCCCCACATCTCCCCCAGACCCAGCTTCCCCAGCAGGGGAATACAGCCCAGAGCAGCTCCATTCAGCAGGTGTCCTGACCGGGGTGCCCAGCAGGCACGACTTGCAGTTGGAGCGCCCTTTCCCTGCCATCGAGACACATCCTGAGATACTTTCAGATTTTCCAGGATTTGATGATCTGATTTTTAAAAAATTTGTTCAAAAATCACATTAACCATTTGTGTGATACTTCTGATTATAACCCTGTTTAAGCAAAGGGGGGTGGGGGTGGGGTTATATAATACATGACATGCTTTAAGCAAATGCTTTTTTAGCCTGGACCTTTTTAGCAAAATGCACAAATTCAGTGCCTCGCCTGGCAGATAGGATGCACCTGAAACTGCATGAGAGAGCCTTGATAAAGGTTGTGGGGGAAAGAAGGAGGTGCTGGAGAATATCGGGCAGGGCCAGGCAAGGTAGGACACGATGAGCCTGATGAGAAATATTTGTGTATGGAGAGGTAAGATATAAAAATCATTAGTTGCACAAAGGAAATATGGCTAAGGACCTTGTTGGCTGAGGTTGTTGGTTTTTTTTAAAATGTACCTGAACAATAGCAAAACCCCTATAAATAAATGAATGGCGCTGAAGTTTATTTATTTACTGCCTAGTGTGGGACTCCTGCTGAGTTTTCCCTCCAGCTGTGTCGACTCAGGACCCCGGCTAACTGGGGCTCTGTGTAGCACTACATACAACACAGAGCATTATTTAGAGTCCCGGGCATACTTCCCACTGCATTAAAATCAAATTGAGTTCTCATAGGTCACGTTGCTGGCCTGGCTGGTACGGTCCTGACAAGGTCTTTCCCCTTTCCCAGTTTGTTGGGCATTCATTCTTTTTCTTTAGCTGGATTGGAAAATGAGGACAGGGCTGAGCTGAAGCCCTAATCCTACCAAATTTCTTTGCTGTGTAGCCAGAACCTGCCCGACTCCCTCTCCCTCTACTATATTTTTCCTGTAATGTTAACTTTCTCTGCTTCTTGTTTACACAGATGGAGGCAACACATTTCACTATGAAAACAAAAGTACGTAACTGCATCTGCGAAACTTCGGCACATGCAAGTGGCAGCTTTTCTCTGACCTCTGGTTTCTCAGCTTTAAACTAAATTCTAAAATTTAGCTTCTCGGCTTCAGACTCCTGGAAAGATGTGAATCCCTTGAGTACCCACCTGACCAAGCTTCTTTGTTTTCGTGCTTGTTTATCTCTCCTGTTATTTCATTCTCCAATTTGAACAAAGAAAGTGCTTCTCAGGCTACAAACCCACCATCATTTCAGGTAAGCTTCCTTCTAACGCACGGGCAAGGGTGGTCTGGGTGTGCACACCAGTTGCTTTTTGGTGGACACCAAGCCCCGGACTTAGAGGCTGCAAAGAGCACAGCAGCACATGCACGTCCGTGGAGAACAGAGCTCCTTGCTTTTACATTTTCAGAAATGCATGAAGGCTGAAAGCAAAGCTCCTGATTAATGTGCATTTGGAGGGAAAGGCCTAGCAACCACCTCCAAATGCCCTGGGAGGCTCCTTTCACTTGTGCTATGAAGGAAAGAGCAGTGACTAGAGGAGAGTTTGACTTGACTGGAAATGAGGTGAGGAAGAGAATAGCAAAAAAAAAAAGAACAAAAAGCATCGGGCAACTGTTAGTTCAGAGGAGAGGCCCGCATGGGGTTGAGTTTCGTTTTAAGGTTCTGATTTACCTAAGCTGAGCATGGCATCAGCTGAAATTCAGAATGAAACTAGGACACAAACTTAATTGCAAAACCAGCTGAAACCACAGGATGCAGTCATAGAACATTCTCACTCATTGAGGCTGGCATAGGATTTCAGTCTGAGCTTCAGCAGGAGGTTTTGGGGGGCCTAAAACAGATTCAGGGAGTTAAAATTCAATTGCTTTCCCAAATTCAACCCTGGACAACCCAGAAGTATTGAGGGGGTAATTAGAGAGCATCTACACGAGTAGGAGTGAGGACTTGCTAGCACATTGCTTTTCTACTTAAGACCAAAATTTGTAGGGTATATGTTGTAATTTGGTGTAAACAGATATGGTCATCCTAAAATACATCTATCCAATGTCATGATGAGTGAAACAGAAAAGCCAAAGGTCAACAGCTGTTCCTCTTACCAAAAAAAAACCTAAGCGAGAACCTCAGACCTACTGAGCCTGGCCAGCCGCAGCTTTTGCCTCTTCTAATTGCCAGCCATTGATGGCCGATTCCTGGAAATAACCAGGGAGAGAGAGAGGCCTGTGCTGAGCATGAACAAACTTGTGGTTGCATTGAAAAAGCCAAAACAACAGCTTAAAGCGAGTCATTCCAGCAGTATTGCTCCCTCGCCTGTCACTGTCTCTCTGCTGCTCCCTAAGAGAGTATCTGCTGCTGCAGACATCTATCCCCTTCGGATTTCACTGCTCCTGCCACTGTAGCGCTTTTGTCTATAAAGGCAGGCTTTGTCTGATCTCCGTAGCCTGGAGGGTGCTCCGTCCTGTAGTAGGTGTGGAGAGGGGTCCTGTGGGATGGGTGCAGGCTAAAAATGTGATAGGGGTGAAGCTGTGCAGGGGAGAAGCTGCCGAGTGTTTGTTTCTCCATGGTATTTTGGAAAGCCCAAAATTTCTGAGGCTGTGAGACTTGTCGTCCTTAGCTTTAAGCTCGGCTCCCCTTGGATACCCTGAAGGGCATGAGATTTGCAGGAGGTCTGATCTTGTGCGTGCTGGGGGAAGCTGGGGGCCTGGTGCAAAACCTGTTTGTATCTGGAAAACAGTTGCTGCTGAGCTGCTGGGGTTTTGGATAGCAGAGAGGTGAATCCTGCTGCTGGGACAGACGGATCGTTGAAACTTGCAGGTTTTTCTGGTGCCTTTGGCGTTTGGATTTAGTGGGTGTGGAACCAGGCTTTTCACTTCTGCTTTCCATGTGCATGTTTGGTGCGATGCACACGTGGTGTGGAGTTTTGCAATCGGTAGATTGCCCCATCGGTTTTGGTTTGTTTCTCTGACTTTTACGAAGGATGAATGGGCTACCACTTCTGGGCAAAACGTGCAGCACTATATCGGGGGAGGGAAATCCAAGAGGAGGAGTATCTGAATGCTATTTGTCTTACAAGCAAGCACATGTAGGCGTTTATTATTTCTGAAGGCTCTCTTGTCAATCGGACATTGATCAGTCATGATATCTGTTGCAAGTTCTTGTCCCCCGGAGTCGTTTCACACAGTTTGTAGTTTGCTTTTTTAAATCCCCCACAAATAAAGCCCAGAATTATCTCCCTGTCCCCACAGAGGAGTGCAGGAACCTCCTGGGAAAATGCTGCAGGCTCCAAGGAGGTGGAGAGGTTAGAAGAAGGGGGTGTTTGGGTCCTCTCTACCCTTCCATGGGTTGAGTGGTGAAACCTCCAGTTCACACTGTGAGAGGGAACCCCACTGAGGTCTACAGCAGATGAGACAATGGTCATTTCATTAAAACAAAAACAAAGACTGAGTGCAAACACTGACCTGCGGCTCCAAACCTTCTGAACCATCATCCCGGGCTGCGTCAGGGATGCTTGTGTTGGTGTCCGCAGGTTTGTGCGTGGTTGACACCTCCCATACAGCTGCTGGGAGCTGGGAAGGCCAGAGCCAAGTCGGCTTTCCCTTTCAGCCCATCGGCCTTTATCAGGGAAGAAATACTGTCTGTTTGTTTAGGTGAGATATTAGTCTGCCCCTGGAGCTCCAGGTCACTGTAAATGTAACACAAGCCCTATTTCCTGTTAGGAAAGGGGAAAAAATATGCCTGTGAATTGTCTCTGATGTGCTGCCAATTGTCAGAGAAGATTCAATTTGGTGGAGAATTACTGTGCTCTTAAAGAGCTGCACTAGTGACAGAGATTTAGGGCAGCTACTCCTGCCAGAAATGGGAGATTCGTCTTTGATTTACATAAAACCAGGATTGCAACTGGTAGCAAGTTTCCCCTTTGTGTTGCTCGAGGAAAAGTGAATGGGTTGGAGGGGAGGTTGAAGCAGCAGTTCAGGGTAGCTATTAGTTCAGGGACTATTGTGGGATGCCAGGGGGATGCCTGCACATGGTTGAAGGGCAAAGCCTGCAGGGAGGGCTGGACAGGAGTTTGGTGTAAGGCTGGCAGGTGCTGGAGCAAAGCTTTTTGTCAATGCTCCGCTACAATAAAGGAGAAATGGCATTTTCTTGCCACCTAGCCAAAAAGCCATACCAAAAGACACAGAATTTGCTCTGTGTGTTTGTGCAATGCACACATGTTCACTGCTAATCCAATAAAGCAAGTATGTGACCTGTGGAATGACCCAAAGCTGCTACAATAAATAGTGCTATAGATCACTCATGTATTTTGCTTTCTTTTGCATTTCCTGAATCAAGGCCAATTTCAGCGGTCATCTAAGTGGGCTATGCCTTCCACAAATACAGTGACGTGTGGGCAGGTAAATGGAATTCACCCATTTGGTCTCTCTTATGATAGGGAAAAGAACCCACAAAATCCTCCCAAACTGGAAACAAAATGGTTTCGGCTTATTTTTCAAGATGTTTATTGCAAAGAGTAGTACTACAGCTTAGGTCTGGGTGAAAGTCCAGTGCACTTGGGTAAAGCTGACATTGACAGAGTAGGCCAAGCAACACCCTTGTCTTCAGAAACATTCATCTTCCAACGATTTCTGTGGCAAAGAAATAATTAAAAAAAAAATAAAAATGAAATTGCCCATATGTTAACTGGATATTGAACAGAGAATTTGCAACCTGGCATTCTCAGTGTGTCCATGTGCCAGTGCTGAACTTTCTGCAAAAGAGACCATCTTTTTCATGTTATCCTTAGTGGCAGAGTAACTGTTAAATAAAGGATGTATAATCCATAAAAATAACCCTAAAGAGACTTAATTCTTATTTAGCTTACTACTGTAACGAACAATAGCTTGCTCAGTGGTTGGAAAGAGACCAGAAGAAATGCAGAAAAGCAATTCTGAAGAAGGCAAAGGGTACAAGGCATACTCTTTTGCCATTTGGTCCCCTCTCCTAGTTGTTATTACAGAGCTGGTGGGGTGTCTGGGTGTGATTCAGCCAGTGCCCAACGCTCTCTGTCTCTCCCTAGTACTTCCAGGTAGACGCACACTTTCAATGCTATCTCTCAATCTATGGGCTCTGACCCTGGTGGTGGATGAGTATCTCTCTGAATCAGCTAGGGCACGCCTAGCATCAGCAAAATTATCCTCCCTGCGGCCCTATGAAATAGGTTAAACTCCTCCTGCACTATGGTCCAGGCTTCCAGGCAACGCCATGTAGATTTAATGTGTTCTCTCCAGCCGTTTTTAAAATTCATCAAGGTTTTTCCCGGCGTGCTGGAGCTTGGCAGTGTGGGTGCGCCCGAGCCCATGGGCTGCTGGACTGCAGCGCGGCGGTGCAAAGCGCCTGTGCATGCTCCCGTGGCTGCCCTGCAGGGATACTCCCAGCCCTTCAGCTTTGCCCAGAGGTGTCTTGTTCTGTGGAAAGCACAGAAAGTGCTTCTGTATAGGTGTAAATACGTATTTCTGTCCTCCTCCTTCCACTATGCCTCTGTGTTTCAGAGTAATGCTGTTGCAGGCAGGAAAAAAAGAATAATCAAAATGCATCATCTTATTTCACCAAATGCTGCTCAACAGAGATGTGGGGTCAAAAGTCAGTGCTGCAACCTGAATCATACATCTGCAAGGCTTGTGGCTTCTCCTTTAGCCATGGCAATCACTGCCTTGTGCTGGTCTCCCCCCTGCACCATCTCTGTGCCTCCCAAACATCACCAGCCTTGGTTTTTGATAGAGCTCATTAGCTGATGATTTCTCCGTTCTTCCTACAGCCTTTTGCTGGCTGCCTCCTAAAAGTGTTCCTGCATCAGGCTTTTCGTGCTTTCCCTTGTTGCATCTCTGCTGTGGCATAATGTATGTATGTATATACAATATATATATATCATATATGCTCATGCTAACGTTGAGGGAGAGAAGTGATTTGGCATTAGCTTTGTGCTAAATGAAGGTAGGAGGGTATTACCAAGAAAGCAATATGTTGGGAAAGGTCCCTTTTTCCGTCTCTCTTTGCCTGTGTTCTGAAATCTTTAGAGGTGGCTCCTTCTTCCCAGTCACCCTAAATCCTATTAATCCCTTTTTTTTTATTTCTGTCAGTTGAGAAATATGCCATTATTGCTTGAGGAAGTTTGAGATCTACTTTGAAAGGGTAAAATGGACTTAATCTGTTTCTGGTGTGATAAGTGCATTTTAAGCTTCTTGGTCTGTCGGCACTGAAGATGTCAAAATCTAATGCTTTACAATCAATGTAAGCGATAGTTCTTTTAATACACTTTCTAGCCTAACACTCTGAAATACCTCCTACATGTAGAAATGTCTAGTCACAGAAGACCAGTACTGTTTAGGATGTAGGTGGGCATATCTGAAATACCTAGGGAAAATACATCTGCTACTACAGTGTCACGAACTGTTGGGGAAAATTACTCACCAAACCTAGAATCCAGTTCCTGGGGAAAAGATAATTTCTCCTGAAAACACCTGCAGGGTAAAGTTTATTCCCCTCCTGTCAGTCTGAGTAACAAAGTAAGGATGCTATAATAAATGATGGCAGGGGCTGAAAAAGATGTAAGAGGATGGAAAAGAAATCATTAATCTACTGCACCAACTCTGCTGCATCTGGTAACTGCCAGCAGATACCGGACCGCCAGCACATCACTTCTACCCACAGGTTTATCTCCTCATGTGCACGGTTTGTTTTGCTTGGGGTTTGTGTTTTGGTTTGGTAGTTGTTTTTTTCTTCCCCCCCCTCCATCAGCTCTGAATCTTGTCCCCTCTGTGAAAAGGCTCAGATACCCATCGTTGGCTCAGATCTTACCTTCTTTGTCTCCTGCAGAAGTATTTCCTAAAAATTTCCCTCTGCTCCTTCCCTGACTGCAGTCCGCTGCAGATCCATAGGTAGCCCGTGGAAAACAGCTTAACAGGGTTACCACGGTGTCAGGCTGAAAGTAGCCAGCAACTCTTTTCAGTTTATTATTCGTGCTGTTAAGTATGACCTGGAAATTTGTATCTTTGTATAACCAGATGTCAGTTCCTTCGATTCCTACAAAGCAACTCTTTTTCTCCCCTTCCCCCTCCTTTGCTGGCTATCCAGGGAAATGAAAAGCCCACAACGTGAGTTCATGCTCCCGACAAGATGAGTATTGTCAGGAATATACAAGCTGTGGTTTTTCCTTTCTGCATCCTGAAAGTGAAGAAAAAACGACCTTTGATGTATCCCAAGTTCTGTTATTCTTTTTTCTTCTTTGAGCTAATAAAAGGTATCATTATATTATCACACTTGTGTCCCTTCCATGTTTATCCTGGCCCATATTCTGCTCTGCAACAACAAGAACATAAAACATCCCATGAGAAACCCTAGGTTAAGTTTATTTGACTTTTTTTTTTTAAAAAAAAAAAAAAAAATCCCTATGTTGTAATCAGGATTGTTTTGCTAACTTAGTTCACCGAGGTAGTTTTTGGTAAAGGCTAAGATTTGCTTAAGTGGTCAGAAAAAAAATACATAGGACTGGTTTATGCCTCGCCACCCTGAATTGTAACGTTTTGTTTATTATGACTTCGGGCATGTTTTATTGGTGAGCGGAGAGGTCACAGCCTCGCGTTTAGAACCTGTATTTGTGCTCCATGTGTTCTGGGATGTGAAACCACAGGCAGTCACTGCGCTTTTTGGCTGCCTCTAGGTAGCTGTGACCAAGTGGCCAGACCAGGTCCTCTCCTCCGTGGTCAGCCGGCCGGGAGCAGAGGTGTGATGTTGGCCTGTGACCAGAGGTCTCCAAAAGAACAGATGAGAAAGATGAGGCTGAAATAGCCCCGCCACAGCGTACTCTGCTCTCTTCTCTCTACGCTTCTTTTGCCCTTCCTAATGTTCTTTAAATTCTGAGCTTTCTAGTCAACCTTTTCTTTTGGAAATAAATGTGTTTGGAAAGAAATATGTGTTAATACCCCACCTAGGAAATAATTCAAAGATACGCCCAACTTCAGTAGTGGCGGATCCCATTGCAGCAACTCAGTAGAAAAGTCTCTCCATTCCATGGACGGAAAAATGGGTTTGGGATGTGTCTGATGCTTTGTATTTCCAAAGAAATCAGTGAGGGAACAAAGGTGCCTTCACTTCAGGAGGGTTTTCCAACCTCAGACTGCTCAGTGAAAGCACCAGCATTGCCAGGTAATACATGAAGATGTGGCAAACTTGGAAAGATTTGAGGCAGATTTGCTTTAAATCCATTCAAACAAAGAGGTAAAATTTCTCATATAAAGCATTCAGTGAAGTGAGGGATGTTAAGGTGTATGACGAACAGCCATGCGCTAATTGTTGTGCTGTTTGATTTAAAAGCTGAGCAATTATGGTATAACACAAACATGTATTTATTGCAATCAGTGGAATTGCAACGTTCCACCCTGGATGCTAAATGTTCAGGTGTTTTACTGCCATATGTTTCATGTACGACCTGCGTCAGGGGTATTCAAAATGAGCTCGGTCTGAAGTTCTTCACATACGTTGTGTGTCCATGGCAGATGGTTAATTCAAAGCAGTGTCTAAGAATAAATGAATTCTCATTAGCCTAATGGCTTGTATCTATTTTACAGTGGGGAAAACTGAGGCTCAGAGAATCATTGACTGCATTATGCCACTCGACCCACAGCAGCCCCCAGGTCTAAGATTTTCTGTCACTTGCTTCTAAATTCTCTTTATCTAATGTCACTTTATGTCACTGATACCAACGGTGACAATGCTGGTACAGCCATTCCCTCCCAAATCAAATATCACAGCGAAGCTACTGCAACAAACAAGCCCTGTTGATGAACATCAATGGGTAAGTCTCCTTTAAATATTTCTAAATTCAGCATGTTCATTTTCACCCCTTTGTTGGAAGACTCCTGTTAAATACAACTTTTTCCCAGGCCTTGCTGGGATGGGTAAAAGCACGGCGTTAGTCTGTGACACCACCCTGGGTAGTCCTGGTTCAGTTCTCACCTCCCGTTATTTCATTCTAAGTAGCATGGAACAAGTTACTGAGGAGCAGCCCTTTGGCCTTGGTCTTTTTTTGTTGTTTTTTTTCTTGGAGAGAATAAATGAAGTGAAATTGTCCTGCCTAAACCAAATGACCTATTCAAATGTAGAATTAATGCTTTATAAATACAATGAAAATACGCAGTCTTCTTTTCTTTGCCAAGATGTATATCTTTTTTCTTCCATTCTCTGTGTTTTCTGATGTTATTTTTGTCATGGCTGTTTACAAAATATATATACATTCTTCCTATTTACTTCAGCATCCAGCTTCAAGATTTCTTGTGGTTTCCTCAGAATTACACAAATAATTCATAGCTCAGCCCTCAGAGAAAAGGTATTGCTGAAAGCCACCTGAGGGGAGAGATCACCCCACTGGCTCCGTGACGGCAGGTATTGATGGTCTGTCAGTGCTGGACTCACTGGAGGGGAGTGGGGATTGATGAAGAGAATAATGAGTCTTCCAAAAGGTGTTTACAGGTTTTTGGTGCTAATAACTGTACTAGGGGGTTCACAAGCGCATCGAAAATGAAACCCGAGCAGTGTGTAGCCGTACAGAAAAGTAAGCAGCAATGTATAAATGAACGAAGCAAATACAGTTGAAAGCGTGATGCTGTCCCACTGCGTGGACTTCAGGCTTCAGGGAGGGGGAAGAGACTAGCTAGAGGGGAACAGGAATAAAAGCTGTTGCCTCCTGAGAAGATATTTGGGAACTTGGGATGCAAAGGAATTATGGTGTAGTACTGTGTAACAGCGAAAGCTTTTTTTTTTTTTTGTGCAGATTGGAGTATTTTTACATTTGCTCCAGTTCTTTCTGCCTGACAATGGTCGTTTGCCCATCAGCCCGCAATGGGAAAGCTCTTTCCATCAGTCAGTGTACATTGGCAGCGATTCTGCTTTCCACTCTGAGAACAACCCGCTCTGCTACCAGCAGAAGCTGTGAGAGTTTAACTTTGTTTGTTTTCCTTACCCCCCTAAGAGGAGGTTGTTCCCGAAAACGCTTGTAACGGATTCTCACTTCAGGTATATGTTTCTCCCGTGGGTTCTCAAGCTGTGGTCTGTGGAGTATGAATAGCACATGAAGTCATTCCTGCTGATACCCACAATGAAACATTAGAAAATCATGCAAAGACTGGCATCTCAGTGGAGAAAGGCAAATGTACAGCATTGCCATTCCTTTATCGAACCCAGTCCTAGGGTTCAGCTCTGGCAATTGTGTATTTGCAGATCACTCATCACTGGGATTCCTCCCCCTCCCCTTATTTGCACATATTTATTTATTCCATCTTTTTCCCGTTCCTTTTGGGGTCTGATCCTGCAAGCGCCAGCTCCCGTGGTTGTGCAATCAGCTCTCTGGTGTCCAGAAGTGCATGTGCTTCATGGCAAAGTGACCACAAACTCTGGTCTTTGCTGAACTCAAGGTCTGGTTTCTCCTTGCTGCAAGGCAATGCTCTCTGATGTGCGTGTGTGCACGGGGTGCAAGGGATGACACTTTGCTGGCCTGGAAGAGGAGCAAGCGCTCGTCCCCTGGGTAAGCCACCTTGCACGTTAAGTGGAAACTTTCATTATTTACCAACTGGTCAAAATGATTTTGCTATTGACAGCAGCTTCATTATGTCAGCCATTCCACTCTTTGAAGACATGGGCAAAACAGAGAAAGAGTGGTGGCAGGGAGGGGGAAATTCCATTTCTACCTAAATTGAGTGGAAACATCTTCAGGAAAATTAAAGAAAAACCCGAGAGAAGGAGAAGAGCAAAAGAAATAACTGTAGCCAAAGCCACTTTCCTTTTTCTTTTTCAATCTCCCTTCCAACGTGCTCCTGGTAAAATCATTACAAAGGCCGTTTATTTTTAAAATTGAAAGATTGGGGAGAGTCATAATGAGATATTATGTGTAAAAGTTGCACATAAATTTCCTTCTGTCATATTTTGGGCTCGCCTAACGCATCCCTTTGGCAGGCCTGAGGGAAGCTGATCGTTTTAGTATAGATTGTGTGTGCTTCAATAATATTGCCCAAGGACAGAGCTACTGGGTGGCTGAGTTGGCTACATGCTGATTTAAAAATTAGCTGGGCTTTTATTGGCCACACTAAATTGCTCTCAAGGAAAAAAAAAAAAAAAAAAAGGGAAAAAGTTTTATACCCGCACAAAGAAGCATGTTTGGAGCAAGACTCTTCTCTTCTTTGTCTTTTGGGGAATGCAATTTTTTTTACTGACTGGAGAGTTTATTCTTTCTTAACTTTATGGAGAGCCGTGGAAGAAAGACAAAGTGTTTGTGCTGTGTAATACAGAGAAAATGAGTGTTTGGTCTCTGGAATCTGTCCTCACGGGCTTCCTTGCATGGATCTCAAGGATACGGAGTTATGCTCACCCTGGTCTTGCTCGCAGGTCAAAGGGATCTGTCTTCCCTTTTAAGTTCAAGGGCACAAGATGCCATAAATTTATTACAGAAGGGTCATAGCATAATGTTGTTACTGTGTTTGTGATTAGGCAAGTGTGAGATTTACTGTCACACCTGCAGCCTGAGATCTGTGTCCCTTCCCTGAGTTGTGGGCTTGTCCTGAAGGCCGTGGGAGTCATGTGAGGTTTCTCTGCTGAATTTGGTAGGCCCTGATGAAGATTTTATTTTTTTCTTCATATTTTGACTTCATCACCCCCACTCTCTCTTTCTGAGCTTTTAGTGCTTCCAGGATCTCAGCTGAGGGATCCCCACAGCTGCCAAGTCCTTGGACATTTCCTTTTCCTTTCTTTTCTTGGTCAAAACCAAAAGCTAGTCTTCAAAGAGGCAAAGACCATCAAAAACATAAGAATAAATAGCAATCCATAACAGTCTTTGCCAATATGCTTAATTTAGAGGCCTGGAGTCCAAGTCCTAGCCACATCACCTCTGTGTTCTATTTCTTCGGAGACACTTGACCTATTTATTCACTTTTTGACCTAGCAGACTAAGAAATACAAGATGGAAAAGACATGACCAAAATGAAAGGTTTAAATAAATAGCTGTTAGTGTGGGAGAAGGCCAAATTCATTGTAACTGTAAACATTTTTTTTTTTTTTTTTTTACATGAGTCAAATCTGAGTACCCTTATACTTTGGGCAAATCTAAGTGAACCTGAGCTTCACATCTAGTCTGTGTGTCAGCCCTGTGCCAAACGAAAACTTGAACTGGAACTTGGAAAGCCACTACTTTAGCTCAACTGGTTCAGATAATCGTGCTCCAAACCAAACCTCCCATGCTTGTCCTATTGGGAGTTATAGTTAATTAAATTAAGATTTCAGTCTTCTTCACTGGTATCTTCATCTCTGGGTAGCAGCCTTGGGCGAGGGTGAAAGTGAAACTTGCTTCCTTTGCTTCAAGGCAGCTTTGTCTAAAATCGACTCCAGAATCAAAAGCGCCGCGTGCAGCTATTAAAGCGTGCTCACCGCAAGCTGCTCTGCCAGCAGCTCTGAACCCCCGGCTCCTACAGGTAAGCCAGCCCGCTTTCATCTTGGGTGAATTGTAAAAGAAGGCATCGGGGTTTATTAAAGAGTTTGTGTTGCTAACGTGTCATACATCACGCCATTAATTAAGATAAATTCCTTTTTCCCCAGTTGGGTGGCTACACAACGCTGCCAGCATGTATATATTATCCGTGTCTCCCCACCCTGGCCTAGCCCAAACGCTGCATGACTGATCGCACCCCAGAGGAGCTCCAGCCTCTTCAGGTAAATTCGATTGCTGAGCCTCCAAACCCGAGGAATTAAAGAAACCTCTGCACTGGGCTCTGCTCCCCTTGTAATTAGTACCAGAGCGAGCGGAGCGAAGTGGGGTGCGGCGTGTCCATGTGTTCCCAATCACAGCCCACACAATGAAAATGTTTTCTTTCTGGGACAATCTGAAGAAACCTCACGGGGATCTGGGGCTTTTATATAGATGTGTGCATGTAATAATAATAATTATCCTCATTAGAAAGTTAACTCCAAAGCTCTGCGACGTGCTTTAGAAATTGGTGGGAGAGCCAGATGATGTGCCAAAGAATCCCAGCCCACGCACGACCTCTGGCATCACCCCGGGAGCTGGGGGCAGCGGAGCAGCTCGGAGCGGGGCCAGCCTGTGCCTCGGGCACTGCTGTGCCCAGCACGGGGTGCCCTCGCCTGCCTCCGCCTGGGCTGGGTGGCCACCATGGCTATGTCCTTTGTCCGGCTGTTTTCCCACTGCGTGCAGCACATGGAAACCGGTTGCCGCTTTTGTAATATTTTTCCACCCAGCTCTGACCCCACAGCAGTCACGGAGGGTTTTATTTATCCAGGGTGGTCAAAGAGGCAGCATGCACTCGCCTGAGAGCCCCCCAAGTTTCTGTGCTTCTCAAGGGGGAAGAACTTGTGCACTCCCAAGTTCTTGAGGATCAGGGACACATAATGAGATGCTGGACCGTTATTTTACAGAGGCTAACAATATTATCCCTCTGACTGAGCCGTAGGGTATAATTAGAGCCGTTCAGGAATTTTGTCATTAAAAGTCTTTTGGTTGGAAAATGCCAGTTCTTTGCAACAAACTTTTTGGAGTAAATGGGAAGGTTTCTGGTGTCAAAGGGGGACAGATCTGGAATAACCACTAGCCCTGGGTAAAGGAGAGCTGTGCTCAAGTCCCAGCTCCGGTGAAAGCGCAGGTTACTCACATATAAAATCCAGCACTGTAAAATAGCGGTGAAGGATTCCGTGCTCACCCGGTACACAGACAAACTGTAAGGCAGGGGTTTCAGAACGATCTGTGCTGTCTGAGCAGGGATTCTTCACCATTTTCTATTTCTTAGGAAGCATAAATAAGTTTAAGAACTTGTGCGGCTCTCAAAAATGAGAACATTTCTTTTAAAGGAAATATCAAAACCTGTGCGGGGGAGGTGACCTTCCACAGTGCTCCTGCTGCAGTGACCTCCCCGCTGCCCAGCGCAGGGCAGCTCTTAGGCAGAGACCTGGATCTCCCCATCACAGGTAGACCTGGAGACCAAACCATCTTGCAAGTAATTAGTTAACAGAATGGCACTAGCTGTGCATTGCTAACTCGGTTAGTAATGACACACAAATCCCACACACCACTAGCTAACGATAACAATTTGCCCCATCGTGAAGATAAAACTGTTCCACTGGAGGTGGGATGCCTGACCTAATAAACCATTAGCCTACATCCCACAAATGACAGCTCGCAGGCAAGCATCACTTCTGTACTCAGGACCCTGCAATTACCAAATAACCCTGCCCGAGTACGGCACGCGCAGCAGTAACTCCAGCATGCCAGCCAGTCCTACGCCAGGAAGAGCAGAGCTGCAGGTATCCTATGGGAATATTGCTTTCTAGATCACAGCACGTCCTGGGCTGGATGGGGAAGGAAGGTGCTGGGAAAGCTGTTTGGAAGGCAAGTCAGGTTTCCAGGCTCTGTGCATTATAGGATATAACAAATTAACCAAAGTAGACAACCATGCAACATCCTTCATTATATTATGTTCACTGAGCTCACCTCCCGATCTATGTTTGAAAAGAAAAAAAGGCTTTCTTTTAATAAAGAACTTTTCTGCTGCTCAAGGACTTTGGTTTATTACATGATTGCCACTTCACTAAAATCAACCCGGTTCTCTGGGAAACGATTCTGGCTTTCATGAATACTCAGATTTAAAAGGATTCTGGAAGAAATTACCAAAGTGGGACTTTTCAGTATTTTCATAAAGAAAGCTGTGTTTCTCATTTGAAGGTGAGTTTATGATTTGCAATTTGAATAACATTATTTTTTTAGATAGGAAATAATTGAATTCTGCAATAGCAATGTTCTGAATTTTTCAATATCTCTATTGTCCTGATATCGGTATGGTATGAATCATTTACATTTATTATTGTAAAAGGAAAATATTTGAGATAATTCCTTTTAAAAACCAAACAAACAAAACTGTTAAAAGAAGTGATTCAGAAGTTTCAAGAAGTCTTGACTGTAAGAGAATCTTTTCCCTCCTCTTCTAAGTACCATTTGCTTGAATGTTTCTTAATGTTGGCTTTACATTTGGCTGAGTTTCCTATGTTTTAAAGATCTTTAATTTGCATTAAAAGAAAAAAACAAACAAACAAACAAAAAAAAACCCACCAGAACACAACATGAAAAAAAAAAAACCTAAGCTTGGAAATCCATGTGGTGGCCACTGAGGACTTGCGCTGCTGGCAAATGTTGTTAGGAGCTGCAGATCCAGGAAAAATACTTCTAGAAACTGAGTTTCAGGGGAAGTCCAGAAATTGGAAGAGAATGAGGAGATCCATGAGTCATGAGGTGCCTGGTGTCAAGCGGTACAGCAAATGAATGTCAGGGTTTAGGGACATTGTAGCAGAGAAAGCAGCCACTAGTGATTAGGAGGATGAGTGTATCAGAGAGAAGAAGGGACAAGGATGGAGTTTTTATTGGTATGAGTTTGTGTCAGTGCTGTATTTCCAAGGGACAGGGAACTCACCATGAGATCAAGCAACAATGCCTACTTTGATGCTTTTTTCCTGCCTAAAGTCTGTTTTTCAGGAACTTATTTAAAATAATGGGATGTCAGTTTATTCAGGCTAAATTTTAGCGTTGACTTCTATGTACGGGGAGCATCACCTGAGCTAAAATCATGTATGAACTCTGCAGACCCTTTGGCACCTCTTTGTAAGCTTTCCCGGGGGGGGAAGGTTTCATTTTTAGGAATGGCCTCTTCTGTCTCTGTTTCTTTTTCAGGTACCCCTGCTAGGTCATCGGTTCACTAGTCTGGGAGTTTCCTTACAGTGTTTAGGAAGCGAAGGACCAGCTTTCTGCAAAGACACCAATAAGCACACCACCTACCCACACTTCAGCTCTTAGGAAAGTTTTCATGCTAAGCCTGTTTTGGCTCACGTACATTTTTTCTCTAGATTTTAGTCAGAAACAGAACTCAGTAAACTTGAGTCTAGCCAGAAATGACCACCTGAAGCTACGGGCAGGTTCTGATTCTGAATCCCAGTCTGCAGCTGCTTTTTGCGGCTGCGTCCACCCCCATCACAAAACCAAATTCTAATTCATACCCAAATACGCTCTTGATATGCACAGAACTAGCACAGACTTTTTGCAATAAACCCTCACTGCTTGGTTTAGTCTGATATTTATAAACTTGGAAAGAAAATCATCTGAGTTGCATTTTCACAGATATAAAAAATGAGCCATTTCATACACGCAACTGTATTTTCAGAAGTGTTTGTGCATTTGAGCATCCCTTCTTTGTGAGGACTTTTGCAGGAAGGGCTGTGCAGATGGCCAGACCTGCACCGACACTTTGGGAACATATTAACTGCTATTGAGTGGGTGGATTAGGTGCACTTTTCGTGGGCGCAATTAACCACTCCAAAATTTGATGACAAAGGAATCATTATGTTCCTGAAAATGTTTATTATATAAATATTGTCCTTTCTGGTTCAGTAGTGTATTATTCTCATTCCTTTTGTACAGCCATAAAACTATCCCTGCTCTTGCTTTTCCGAACTGGTGTAACTGGCATGTGGAATGCAACAGCTGGTTAACTCTGCAACGATCCAAGAGCAGCAGAAGACAAGGAGTGCAGAGGGGGCTGCCTTCTTCTGCCAAGTGTAGAACTAAGCAGCTGCTTTGTATTTTCACATGAGCAAAAAAGGTTTAACTGCTTCACTGCTGAGGTACAGGGTAGATATCATGGGGTATGGCCGCTGGCCCGCAGGGTTACTTGGCTTCAAGGGGCTTATGATTCTCCTTTTGTTCCAAGTAGTGGCTGACAGCACCGAGGACAAATGCTGCTGTCACAGGAGGAATGATTGTAAGGCAGTATTCAAACAACTTGATTTTCTCTCTATCGCATTAAGCATGTCCATATGTGCAAAAATATCCCCTTAAAAGCACATTCTTAAGAGTGTGAATGCTCAAAAGCTGAGAAATATCAATGGAGAGATATACTTTCTGATCATCTTTAATTGTATAAAATAATAGATTTATAAAAGGCTGGGGTGGAGGAGACCTTGAGATGCCACCTAGTTCTCCCTGACTCAAGGCAGGATTGGCTCAGTCATCTAACAGTTGTTAAACCTGTTCTTTGATGTCTCAATTTCTCCTGACTTTTTCAAAAGGAGTGTGGCTTTTTGGAATCGTGGGGAGGTTGCATTAAACCTTGCCAGAACTGAAGATCTGCATCTTATTATGAAGATGGCAAAGTGAATGAGGAAACTGCTGTTAATTAAAAGAAAACTGAGATTCCTCTGTTTAGAGTATCAGAAGTGACACTAGGAAAAGAACATTTTGCTCTTCAAAGTAAATACATCCTGGAGAAACTGAGATAAGAGTTACAAGGGCA
The DNA here is from genome assembly GCA_035590215.1 of Microhierax caerulescens. Taxonomy (NCBI): domain Eukaryota; kingdom Metazoa; phylum Chordata; class Aves; order Falconiformes; family Falconidae; genus Microhierax; species Microhierax caerulescens. The sequence continues at coordinate 4,619,990 of JAVJGJ010000002.1, forward strand.
GAAGTTGAACCCTGTGCGGAATATTTCCATCCATATAGTTACTACTCCTTTGCTGGTGCATGGATGCGGTGGCAAGGGTAATTAGGAAGAGGCTAATCAAGAGTCTTAAGATGTTGTGTCTGATGTGTATTCATGTACAGGTAAGAGAGATGGTGTAGGGGAGCTGCAGTTGCAATCTCAAAAAGAGGTTCTGGAGGAAGGGGCAAAGATGCACCGCAAACGCTCATGCTCCAGGCTCCAACTAGAAAAGGAACAAAGTCTATGAGACTGTGAAGTGCCAGACACCACCCCACAGGTAAGGTGCCAGACACCCAGCTGTTGTGGTTAGCAGGTGTGACAGAAATGCTGACCTGTTGGCAACTGTCCTTAGCAGCTGGAAAAGCTGGGACACGAGTCTCTGGTGGGACACAGCACTGAATAGTGTGGAGCACAACCTGTGGTCACTGTACGTATGAAATTTGGCAGTAAATTGGGTGGGTTTTGCTGAGCTGTGAAATACATTGTGTATAACTTGGGGTGTCGGTGAGGCTGGGTGCTGACAGCAAGCTCTACAAAGTCAGGAGACTGCAGATGGGAAGGAAACATTTGCTCACGATATGATGTGAGGAAACGGGACAGCCTTCACCCCTGCGGGCACGCGGCAGGGAGTCATGAAACACCAGGTTTCAAGCTGACCATTTGCCTCCCTGGAATTGTTCAAAAAATGTGTAGATGTGGTGTTTAAAGGCATGATTTTGTGGTGGACTTGTTAGTCATGGGTTAACAGTTGGACTTGTTCTTAAAGGTCTTTTCCAACATAAGTGATTCTATGATGCTGTGATTTGCCACGTGCACTCTGATGTGCAGGACAAGACCAGCTAATTCTAGGCAAAGGCAAAGTAATTAGAGAGTGATCCGATTGCGGTGCTGAATGCCTGTGCTCTGTCTTCTGTTTATTTGTAACCTTCTGCTTAAAGGTGGTTGCAAATAAAAAACTGCAAGAGCTCTGTGTTCAAACACCAGTTCTGGACCATTCAGTTCTCACAGCGTCATTATGCTCTGAAGAACAGTATCCTTTAATTTCTTTCATATAACCCAGAGAAGTGGAAATGCTTTCTCATCATCTGACATGCCACTGCTGTTGGTAGTAGTACCCAGAACTTCACAATTTTCAGAAAAACAGCAAAGTGTGTGTTCACCTTTATGTATACTGAGAGGCTTCTCTGAGGACTTCGCTGCCGTGTACTTAAGGTTACGCACAAACTGAGCATCACCAAGCAGGAGGAGACAGCATGGGTCTGGGGAAACTTCAACAATTGGCTCTAAAGCTTTGGTGAATCTTCAGATATTTGTTTGTTAGAACTTGGCCCGCAAATTAAACGGCAGCTCCTCCGCAGTAAGGAGGACTTATCACATCCAGGTCAGATCCTGGCTCAAATACAGTATAGAGCTTATATTTTCAAAATCTGATGGGTGGATGGAGTAGCTTTTTAGACAGAGTTTTGGATACTCAGTGCAAATGAGTGTCAGTTACGTATCACTAACTTATTTTATGACATGGCTTCAGGGAAAAGAGGGGGGAAATGATACTTGAAACATACATTTTTTAAAACAAATTTCAGTTTTAAGAAAACCTAGATAAATTATGAGTCGATTCTCCTTCAGCCATTATTTACTAGACATTTTTAGAGATTATCTATTTATTTATTGCCCTCTGAGACCACTAGAGAGGAAGGGAAATGCAGTTAGTCCATCACTTCCCCGGATAAAGAGAGATGCAAACTCTTAATAAAGTATCGATGGCACCCCAAGGGGACACAGAGATCTGCATCCCAGCGGCCCAGCTGACAGACCACGTAAGTTACTGCAGCAGCAGTGAGGTCCTGTCGGAAGAAGGAGCAAGATGAGAGAAGAGGGAGCAAAACATGATTTGTACTGGCATGCAGTGAACAAGCTAAGCTGTGTAAAAATGAATACATGAAATTAAAAGGATTAATGGGACAAGTTAGTGCAGGGTAGCAGGGAAAGTCCCCTGTCTAGGCACTTCTGCCAGGTTCCACCCAGACAGGTTATTTTGTTTTAAAACCTTCTCTCTTTTGTAAGTGAAATTTCATCTGGAGAGTGCCTCGCGAACAAATTTCAGTTCTCCCTCCCCAGCTCCACCTGGATAAACCCTTTGAGCTTTTGAAATTTTCTTTCATTTAAAAAATCATGGTGGTTTTTCACAAACGTCTGAAATGTTGGCTTGGTGTGAGGAAGGCTAATGGCATGTTAGCCATCAGAAATCATCCAGTGAGTTCATTTGCATTGAATGCTCCTCTTAACCTCATGTTGTAAATCACTTTTAAATAGCCGTGCCGCTTCACCCCAGGGCTGGCCGCCGTTCAGGACTGAGCGGAATAGTTTCTACTTGTGCTGTGAAGGCCTTTGAAATCGCTCCTGATAAAGACGTATAGAGGTAAGGTTTTTACTATTTAAATCACAAAGCAGGACCTAAATATTTTTCCACAATAACATTTTGCTATGGAGCACAATCTGTTCTTTCCAAGCCTGCCCGTTCCCACCTCTGCCGTTGAGCAAAGCTGTGTGTATATGTGCAGCGTTTGCCCCATTAGGTGGTTGGGGGCTTTTTTAGTACCATACCTGGTTTTCTTCTTGCACAAGGCAATTACAGCGTTCAGAAAATGACAGTCATTTCATGCAACAGAAGGCTGACTAATTGAGGGAAAGGGATGATATTTGGGAATGAAAAACAAAGCTGTGACATGTAAAATTACATATAAAGTGAGTTGGTTTTTTTTTTCTCCTCATAAAATTCTCAACAAGTGAACTCCAGATGTCAGCATTTAAACACTGTCAGGTACTGCTTGTATTAGTGTAGCATCTAGAGACCCACAGGGAAATCGAAGTGTTGCACGCTGCTAACCTGAGGGGCACGGTGTGCACTGAAGAGCTTATGGCTTTGGGTAGACAAGTCAGAAAAAGTGAAGACCAGGAAATGTTGATACTATTTTGGTTTAGTTTCTTTCTCCCTTTGAAAATAGCTGCAGCAACTTGCCGCTCAGAATCAGAATTTAAGATGATGTAGAGATTGCTGCCATGGAAAAACAAAAAAGAAAATAAAAAGACAAAAATCCCAACTCTTAAGTCTACAGGTATAGCAATAATCCATTTGTATTGACCCAGGATTTCTACCAAGTAGGTAGATGGAGACCAGTATAAGCCTGGGCAGCTTCAGTGGCCAGCTGTTGTCATTGCTACTTGGTAGGCTGAAGCTACGTGGACAGGTCTGCACCTCGGTACTGCTGCTGGTAGCTTCTGGCACTGGTAGCTTCTTGCAGGAGAAACACCATTGTCCTCCAGGTCACTTCAGTCATATCATCTGCTGTATTCGGTCCTCAACAAGTCATTGCTGACTGCGTGTAACTGTAACGGTTTGGGTTGCATCACCTTGAAAGGTGAAGTGGCTTCTCTGCTTGTCTGGGGAAGAGGTGGGGAGAGACAGTTTGGAGGTGTTGCTGCTGCATGGGCTCTGACAAGCATGTTTGCCCTTTCTGTGGAATTTTTTTGCCTCCGTTTTGCCTGGCTTATCATTTTTCTTGATCTAGATAAAGACTTTAGCTAGGTTTGGAGGTCTCACTGCTCCTTGTGTCTTCAAAACAGGCCAGTTTGTATCTACTAAAAGAGATCTGTTGAACAGCTTGAGGCTTTATAAGCCATTCCTTATATTCCTGGAGTCTTGTCCCAGGAGGTACAAAACGAAAATTTTGTACAAAATGAAAAAATGAAAGCTCACACGGATCCACTGAGAATGTGAGCTTTTTCCTACTTGCTCTGACAAAGGTTTTCTTCAGTAGTGCGCGGCCTTCCTCCCCTGCTCATCACTGCCTTTCTCCACGCCCGCGTGTCCTGGTGGGAGCACGTACAAGCAGGGCCCTACGTACGGCTGCTGGAAAACAGGGTGGCTAATCCCTCGGCTCCGCCAGGAGAATGCTTTGTCGGAATGCAAAAATAGACCTGTAAGGGCAGGGAGTTACCACATGCAGCAACTGCTAACACAAGAGCCTTGCTACTAAGGAGAACTAAAGCTCAGTTGAACTTGGCCAAATGGGTAATGAGAGACAGGGCTGGAAGAAAAAATGAAGTAGACTTAAAAAATAATGTTTTGCTTAGATTGTTGAATTGTGGTCAAGGGAATGAAGAAGGGGAAGGGGCTGTTGCTAGGAGTTTCACTGGGACAGGGAATGTATGTGTAGGAACATCTGGTATGTTTGGTCCTAACACTCCAGGTCTTTTACCATATCCTGCCCAGCACTGCTGAAGTAAACCAGGTGTAAGTGGTTTCTACAGAACAGCCAAAACCACATCTTACTCAGAGAAATTGTGTCTTGAACATGAAGGCTTTGTTCTCTAGGGCCAGAGCTCCTCTCTCCCCACTGGTAGCCCGTGAAAGTGTTTACAGAGGCCAGCAGCCCAAAGGAATTGAATTCAGGATCTTGAAAGCTTCAGCCTTGGCAAAATAAACCTTCAAAGGAGATTCAGAACTATCAGCAACAAAATACTTTCTATTCTCATCCACGGCAGCCCCCCTCCATTCCTGTCTCATGTTTATTTAACAATTTAAAAAATAAATCCATTGCTTTGAGCTTAGGAGATTGATATTTTTAAGGTCTGTGGGTTTTTTTTTTCCATGTACACTTCCCATAATATTCTATATTTTCTCTTTCATTTTGTTATTTTACTTTAACCATCATTTGCTCTTATTGGCAATTATAGCTCTTGCTTTTTCCTTATGTTGGTAATAGGATAGGTGAGGTGAGGAAATGCTGATGACACAAGCTCCTACGCTCCTCCTCCTTACCTGAGCGCTCCAAATTGATGCCTCTTTTCCACGTGGGAGGTTTGGCTTAAAATAGGTCCAAAAGGCCATATTTTCAAATATCAGCATTTATGCTGCTTCTGCAGCGTCTGTTCCCTGTGCTGTTAGCTCTGAACTGATGTGAGCCTCACAAAGAGTGCAGTCAGAAGGCTGTTTAAGTTTCATTAAAAAATAAATAAAAGCCAAATCCCTGCGATCTCCTTAATTGCCCCTCAAACTGGACAAACAGCAGAGCTAATTTCAACTATTTGCTCCAAATTACATTTGTGAATTTAGTTCCTTGCTTACTTACTGAATAGTTCAGAAATGAAACCAAATTTATGGAACAGACCTACAATTCTGGAAAAATTCAGGAGGCATTTTTACTGTATCCAAGTAGATGGATTTTATTAATATTGTCTGATGAGACTGATGACCAAATCACATTATGTTGCTTCTATTCCCTCCTTGTGTGGCTGAAGCATTTCAAATGGGGGGGGAAAAGCAAAACCCAAAAGCAAATAAAAACAAACAAAAAATCCACAATGACCTTATGCATATTTTTAAAGGGAGCACAAGCCTGCTTTCCTAACTGTACCTCCTGTCTAACAAACTATATTATTTCTGCTATAGGCATTTTCTGGGGTTTTTTAATGAATACATAATAGAATCGCCCTTGCCTCACTTGGGTTTTCTTCCATGCCCATGAATGCTTATAGTCATAAACACCAGCACCTTAAAAGTGGAAACCAAGAGAAAAAAAAGGCCAGTTCATGTATTATCTTACTGTTTCTCCTGCTCAGATACCAGTCAAATTACACTAGAGATGGTTCTCAGCAGCTTCTCAACCACCTGTAAAAGGAGAATGAAGCTTTTAGCCATCATCTTCAGGGGTTAACCCACTTTTCTCAGTCAACAACACCTAGCTAGCGATCATGTGTTAATAACCCAGCTCTGTGCATGAGCTATGCAGGGTTTTGACCTGTAACAGTCCCAGCAGGAAAGGTTTCTCTAACGGAGAGCATCTTCTGCAACTGGGAGCATCTTCTCGTGCCATTTCTCAGTGCAGATGCTGGTGCCTTTGCCAAGGCAGCAGGTTTCACAGGAAGACAAGGCAATGGTGAAAGATCACATCTCACCAACTGCTTCTATACTGGATGATGGCACAAAGGCATCAAGTGGAGAATTAGCAAATCACCAACGGCCAGAGGTGGGTAATTATTTGAGGGAGATGATGTCCATTGTGTTAGCTGAGAGGAGACTAGTAACGCTGGAAGCACTAGTGCACAAGGAGACACGGGGACGCATCAAGAGACCAGCCAACATCCCCGTGCACGAGGCAGTGCTGTAGTCTGAACACACGCCTGGCACACGCACACACACATTCAAAAGGCTGGTGGCTCCTGCAGGACCCAGCACTGCACACCTCAACGGCAGCAGAATTCATCCCTGCTGAGCAGCCAGGAGAAGAAGCCCATGCCACAGAGGTCCTATTTTCAGAGCTCTCCATTTATAATGGTCTGACAGTAAGAAAACTCACACAGGGGAAAAAAATATATATATATTTACATTATTAGCTTTACTTTTCTCAGCACAACTTTATCAGGACTGCAAGGCAAGACAACCTGCCAAGAAAAAAACATGTTAGAAACACCTGAAGGGGAACAAAAAAAGAAAGGTGCTTTACTCATCAGTGTTGTCCTTATTGCTGACATTCCCCTTCTCCACCTCCTTGAAACTCGCTTTACACGGGAACTGCACAGGTTTGCCCGTGGGGAGAGACCTCATGCACCTTTGCAGCTGAACGTGTGGTTGGGAGGCTCCTCGCTACAGAACCTCTGCGGGCCTCCTGCAAGCCAAAGTGTATCACACAGGACAACTGATTTTCAAACCAGTTCAGCATGCCATTGCTTGTGCAAAACACGTGTCCAGCCACCAGGCTTGCATAAATTGGCTGCAAATAGTTAATTAAATGCATTTGTACCCCACCACCTGATTTGCATGCAGAATTGTCAAAACAGCGAGCTAAGATTAGACACAATGTACTCCCCGAACCAATTGTATCACTGAAACAGTCTGAAAATCTGGCGCATTGAGTTAAATTTTCACATTGTGCCTTCTTGTGTAATAACAATAATCTCCTCTGCCTTGGAGTATAATCGCAATAAAGAGCTTTTTGTGATTCATTCAGTGTTTATTCACTCAGTAAACAGCCCTTTATTGCTTTTTATACTACAAAGCAAATGAGATTATTGCTTAAATTGTCCGGTAGCGACTAGCTTCTGTCCTCTGGCTTGCTTATTCAGTTTGTTTTTGTGTTGTGGTTTTGGAAAAGAAAACTTGTTTAAAATTAGCTCCCCAATAAATCACAGTAACAATGAAGTGAGAGTTTCTGCAGTGTGACAGATTTGTAGCTTTTTATGTTTGTAATGATGATGATATGTTTTCTAGCTTATTTATTCCCTTCTGCCTTTATTCTCCCAAACTCTAAAAGTCTGCTACAGTGAAAAAAACCCTAAGATACTGGAGTTTGGGAAGGGGAAACTCGCAGCCCTTGCACTGCACAGCTGCCTCTGCGCTATTCCCAGGATGGAAAGGTGCAGGAAAGAAACGATGTAAGGAAACAGGCTGGAGTGCGACGCTGAGTTGAGAGGCATAAACTCTGGTTCACGATCTACCCTGCTCCTAAAAGCTTGAGCAATTTCCTTCACTTGTCCGTGCCTATACAATCAGGTGGGTGATGTTATCTATAACCTTTGGAATGTGCCCTAAGATCTTTGAATGATGAGCAATAAACATTTCTGTTACTCAATGACCCTCCAAGCAGTTTCTGAGAGCAGCTGTTCCTAACAAACCGTCTACCCATGAAGCTGTATGGTGGGGCAGCTCTGCAGACCTCAGAATAGAAGGATTTTGCAACATTGTAATGTTCATCATGGAGAAGAACAGGTCAGCTGTAGCCAACTTTTCTTCATTCACTCCTTTCCTGAGTGTGCAAAGGGAGCAGCCCATAATTATTCCTCATCATGAGGCCAAGTGGTGTATTCACCAAGAGAACGGGAAAAACTATTTCTCTCTTTCAGGCAGTAACACGTAAATGGCATTTCTTATTCCAGTCCTGCCAACTTTCAGACGTTAGCAAAGCATTTCACTGATAATTATTGATCTTCTGTATTTATAGAAAGCTAGGACCTAGTACAATTCAATATTCAGGAGATGCCAATTTTCTATGAATACCTGAGAATGACTTGGTCTTTTTCCATTTCTGTAATTGCTTCTATATTGCTGGGGCATGAATTGCATTCTTTAAAATCCACCTAGACAAGGAACACGGGTGGGAAAGGTGTGCCTGAATTTCTTCCTTCTTACTGAAGCCAGGCATGTTGTTTTTAATTTGGGCACTTCAGGTATTAACGTCTGACTTCATTTACTCACATAGAGTGTCACCTTCCACACTTAAATGGATACCTTAAATTAACTAAAAATTGCAAACTGGGGCTCTCAACCTATTAAATATGCAACTGGGTCTGTGTTTCCTCTAATGGACTCTATATTTTCTACAGGAGCCTTTGCATTAGCTAGTCTTGACAGCTTTTGAGTGACCATATTTCTCCTTTGGGTGATAGTGTTTCCTAGATTTAGCTCTTTTTTCCTCTTTGGTGTTGTTACATTCAGTTGTCTTATTAGTTTATAGCACCTATTTTTTCCCTAACCTAGGCAGTGGCAAGGTTCTTGAACAGAGCAGATCAAGACCCAAGTCCACCGATGTCCCCAGCAAAGCCTCAGCTCACTGGCACCCGAAATGACAGAGTACATCCCATTGCCTTGAGCTTGCAATATGGTTCAACATTTCAGAGCCAAAGGACCTGATCTAGTTCTTCCCAGGAGAAATCTGACACGTGAGCTATTACCTACTGTGTGCCCGACGCTGCTCGCTGTGCTAACCGGGTAGCTTACGTGCTGAGAGGTTGAGCTCACTGATCATATGGATATCTCCCGCTACTTGAAAGTGAGAGCAAGGTCTGGAGTACCTTGATATTACAGTTTTGATAGCAAAACCTCCAGAAGTTCCCCTTTGGGATGCTACAGTACAAAAGCTATCCTGACTCTGGGCAAAAAATATAATTTTTTAAACAACCTATATTTCTTTGATGCTAAAATAATCATTAATTGTCAACCACTGCATAACACCTTGTCAAGCACTGCATAACACCATCTGCATGTATATTAACGGGGAGATTTCAGAGTCGGTACTGAGAATAAAACCATGTCCTCCCTCTGGGAGCGAGAGGCAGGCAGACATCAAACTGTCAGGGAGGCTGTTGAACATCTCTCAGTTCATCTCATGCCAGTGGCTCTTGCAGAGGTGATGGATCGGAGCGATGCTCTCTGCTTCCCAGGGCTGCCCTGGAAGTGCACGGGAAATCACATGCTCCCTCGTAGGCAGCACGTGCATCACCCCTGCCGCCGTGCCTGCAGCAAGAAGTTTCCCTGTGAGACCTCTGCCAGCTCTGGCACTGGCTCCTGTGTGGATGTGACATGTTTGGTTTCACTGGGTAGGAATACACCAAGCTTCATAGTTTCCATGCATAAGAAACTTGTTAAGTGCATGGCCTCATCTATGATCAGATTTTCATTTCACAGGGCAACAGTGATTTATGAACCATATTTTCATGTGGTAACCAGAAAATGTTTCCATTTAATGATTGGATAGTGTACTTTCCTTTATCAAACCTGCTCGAAAACCTTTTATTGTTTTAAGAATACATTCTCACAGGAGATTTGTTGCTTTAACCACATTTCATTTTAAAGGGGCTCTGCTTTGGTTTGCTAAATCTTTCAGGTTGCTGGATGAAGCGTGCGGTTTGTTGGAACAAGGTGAGGAAATGTGAGTCAATGGTCAACATGCCAAGTGGGAAGTTACAAGTGTTTCTTCAATTACCAGCCCTGACACTGCATTTTTGGGTGCCCTTGAGCAAGTCACTTTGCCTCTGTGTGCATCAGCTCCCCATCTGAAGAAGGAGACTGGTCCCATTCGTTTTCCCTTGCAGTCCCTCAGCCTGTTCAGGCTCTTCACTGGAGGCTCTGGTTCTCACTGGGTCTCGCTGGGTGCTCAGCATGGGGAGGGTCCTGGCTGTCACACATTATTAATTAGTCATTCAAATAAATCATGTCAAAGAAATATTAATAAATAGTTGCTCCAGAAAAGAACTCGCCGCAGACGCACTCTGTGGGCCCTCGGTACAGCCGTGGAGCTGCTGGAAATGCACTGTCTTTGCGAACATGGCCCATGGACATGATTAAAGCAACCGCCTCAAATCATCCCAACTTACTTACTATTAAACACCAGCTACAGCTCCTCTTTTTGATTTTCTTTTCTTTTTTTTTTTTTGTTTTTTTTTTTTGGGTTTTTTTTTAACATTGCAGCCTCAGTCAATAAGACATAAGCGCCTAGCTAAGAAGAACTGCTGTCATCAGACAAAAAGGCCTCCAAGTCCACATCCCTAACAACCTATTTTAATAACAAGAGCAATAACGGGATTTATTATGCATGCGGCTTTCTGCAATCATTTCTGAAGAGAAAATTAGTTTGAAGCCTCAGGCGACAGTTGAACTCTCAGAGGCGCCTAAAATAAAATAAGGAGGGGTGGGGGTGGGGGGAGGGGGCTGAAAAAATAATAACTGGGGAAAAAAATTGTGATGGGAAAAGTTATTGGAGCAAGAATGCCAGCAAACTTTATCTGTGACTCGCTTTTCGCCTCTGGAGGGAGAGCATGGTGGTTGGGGCTGTGTAGGCTGCTGAGCTGCATGGCTGGGCGGCCAGTGCTGCAGGAACCAGCTGAGCAACGTCTGGGATGGGCTGCAGTGGCATGGGTGGCATGGGCTGCAGTGGCATGGGTGGCATGGGCTGCAGTGGCTTGGGTGGCATGGGCTGCAGTGGCATGGGCTCCGCTGGCATGGGTGCCATGGGCTCCGACAGCATGGGTGCTGGTGGGATGGACACTGGTGGTGCAACCCCAGTGTCTCGACTTACTGCACAGTGGAGTGGTGATAAATTCCAACAGGGCTCTGTGCTGAGGAGTAAATCTCAGCTCAGCCAGAGGGTTAAAAGGGGAAAAGGAAAAAAAGAGAGAGGAAAAAGTGAAAAAAAGAAGAGGACAAGGTGGGTGAGCTGCTGGAGGCAGGACGTGGGAGAGCTGCTGGCTGCAGGCTAGGGGCAGGAACAAATCCAGCACTCACGTAATGTCCTGACCTGTGCGTGCATCTGCCCTGGAGATCCCCCACCACTGCATCCACACCTGGCCCATTGTATCCACCAAAAAATTGCCTCTTTTCCCAACCAGCTTCAGGTCTACCTTGAAGTGGAGGCTTAGGGACTGGCACCAGCCTGCCCTCAGAGACCAGCAGCATCCTCTGCTGAATGGAGACAGAAGGGATGAAGTTTGGGAATGGGAGGAGGATACTCCTCCAATGCACAACAATGACCCGGTGCTTTTCTCTAACCAAGGGGAGATCAAGCTACAAATGGTTTCCTTGCAAATGTGCTGAATTCCTTCCCCTGTCTGCAGCTGCAAAGCCTGTGCCCAGACCTCTCCTTCCTCCTCAGCCTGGCCCCGAGGTACACGAAGGGATTTGAAGGGACAGAGGCAGATGACGTTTGGTAGCTGAGCTAGGCTGAGGTACAGCCTGAAACGCAGAGATTACTTCATCAGCATCATGCAGGGAGCTGCCTCGCAAAGGGTGCCCCGTGCACCCAGCGCTGGGCAGGATGGTGTCCATCTTCATCAGGGATCTAGGGAAAAACAGAAGATTTCAGGGAGAAGGCTGGTTTCTTCCCTGCCCTGCGGATGACTTCCCTGTTGTAGGGCAAACCAGCACTGATGGATTCAGGTGCTGCAGCTGACCCAGGGCCAGGTACCACGATAACCAAACCATCCCTTCTCCCTCCTAACACCCAAGGCAGGTTTGCTTTCCCCTGCTCCTTGCATTCTCATTTCAGACAAGCCCTTGGCAGAGGAGCGGGACTTGAGGCTGATCCTCACACAATTGTTCCTTCTGAAATAAAAGCAACATCAAGGGAAAAGGGTGTGTTCATATGTGTGTGTGTGTGTGTGTCCCTATCAGAGAAAGACAAAGCCAATTGCCTGTGCACGTAGGACTGAGTGCTGTCTTTTTTTAAAAAAAAAAAAAAAATCTAGGGGATTTTTTCCCCCGCTTCCTGAGGCAACACATGAACCTAAATGCTGGAAATAGCGTGGACCCAGCTGACTGAGACCAATAATCTCAAACCTGCTATTAGATGCTCCTTGCTTTTTGGGCTCTGGTTTGAGGACACATTACTTCAACTCTGGAGTTTGAGGCCGCCCCTTTTGAACTGTAAGGGGTGGCCAAAGAAAATACCGTGTGGTTATTGTTTAAAAGTCATCATACCAGAAAAGTATATGATCACTTAAAGGCAACATCATCAGAGAGCAGGGTCTTCTGCTGGCTTCATCCAGGGCCTTGGCTAACCAAATAATTCCATAGTGATATTTATGGCTTGTATATAAAAAAGAAAATGGTTTGAAATCCTGTGGCTGTTTGGTACTCTTGTCTTTAATGTCTAACTGCTTATTCATTCTAAAAAGTGGGATTTAATAAGACAGTTATTGTATGTTATTTAAATACCAATTTATTATTAAAAACATATTTATTTATAACTACAAATTATAAAGTACTTGGGAAAGTGCAGCCAATCACATCAGTGGACTGCCTGATGAATATCCTTTTCTAACCCCATCATTTTATATATAGAAAAGAGGTTGACTTATGCAGCGGGAATAAAACTAACTTAACTGCCTTTATGGGTCATTTCTTTCTTTGATGAATACTTGTAACTCCCTTTAACGGTAATAGGACCTTTGCTTTCCAACTGAGCAGAAAATAAACAGACCTCACTGTAGGGGCTCTATTGCCTTTTGGGGGGCCCTGAGCAAGGTTAAGCAGAGGTGGATGAAATGTTCTCTGCTTTAATAAAGCATGCCTAAAATATTCCTGAATAAGATCCTCTTTCCCTGTTTCCTGACAAATGCTGCCCAGAGGGTCCTGCCGGCTGCACTGATGCTTGCCAGCGAAGCAAAACGCCGTATGGGTGAGCCAAACCCCTATGCAGTGGCAGAGTCCCACTCCTTGGGAGTCACACCCGAAGGCTGGACTGACAATGACTAGATCTTCTCTAGACTTCCTCCACAGCTGTCTTTTAAGATTTTTCTCTCTTTTTCTCTCCTTCACAAACTCCTGGTCTTTGGTGGCTTTTGCATCTGGGAGAATAAAATCATGCTGAAAGCTAGAAGAAAGCAGAGCTGCTAATCCCATCCTTCCTTTTTGGTTTGTTGTTGTTTGGGTTTTTTCCCCTGTTTAATTAGATGATTAACAAAGTCTGGGAGGGGGCGGGGAGGGGAGGTGGCTCTTTCCTGAGTCTTTTTCCAAATGCAAAGTGCAGCTGCTGTTGCAGATACAGGTTCTGCAACTCTGACAAGCTTTCACAGCACAGCAGGCCTGACTCACAGCCAAAAAAGAGGCAATCTGATACGGTATTTATGTCTCTGTTTAGGGAAATTAACCCAAAACAAGGTGGTAGCTGAGAAAGAAGACAATGAGAGGGGAGAGGAAACTCGTTCTGTAAGAAAAAAAAGAAAAAGGAAGCCTATTAAGGTAGGCTCTCAACTAAATGATAACTGCTTTGAAATCCTGTATCCTGGTGGCTTTATGAATTAACTTTGCAAGGAAAATGGCTTGCTTTTCTTCTGTGAGTCTCCTGAATAGCTGAGAGTTACACACTGAGGTGTCATAACACCAGTAGGTATCAACCAGCACGACTCTGCCCTGAAACAGGTGAAACTGCATCCACTGACACCAGAGCCAGGTCCGGGAAAGGCAGCCCCGTCCCAGGCGCTGTGTTAAGGACAGGGAAAGCACCAGCCCCTACTGACCCCACTGCACCCACGTGCTTTTCTTCCCACAGGTCTCTTTTCTGTGTTCTTTCAACTTTTTGCTGTTATGTTCTAAAATGTATTTTGAGTCACTATTACAAATTATTTGCAATTAACAGATGTGTTGCTTCAGTTGCTGTTCTATTGTATCTTCTCCCTTTTTAGTGTAGCTAAAAAAAATCCATTCCTAAACAAGACAAGATCTTTAAAAAGATCTTCGTTACATTTCAATAGCAATCTTGCTTTGGTTGAAAGAAAATATTAATTAAGAGGAATTTGCCAAAGTTAGTTCCACTGAACAAACACTTTGTTTTGCCACATGAGGCCAAATACTTTGAATTTTCATTTGCTAAGGGGTGAAGCCCTGCTGCTGCTAAGCTGAATGCTGTATAACTCCGAGCAAAAGCAACAGTGGGCCAAGTCTTGTAGTTTTTTACGGACACCTCTGTAACCCTCCAAGTATTTCTAAGATACCCATTCACGCCAGCATCTGAGCTCCAGATGAATCATTTATTATAAATACGTGCCTTTTAAACCTCCTTTTCTCTGCCCACAGTTAGTGAAAAAAATGTTATCTTCTTGCAGTTTGCTCAAAATTTAATGTTAACAAATTTCAGTCTGGCCGAAAAACCATTTTATTCCAAGTCGCTGGTGTCTATAAAGCATAACATGGAGTTCATAGTATTTATCAAGATGTCATTTCCCATCTGTGCCATTGCACTTGAAGCGCTACAAGGAAGGCTCTGAAGAGCCCTTTGCAGAGGTCTCACTGCAGGTCTAAGATGTTTTGGAGTGAGATGTGGTTTGTTAGCCCCAAAATTAGTCCAAATATCAGCTCAGGCTTTTCCCCTGCAATGAAGAGAAAGTGATGTCTGCCCAAGTTCACGATGATTTCGATGCTTTTGTTCTCATTTTGCTGAGAGAGGCTGGTGTAAGAATGGGCTGTAGCAGAGCCTGGCTGCTAACTGTGCTAGTAATGTGGTAGCTTTTAACAGGTCCCGGGAAAAAAATAAATATAGTTTGCATTGTGCCAGGAAGCAGAGCCCTACTTTCAGCAGGGTTGTGGTGCTTGAAAGACAAGGTCCCAGTCTGAACAGGATTTGGACCTTGACCCAGCCCCCTGCGTCTAGCCAGGCTGAACTTCAGCCGCGCTGGAGGAGGGCAGGATTTAGAGCTGGAGCTGTGTTTTATAACTCTGGTTTAACTTTGGGCTTGTGTGTGAAAAAGGGTCTGGACTGATTTATATTGCGCCTCTGTGAGTCTCAGCGTTGCTTTGTGGGGGGCTCTGCACAGGCACATCGTGCGCAGCCGGTTGATGTTCCAGCCGGTTTGTGGTCCAGGCAAAGCCACCCGACTGCCGGGGCAGACATTCCGGTGTGTGCTTGCGGACAGCAAACCCGCACTTAAATACCATTTACACCTATTAACAGCATCACAGTGACATCAGGTACAGTAACTGGAGGATTATGTGAAGGGTGAAATAACTTCACCAAAAGGCAAACGCTGGAAAGCATTCCCTTTTGTGTAGTGAACATTCCTGTAGGCTCTGCACTTGCTCTTTTCAGACAATGCTTTCTTGGCTGGCTGGATTATTGTATATCACCTCGCTAACCTGCTATATTAATTTCCATTGACTGTGAAAAGAACTTGTCAAATAAGGAGGAAAAAGGAGGGGGGAGCCTTTTAATCCGTAAGGCACAGTTCTTAAAAGCACCTTGTTGTGTAGTAGCTGCACACAAGTGAAGAATTTGTCAAGAATACAGGGCTGCTGCTAATTGTCTGAATAAATTACAGCTTTGGAGCCTGGAAGCCACAAATCATGTCATTGTAGCACTAAGCTGTTCCTTTATGGAATTGGTCTTTTACAACTTGGAAAAAAACTTTTTAGAAGACTGCCCTGCGGGAAAAATTAGAGAGGGGGGGGAGAGGTGGTGTGTGCGGGCGCACAGGGACGCGAGCAGGGCAGGTCTGCAGGCTCCCAGCGGCTGTCTCCGGGAGCAGGGTTCCCAGTCTATCTCTCACCTTTCACGCTGATACCAGCCAAGCCATCTGAAGCAGGCAGATCACAGGTGAAGCCCTTTGAAGTGCTGGAGAAATGAGAGTTTTTTGGCTGAGGGAGGGTGGCTGGTGGTCACTTCTGCAGTACGGATGTCGGCTCGTTCTTCCTTGGAACATTACAGCGAGCCAGCCCCAAAAGAAAATACTAAATGCATAACAGAGCACATACTATAGATTCATGTGACATTCACTTTGCTGCAGAGGACTCAGAGAAAGCACTATTGATTATTTTACCCTTTAAGATAAAATATTTTGCACAAGCGTGGAGCAACAGGCACATGTCACCCTTCTATTCTAGTGCAGGCACTTGTCCATTCTGATTTTTCCTACCAGCTTTAGCTTTTTCTTTTAGGTAGAAAAAGAAATACAGGATTTTTTTTTTTTTTTTTTTTTCATTTTCTTCTGAAGTATTTCGTTTCAGACTGTGGACTAAGTCCTGTTGTCATCTGAAAGACTCCTACTGAGTTCAGCAGCCTTTGGATGGAGGCAAGTCCGTGTGCAGTAATCCAGTGTGGCACAACCTTTAAAGGGGAGTTTAGCTCTGTGTAGAGAATGACTCTTTGAGATAATTCCCAGTTCATACTGTGAACTACACAATAAAGTGGAAAGTGCTCTCTGGAATTTCCTTAAGGCAACCTGAAGCTGTGCTCAGGCTCTTTCCCAGTTTATTAGCAGTGTTTGGCAAAGTACTTCAGGCTTCTTTGCAGACCACGGTAATTGGTTACCAGACACTAGAGGACAAGCTGCCTGATAAAATCCAAAGTCTGTAATGAGGCAGACAGGCATGATAACGCAGTAATAAATCACAGCCGTTAGGGTATATTCCTGGGATGGCTGGCAGAGGGGTTTCAATCAGAAGTCAAGAAGAACCTGTAGCTCCATGTGATACTCCCCTTCGCGGTCAAATCTCGCCCTGGATCCTCTCCAGGTGTCAGGTTAAATGCGGCAGTGAGGCCCATGCTACACAGGAGGTAACTACATTGAGATGCCAGACAGGAGATGTGCTCAGACTTGTTCTTCAGAGGTTGCACTAGAAAAAAAAAAAAAAAAATTAGTATTATAGACTTCAGGAAGTTTAGTTCCTAGACCAACTATCCATTAGTGCATTACATGAATAATTAATTGCAAGTCCTGCTAGCTGCCTGGGATCATTGCACAACCCAAAAGTGACATGGGATAAACACACAACACACATTCGATAAGTGGATGAAAAGTGCAGCAAAGCTGATGAAAAGGTCCTTCATGTCCTCAGTGGCTCCAAATCCTGCAACATCTGCTCGGGACAAGCAGTGTGGGGACAGGCATGTTTTGCACCAATATGGGCAACAGCTTTCACCCCACACCCACACCCACACCCTTCCCCTTTTTAGCAGGCTGGTCTGTGCCAAAGGTAGTTATTGAGGAGAAAGTCTTTCTTCCACCAAAATTACAGTGAATGGTTAGCTTTAATGCATAACTACTTGCTTAGTCATTTATCTTTTAACTTGGACACTGTCATCTTTTACCTTGGACACCAGTTCTTCAGGACATGCCCTGCTCTGCCAAAACTCTTTCTAAAACCTTAGCCCTGTCCTTAAATCTGTCAATTCATAGCAGACTATTCCATCACTTCTTATTTATTAAGTTTCTTCCACTTTCTTTAGGAAAATTGGGTAGGCAAAATGCTGACATAGATGAGCTAGCATGAAGAGCAAGTGTGACCGTCCTGACAGAGAGAGGCAGATGGCTGGATCCAAAAGTACCAGCCTCGTAAAGAGGGGTCACAAAGTCAACTTCTGTATTTGGTTCTGTGGCTTGCCTTTCAAGGTGGAAAATTGTCTGTTTTAGAATGATCTGCAGGCACTTACAGACGTGTTAGGACATGCAGTGCAGAGCAGTCCCTGGAGAACCCAGGTGCCAATAGACTCGTTCGCTTTTATCACTGAAATTACAGGGTGAGTTGAGCCCAGCCTCTGATGATGCCAATATTGTTTAATGTTCTGTATTATGGACTTACCTGAAGGTGAATGACAGGCGGTTCAATTTCTTATGTGTTTTCTTTGGTGTGCAATGTTTTCTTGATGCTTATCATCACAGTTGTAACACAAGGTATGGTAGAATAGGTATAACATGAATTTGAAGAAAAATATACCAGGGGCTATATTTCTTTCCCATAGCGTAAACAAGGAACAACTTCTGTTTGTTTTTTTTTATTTCCACAGCTAAAGTTGAAGGAAGTCATGGCTGAGCCCAAATAAAGCTCTTAAGATCCAGAGGTTAAAATGTAGGCTTTATAGACTTTTATTGTTATTTAGGCTCTGACTTTACTTTTTGGTGCACTCTGTTCGGTTGCATCATAGTACTGCAGGAGTTATTAGATGTAATGAAGGTACAAAATGCTATTGCAATTTCTCTCAACGTCCTGAAAGACCTGGTGTGGGATTTGAGAAGCAGAGCTGTATCACACGCCACCCCAGAGGGCTGCTCCTCCTGGCTCAGCCTCTGCAGCCAGCCCCGTGCTGGGCGATGCAGCGGACAGCTGCAGCCTGGCTCTCCAAGAAAGGACTGCAATGATACCTGCACCAAAGACTTGCACTTATTTGTGTGAGCCAGGCAGCTTGGTTTTAAACTCCCTGTGCTACCCTCTAATGAACTGAGGAGTCTTCATACCCTGTGCATCGCAGTGAGTTGCTCTGATACCACGAAGGGACACTGCTGCAGCCCTGATCCTACCTCCACCTTTGCACGTTGATCCAAGTTGCAAAACTCCCCGGTGCAAAGGCACAAGCCCTGCACTTCCATGTGGGTAAGTGACCACATCTCCATCTTTATTCCTCCCCCAGGTTGCCACCAGAGCTGGCCTTGCTTCTTCTGCATGGAATTTTTGCTGTGGGATGTAACTGTACCTTTATCTCTGGTTTCAGTTTGGTGCAGTGCAAATTAATTCTTTTGGCAGATTTTTCCACTGTCAGTGGGGGTTCTTATGGTACATTATCAATGCTCCTCGCCCTGATGATGCATAACACTAATCCATCATTAGAGCAAGAGTGTGCTCTGATGATGGATTAAAATAATTTATCATAAGAACAAGGGGCTATAATGTAACACCGTCAAAAGATGGCACCATGCAGAGACAAACAGATCAACGAGGAAATTCAGTAATGCTCATCCAATCAAGTGGATCTGCTGCCAAGAGGCTCTTCTACAGCCAAAGTTTGGCAACCTGCAAAAATATCATTATTCTTCTTTGCTGAAATAACTCCTTGCAGTAATGGCAGTGATTTAAGGGTTTTCTTTTTTTGAACAACAAAGGGAGCCTCCCTTCGCTAGCCACCCTCTTTTGGGGACAAAACATTCCAGGTACAATTACAGATCTTTTTTACCCTATGCAAGTCTTAATTTTTAAGGCCATTCACGTAATGAAATGCAAATATAACAGCTATTTAAACCATCAGCCCAAAGTAAGTTTGCTTCAGCATGGTTAAGTGACTGAGAAAGGGGATTTAAAACTCAGGAGACGTGGTTATAGCCTTAGCTTTCTTCTGGAAGCACTACATCTGTAATTCAGCACTTCATTCCTGTCTAGTGCACATTTGCTTAACTGTAGCCATATGTTTACGTGGATTCTTCAGAACTCTGTTAAAACAAGGATTAACTGAAACACCTATTTAAATGCCTTCCTGGACATAAGTTTATGAAATCTGGACTAAAAGCAAACATTGTACAAAAGGTTTAAGAAAAACTTGGAAGTTTCTATTTCATTGCCCTTGGACAACCATATTTTGAGTTGCCTCTAAGAAATGGATTGTCAAAGGTCCTCTGTCAGGTGAAATGCAATAGAAAATGGATCTGCTGAAAGAACAGGCCAAATAATTCACAGAATCATAGAATAAATCATGTTGGAAGGGGCCTCAGGATGTCATTCACTATATTTCTGTCTGGAAACCAAATAGTATATGGATAAATGTTAAAAAAAAAAAGCCCCCAAACCAGAGTGATCTTAAATTTTCTCTGTGATTCCAGAGTATATGCATCTAACGAAGGAGACACTCCATAGGATGAATAAAAGTACCTCTGTGCAACATTGATTTTCCAGCCTGAATGACAATGGTTGCCAGTCTTCCTATTACTGTAATTGCTGGCTAAATTAACTATAATTGTATTAAGTGGTAACTCTGAAATATGTATGTACTGTAAAAAGGAGCTGAAGCATTTCAAGCATAGAAATTTGATTTGCAATATTTGGAATAAGTTGGGGGTGGGAGGGGGAGGTAGGATTGTGTGGAAACTACCGCAAGAAAGCACATTAGCTTAGAGGGGTCCAGTTTTGGGAGGCAGGTGGGGTGGGGAATGCCTTGCTGCAACGATGACAGCCCTTGGGTGCTGTCATCCCACCGGTGCACCTGGTCCTGCATCACTGCTATGCACGCAGGGATGTCAGCAGGACCAATTTCAGGGAGCCCACACTTTGTTACCTGTTTAATAAAGAGATGGGCAGGCTGATCTGTGGGTCCAGCCTGGTCGGCTCAGTGAAGCGGTTTCACCTGCAAATACCATAGCACAGTTATGACATGCAACATGCCCTGGGTTTCATAAATAAAAAATCACGGGCAGCATAGCTTAAAGAAAACAGAGGAAGCATCACTGGCAGTTTGTGTCACCGATGCACATCTCAGTGCCCATCAGAACAGTGTGGGCAGTGAGAGCAGGTACCACAGCACGGCGGCTGCCATAGGAAATTCTCTGGGCCGATGCCGTTGTCGCACACTATTTGCTCAGAGCCCACGTTTTCTAGCCTCGGTTCATCATTTCACTCGCAAAAAAATTGTTCCTTCCTTATGTAATAATGAACAAAATACTGGTGGGTTACATGGTGCTTAAGATTTTGCTGCTTTTTTCTGTTTCCTTGGACTGTTAGTTGTCACTC
Source organism: Microhierax caerulescens (assembly GCA_035590215.1). NCBI lineage: Eukaryota > Metazoa > Chordata > Aves > Falconiformes > Falconidae > Microhierax > Microhierax caerulescens. The sequence goes on from JAVJGJ010000002.1 coordinate 4,640,763, forward strand.
TTCTTAACAACAAAAGAATTACAGTAGTTTCAATATGATTTTTCATCTTGATATGAAAACTAATGATACTAATATTTTTAAAAGTCAAACTGAACTGCTTTTGCTTATCCAAACCAATTGCTGCAGCATTTTGGTTTGCTAAGATTTGACATTACAGAATCATATTTTGTTCTAATTTCAGATAGGAAAATTGTTTCCTTCCTGGGCAATTTAGGATATATTTGGGAATATTTGTGGATGCTGTGCCTTGGAATGTGAAAAGAGCATTAGCGAGGCTGAAAACATAACAGAAAATGATCAAAATGCTGCTCATGAAAATTCTGTTGTGAAACTCCATAAAATGGAACTAATATTATCATGAAAAGTTTTCTGAGTGAAAGCCCATAAAATGTCACCTCTCTTCTCTGTTAGCCTATGCAGCAGTGGGTAACCACATTCTTACCCAGGAGGATTCACCACCAGTTTTTGCAACAATACATGTTATTTCCAGGGTGGAAAGACAAATGGACCTTTGTGGAGCAATGCAGCAGAATTCCAGGAGCCCTTGAGACAGAGGGCAGCCCTGCCCTTGTTCTCCTTGCTCTTGGCTGAGCCCTGAACACAGTTGCTGAAAATGTTACAGTAACATTATTGTAAGCAGCAGGGAAATAAGCAGCCCTCAAAATCTTGCACACAGTTCCCGTTCCACCAGCAGCAAATTGATTGCTTGGCAGGGGGAGCACCCCCCTCTTTCCCTGACTGGGGAAACTGGGAAGAGGTCTCTGCACCACTGGGTGCATGGGGCTCAGCACTGCCCACGCAGGAGCATCCCAGGCAGGGACTGACCCGAGGCTGAGGCATGCTCGCTTTGCAGCCAACACATTCTTGAGACATGGCAGTTCTGTGCCTGGGCAACAGTCCATTGTGACCACCGAAGCAACGGCAGCAATTAAAGCAGTGCTGAGGGCGACCTCAGCCTACCTGGCACAGGTCAGCCCAGCAGCAGCAACTGCCGGGCTAAGGGAGCGAAGGACGGGCCAGCCTGCTGCCTGCAGCGTGAATCACACCTGGGTATCTGAAGGCTTTTCGGGAGCCGAGACCATTCCCAGAGGATGCTGTAGTAAAGACATCTCCTCATTGTCTTAAAAACTCTACTTTACCTGAATGTGGTAGAAAATTCATCTCACCATGCGCATCTGCACTGGGACATTCAGAGATTTTAAAGTGACTTTGTTAATCCACCACAGGGATTGTGCAGGATCCAATTCTAAATCCTCAGCTGGAGAGACGCTGGACATGTTTTCCCATTTTTGCATTAATATTGAATTTGTTTATCCCAAATTCCTGCCTAGGCAATGCTATACCTGCAGCTTGCTTGCTTGGATGGATGGATGGATGAAAGGGTGGTTGGGTGGATTTTCAAGAGAAACAAAACTCTCAAAATGAACTATGAGCAAGGATTTTAAGTGCTGTCCCTCCCTTCCCCCTACCTTTTCTTAGTGTTTAATTGAGTCATCTGTAAGCATTTTGGTAGGTCAGGAATGCAATTAAATAGCCTGTCTATCGTAAAATATTTGAGCAGTAATACCTGATAAAATCATCATTATCTTGGAGTAATTGACCACATCAGATAATTAAGGTTCCTGAGGCAAAGCTTCACCCCCAAAGGAAGTTCAGTGATATTAGAGCAGGGCTGCAGTAGTCAAGGCTATGTTAGTGTTTCCATTATAAGACTTATATTTTAGAGCTGTGTAATTCTATCAGTAAAATGGCTGTAGTCTGAGAGTGTATTCATGATTTGATCTCCTTTTTTAATAACAGAGTAAGGAAAATACAAAGTATTTTTGTCTAAGAGACTGAAAAAATCCTGCTAAAAAATGAAGTTTGACTAAGAACTCACTTAAAAATAGAAAGGAAAAAAAAATATAAAAAATAAAGAATGCCAAGATTACATCCTATCTACAGCCTGGTGAGTCTGCAGCCTGAGAAGGGTATAACAACTAGCTCAGCAGCTCTCTAAAGCTGTGAATGCCTTCATAGTTTGAAAGTGAAGATAATTGTGCCTTCAATTTCCTCATAGTTCTAAGTATATATCTTTAAGATCTATTTTTCCCAAACACAATCAGAAGAAATTGTAAGTAAAGCATAACACAACAGAAGCCTCTGGTCTTGTCACAGAAGTGGGACAAGTATTTCCCTCACTCAGATATGATGTAAGAAATAGTTTTGTCACAGAATTAGTGATAAATGAGACACATCTTAAATGCCACTTAAAATACAGGCTTGCCATACTGGATCAGAGCAAGGTCCATCCATCCTACTGTCTGTTTCTGACAGTGGTTGATGCCAGATGCGTGGGAAAAGTTATATGAGCAAAGCACATGCAGAATGATAACTTTTCTGCATCTGGTAATCAACACTTTAGGATTTTTTCCTGCTGTATGATACCTTTGGATCAGAAGAGTTCTTGTCAAGAATCACTACTTCTGTCTCAGTGTCTACTTTCAAACTCAAAAAGGTGGGAAAGCACCAAGCGCTGGAATTTAAAGACTGTCACGTCCTCTCCTTTGTACGTCCCTACTGCTAAGTGAAAGCATCAAGGAGTGAGCCCAAAGCCTGGATTGCCATAGTCCTATCTCGCAGCCTGGCTTTCATTTGACCCATGACAAGACAAACCTTCACCAGGGGTACAAGCCAGGCTGTGCCCCGTGGCCTCAGGATTAGGACTTTGCTCCCTGGCTCGTTTCTGGTTAGCAGGACAGTTAGAAAAGCCATGACCTCATTAATGTAACATCTCTGATCTTCACTTTCATTCATCACATCTATTCTTTGAATCACCCTTAGAGAATAAGGCAGGAATTTGTACCTTATTTGAAGGGAGGCAAGAGCGATACAGCTAACAGCATCCCCAGAGTATGTGGGGATTTTGCCATTTAATATTGCAGACCCTAGCTGACTCAAGCTCCAATCAAATCAAGATCAGATTTAACTTTCTAAATTGGTTAAGAAGAAGAGTGCCTAACTATACTGAAAAGATGAGGGCTGGAAGTCAGCAGCCTGTCCCAGGGCTTGTAGGGGGTCTGCTCAGGTCAGGTACCAAACAGAAATCCCATTGACTGCTGCACCCTTTTTCACTCCCAGGACTCATCTCTGTTTGCCCAAACAAAGCATCAAGCTGTTCCTCTGTGATTTAAAATAGGTTTTTTCTCACCAAGTGTTGGGAGTTCAGAGCAGAACATTTTTGCATTGAAGCCACTGCATTTCTGTGCAATCACTGGTGGTGTTGCTATTTTGTGCCTTGCAGTTTCTTTCCTCTGGAGTCACTCTCTAATCTCTTTGATTTTTTTATCTCAGTATCCTATAGGAATTTTTTTTTGCTGCATTTGCGCTCTGATTTTTTTTTTTTCTGAAAAGTGTCTTAATGAAAAATACATACCAGAATGCTCCATGTGAGTAGCCTCCAATGCTGAAGATCAATAACAGTTTATTTGATCACTGACAGCAAATGCTTTTTCAATTAAGCAGGTCACATAAATAACTTTCTGGTTCCAACATTATTTGGAAAGGTTGAGTGTGAAATAAATGTGATTGGGTTGGTGGTAGGAGTCCCTCAAAAGGATTGGAGTAAAAAGCCACCTAAGTACTTGGATGCTGATCCTTGCTCTGTCAGGATGCCCCCAGGCAGCCAAACTGGGATTAGAAATCTCTGCAGAGTATGCTTTGGTACAGATTTTCAGCACTTTGCTGATTTAAAAAAAAAAAATACGGCATTTTCTTGAGAAAAACTTTTCATCTGGCACTTTTGTTGCTTGTCCCAGCTAGAAACATACTATAGCTCACCCCAAAATGAAAACATGTGCTTGTGCATATGCCTTTAACCCCTCCTTTCTTTACATAACTCCAAAAATGTCCCATTCTGCCTCTGGGCATTGTTTCATCCCTATGGGTTTCTCTCATTCTTAGGGGCAGGTTCATCTGGGTCTCCCAGCCTGGGAAAGGGTTTCTCCTCACAGCACCATAACCTCTCTGCATCTGACTAGAGACACACACTGACATTAAACATGCCAGGCCAGGTCCAGGTGTGGTATAAAGTCCTAGTCCACTGAAATCAAATAGTCTTGTGACAAGTGAGGATAGCATCCTTATAACAAAATGATACAGAACAACACATGGAAAATGCACTGCAAAAAGATGGAAAGCAACAAATGCCACTTCATCATTGAAAGCTTGGAAAAATAGTCTGCACACAAGAAATAACAAGAAATCTGGATTTCACAGTGGGGACCTGAACCAAACAGTGGGGATTAATGATCTCTGGTGTGTCCAATATTAAATCAAAATCTAGAGTAAACTTTTGCAGTTATCCTTAATTCACAAATATTATAAGCCCAAAATTTGATCAAAGCCCTTTTGGATATTTGATTACTCACAAAGCAAGAGGAGTGGTCCTTGTTTCATTTGAGGTTGGCTTGGCTCTGCAAATGGTGCTGTTGTCCTTTCCCCTTTAATTTTTCCAATACTTGGTTTCTGAAGAACAAGTTGTGGGGGTAGAAACAGATTTTGCAGCTGTTGAGAAAAAGATCAGAGGCACCAACCTTGTTTAAAAATTCCACAATCAATTTAGGAAAAAAACAGTAAAACCCCAGGAAACTTCCCAACTTCACTAAGAAGTCCTCAGTTCAAAGATAGCTGTACTAGAAGGAATCCGCGGGATCTGCCTGTCAATAGGTTTCTTAGGGGAAGAAATGTTGGGTTATGTTGGTTTTTTGGGTTTGGGTGGGTTTTGGGGTTGTTTGGTTTTTTGGGTTGTTTTTTGTTTGTTTTTTTCTCCTTTCTCTGCCATTGAGAAACAACTTTATAACTGCAGGAAAAGATGAAACTACTAACAGGGGCTAGTGGGAGAGAAGGGTCAGGGAGCAAGGGGATTCATGTCCTGGGGGTGACTTGCCTCTGAACTGCTGCTGTTGAGCTCTCAGCTGCTGAAGGTTAGATGAAAATAGCAGTCTTCCATATCTTTGAGTCCATGTCTGGAAGGTCCAAGCAATCCCAGGTAGGATGAAGCTGTGATTTGAACCCTGAACTCTTAGTTGGTTGTAATATGATGTTAATGTCAACCCAAGAAGTGTTAAACGGGCTCAACTCTTCAAAGTCAATACACTTGCAGGTACAGAACAGTAGGTTTCCAAAGTATTCCCTAAAAAAGCTCCATAAAATAGCTGAGCTGATGTACGACTTGTTATTTTCTTACTTAACCCCCCCCCACTTCTCAATATTAGAAAATCTACAGATTTAAATGTCCTGAATCGCTATGGCAGGGCACTGGGGCTTGGATGTCGTAACCACATGGCACTGGGGCAAACTTCAGCCTGTGGGTCCTTACTGAGCCCCACTGGGGTGACACGAAGGCCCAGTGTGCCCAGTGCCTGCTTGCACGTTGCAGACGACAGGCTGCATGAACAAGGCGATCTGTGCGTGTCGCTACCCTTAGCGTATCGTCTCCACTTCTACTCATCTGCAGCTACGACAATAATATTTAATAGCCCTTGCTGTGTTTGTCCTCCGGGATTTAAATCACTTTCTGAACCAACTGATACTTTTGGCTTGCCCAATGTCCTGTGGACGTGATTTCCACCCTTCAGTTCAACACTGCATGAACCAAAAAGCTGGGTTTTTTTTCTTTCCTATTAGCTCTTACATCCTGAGTAGCAGTGAGCGACCCAGCTATGACTACAAGTCATTACTATTGCAGGATTGCTTGGAATATGAGGAAACCAGCTTTGAATCCTCTTTGAGTGCCACTTACCCCAAAAGGCTTTTATTGTTCATGAAAAACCAATGCTGAATAGCAATGCACAGAGACAACACTTAACTTTCCAGCATGGGAGTGTGATCTTCTGTGCCCAAATGCATGTGGGATGAGTGCTGAATAGAAGCAAAATGAGCATGCAAATAACCCCATGCACCAACTGGTGTTTCAGTGCCTGCAGAGCTGGGTGTTCACACAGGATCTCGCTTGCATGCCTGTCTCCTCCGGGTGGTTTGAATACTGAAACTGGCTCAGTGCCAAAGTACATATTCACTTTTGCACATGCACTTTAAAAAAAAAAAAAAAAAAAACAAAACAACAAAACAAAACCAAAAAACACACAAACAAAAAAGCCCCAAACACACATAGAAACACCAAACAACTTTCCTGAGGATCAGCCTGGTGGGTTGAATAGCACACCTGGCCGTGAGTAAAGAGGCATGAGACTGACTCCAAGCTCAGTCACTGACAGAAGCTCTGTTTGCCTCAGTTTCCCTTCTTCCTTTCTGCTCTTTTTTTCCTAGTCAGACTGTAATTTTTTTTTTTTTTGATCTGGCATAATGTCTCTTTATGCCTTCAGCGCTCCAGGGATGAGATCTCAGCAGGGAAAGGGACACACTCCCCTAATCCAAATCATAATAATGACAATTGTATTCAATGGATGGGCTTTTCTGAAATTTCCCTATCACTAACTTTTATACTACCCATCACAGCTGCAAATTCCTAAAGTGACAGCACCTATTGCCCTGCCATTATTACGCATAATAATAATTTAACTAAAATAGCAACAGAAAATGTGCTTTACACAAAATGAATTCAAATTGATTTTTTTTTTCTTCTTTCTCAAAGCTTATTACTAATTGGTATTTTTAGAGCAGAGATTCATTTTCCTACACTAAAATTAATGGGCCATATCAGCGGGTGTGAATCAGGATAGCTCCATTGAATTCAATGGGTCCTATATCATTTACTCCAGCAGAGAATCTCACCTACTATTCCAAAGAACATTTTCTTTTTTGTAACTCACAAAGTAATTGCGTTTTCAGTCTTATGTCCTGATCCTGCAAATAATCGTGCAAGACATTAACTTTATGTAGATAAGAAGCACTGCTGATGCCATTGCAGCTACTGATATGAAGGAAGTCATGGGTTTGCAGGATCAGACCTTAAAATGCAAATGAAACCATTGCAAAATCTGATGTGTTCACAGTAATATCTTACAAATGGCAGCACCTAATATGTAGTCTGGTCTAATACTTAAAATCTCTGCAAATAATTTTTTACAGTAAATTAGCAGAAATTAGATTACTTAGGTTGCTTAATACTTTTTGTTTAGCATAAAAGAATCTCCAGGTTTTTCCCCTGGAAGCTCTGTATCCCACATTGTCTGCAGCAAGTCTTTGAAATTCAGCAGGGGGATAACCTTTGGATTAAAGACGTGCTTTCTTCCTTAGCCCCCAAGAAATTCCAACTACAGTTTTGCTGAGATAAAGTGTTTTGAAATAGCCAATTCGCCTCTTGCTAGAAAATTTAGCAATGAGTACTGATTGAAATAGGAATTTAGAAGACTTGCTTTTTTTCTCCCCACCTCTTTCCAAGAAAAAAATCCTTTGCTGCTGGGTGTCCAGGATCTCAAATGTGATGTGTGTTAGCTGATGTGCTAACAGTGCAAGGTTAAATGCTGCTGATGGTGCACAAAGGACAAGCTTACCACAATTTCTCTACACAACAGGAAAACAACCCTTTTAAGGAATAAAAAGGAAAAATTTGATGTTCCAAAACTGAGCAATCAAAATTTAAGAATTATTAGATCTTCAGGATCCTAATTACCTGGGCAGCTTAACAGCAATCCTACACACAGTCTTCAACACCAGGGTCACACACCCTCCTTCTTCTTACCACTGGTGAAATACTGACTGTGTGCGATGGGCACAATTAACATGGTACAGGCATGAATTTACCATGGAGATAACAATTTTTTCCCCAGTTTTTTGAATGTAATATATACATTACCATGCACTTTAACATTTTTTCTGCTTTGAGGCAAATTGAGTTTGACATTTATACAAGAAGCAATAAAACTGATGCAGTCAAAGTATATTCCTAAAACAAGTTCAGTAATGTCTCTTCCAAACTACGTTTGAGTTAGTGGAATAAATGCCTTTTCATGTTTGCAGTTGAAGTACCGGCCAATTCTGCCAAATGGTTTTTGGAAAATTGCCTTCAGAATTGACTTTCCCTGGGGAAGATTTGCTTCTATGGAAAGCAGAGATACTGGGAGAATTTGAAAGAGAGAGAAAGCAAAAGGGAAGGCAGAGGGAATAGGTTAAAGGGTAACTTTAAACAGGTGGCTTTAATTTCTCTTTGCCCAAATAGTTCTATAATTTCTTACCCTAAAACTTTCTGGTTAACTACAGCAAATTTCATTTTAGCCAGAGCAGTTCCATGCTAATCCAGCTTTGCTATTATCTCAGCTCAGGTCGGACATTTCTCTCTCTTTCTGTGCTTCCTATTTCCTGGGAGAAAATGCAAGTTTGGGAGTTTTGTAATTCCAATTCAGTTTATCCATTTAGGAGTCCTGAATAATTTCAGATCCTGTGGATTTACTTCATCTTTGTTAAGAAGGGGAAAGGTGTGTACTTTTCTCACCAAGCACTGGTGTTATCTGACTTGAATAGAGATGTCCGTTTGGACTCCCAAAGGTCACCATATTCCCCCCCCCCCCCATGTAAAAATGTGCAGAATGAGAGCTCTTTCATCCAGTTTGCTTAATCTATTTTGTTACCCAAAGAAGAATATCTACATAGGACAATGCATTAGCTATTTCAGTATGGTTTAGTTCACATATAGCCCTTCTGGGCTACTTTACAAGTTGGCAAGCAGTCATCCTACAGGGAAGGAATCTGCTCTATTTCACATGCATTAAATGATATTTCCTAGTCCATCTATGGATGACCTGACAAAAGGAAACATATTGCAAATATATGTGTCATATATGATCAACCCCAATACATGTGTATTTGTAATACATGGCATTTTCCATCTTGCATTTTGGAGGTGACACGTAAGCAGAATAATTTTGCACACACTGCAACTTTCTGATGCTCCAGTTTGGCTTTCTGAGGTGCAGATCACCTACAGCAACAGGGTTTCTTCAGCTCGATGGGCAGAGCTACAGCAAAAAAAAAAAAAAAAAAAAAAAATTGTTTCAGTGAGGACTCCTAATGTCAGCGTTTACAGCATTTCTGCCGTTGGGACCACCCCCAAACAGGAACCCTCTTGCTGCCTAGTTGCAGCGTTTGTTCTGTATCATTTGCCACTAGCAGATCCTGAACACCCAGGGGCTGCTCCGACTTTAGCCCCAAACTCCTTGAGATTTTCCCTGAAGCATTGAGGTAGAGCCCCCTTATACCCTTCAGGCCACACGAAAGGGACTGCACCCACCCTTGAGACCGCGACCCTTTACACTTGGCCTCTTGGGTTTGTGATGGCACCCATGAAACCGATACGAGCAGCTAGGAAGGGAGGAGGGAGTTTATTTTTAGGATGCACCAGGAAAACAGCTGCAGCATTTTCTTGGTGGCAGAAGAGCTCTCACAGGACAGAGGGAGGCCTGTCCTGTTGCCTCAAAATTTTCCCCTCCGAAAAGTTTCAACATTTCAGGACTCCCCCTGTGCAAACGTCCAGCTTATGTACGCTGATGAACGTAACTCTAGAGCGTCGTGGAGGAAACCAGAACTATTTTTATTTTTGGTTGAGTAAACCTTTAGCATTTAACAGTCAGGTGTTTATTTCACTTCCCAAACTGCCTCCGGCTCCAGTAATGCTTAGCATGATCCTTTTCTCAGAGAGGGGGACAAAAAAGGGGGTTGAGTTAAATGCTTTCAAAATGGAGAGGCTTGAGGAATCACAAACTCGTATCCACCGCCACACATCCCACCTCGGCCCCCCTCCTTCCTTGCTTCAGCCCTCCTTGGAAGGAACCTGACAGGAAATATTTTAGAGGTAGAGAATTTTCAACGAAAATATTATTTCTCCATCTGCCCACTTTTCCGCCCTCGCAGGTTGTATGGCTAAGTGACATTTAGGAATGTGTATCCTGCAGGCCGCTCAGTCGCCTGTCTTCTCACATGTTGCTTTCTTATCTGAAGCGCATCAAGGCACCAGGTCCTCCTGCCTCCCGCTTGTCACAGGAGACACTTGACCTTTCGGAGCACGTCTGGGCTTTTTGGAGTCATTTCTAACCTCAGCAGCTCCTGCAAACGAAGGAGGCTGACCCCCTTTCCACGAGCTTCCCCGCAACCTTCCTGGGAGGCACAGGCAGGGTGGAGCCCACCGCTGCTCCAGAGCTCTGGGATAAAAAATCCAACCACCGTGAAACCTACAGAAAGTTGGCCGATACTGCGTGCACGGAACTATTCAAACCAGATGCTTGCATGCCTTCCTGCCCACGCTACCTTACCCACACTGATCCGTTCCTAACCTAACAGGAAGCTTCAGTTTTTTGTACCTTGAGCCATTTTCAACAAAAGCGTAGTGGGAGAGGGACAGCCATGTGCTGCAATAACCTACGAGAGGCTGCAGTCGGCAAGACACATGCTTGCTCCTTCATCTGAAGGCTGCCATGTTGCACATTTTCCTTGGGCAGGCTAAATTTATCCCAGCTGGTTCAACAGTGTTGAGGCAACATGGCTTAACAAACAGCGTGTGTCAAAGAGGGAAGAGAAAAATCACTAAAGTTAATTTTTGTTGAGGATTAACATCAGGAGAAAATGAGTAATATCTGGACACACTTCAGCTGTCCCACCATCCCTTTTGGAACAGTTTGGTTTTTTTAAAAAAGATAATTATAGCTTCTGTCTTGCTCTTCAGCCGTGTTTCTCTGGTCAGAAGAGCTCTGTGTTCCACCTCAAATCTCCTGTATCTAAGCCTCTCATCCCTAAATCTTGGGTTTAGAACTGCATTCTTATCACTATTTCTAACTCGCTCCAAGTCAAATCTTACCAATAGTTCTAACTGGGACACGCTGTAATTTTAACTTATCCTACGCAGGACAACACAGGTTTCTTCCAGCAGCAGTCACAAGCAAAGCTGTAGTAGATGTGGGAAGAACTCCTTGCCCAGAACCCACCCGAATCCATCTAGCCTCGGCAAGAGAAAGATCAGGTCCAGAAGAAACGGGGTTTTTTGCTTTAGTGTTACTGGAATACAGATGAAAGTCAAGGTCAGAGGTTTAAAGAGCACTTCACTGCAGCAAACACTTTATTTTTGAAGCTGAACATCTCAACCCATACATCAGCAAGTGGGTTGATTTTTAAAATTTTTGTAAGAGTTCTGAACATGCCCTGAAATTAGTGAAATCTGCAGCGTTCAGCTATTGACTATAAACCTGCAGCCCAGCAAGCCAAGCATGCCAAAGGAACCTAACGACGAGGAGAATCTGGGCGACCATTCTGACAGGCTCCAGGCAAGCAGGAAATATTCAGCCCTGACTTGCTAAACAGTTATCACTTTGCCAATGTTTCTGTTTATTTTTACTTCAACTCCTGATTGCATTTAAACACTTACTCCACCTTCTCCCCAAGTCCCTTGACAATTACTGTCTTACAGTTAGAGCCTGGTCACACTCACGCTTGACAAAAAGTGATATGAAAACTGCTAACAGAGGAGGTTGCAAAAGATTTTAAAAGTTCCTAACCCCCAAATATCAATTAATTATATGTAAGACACAAATCCACAACCTTATAATAGCATAATTCTGTGGGTTCCCACTGGTCAGATAAACCAGTAAGATCAGAGTCCATGCTTCATACCCAGAGGTTATGTTTCCATGAGATTTTTTTTGTCAGCAGTGAATCCAATGCTTCCTGTGCCTCCCTGGCTGTACGATGCAGCTGCTGTGCTGTACACTGGATCACTGATGTTATTTTTGCTAGAAAGAACCAAGGAAAGGGTTGTTTGTTTGCACCCCACAGGCTGACGCAGCAGCACAAGGAAGCAGAAAGAGCTGTGGGCAGAGGGTGGGACCAAAGCTGGGGGTCATGGGGGAGCTTCTGACCCCACATCACCCACATCTGTGCCACGGCACTTTGCCATTGCACCTGGCTCTTTCACACCCAGAATACATTAGCCAGTGCAATTAATGCTATAGGAGACACATGTCAACCATTCTCTTTCTACAGACTTATCAGGTTTTTATTTATTATTTTTTACTCCCTGTGAAATCTGATTACTCATAGGCAAAAGTTTGAGGCTTGGTGGCTTTTATAATGAGTAAGGAGGAGAAAAATCCCTTTGGTTTCTTCTACAAGTTCATCAGAAAGGTGATCAACCACATAAACACATACTCCCCCACCCCTTCCCATACCCATGCATTAGCTCACAGCTGTGTGGATGTAGGCTTTGCGAGCTGAATAACCCATTAATCTCCATGTGGAAAAATCAATAAATTGAAAATAATTAGCTGGGTATGAGAAGAAGCAAAGAACCAGACAGCTGTTACTTAAAGCATGACTTAGGCATGTAGAAACAAGGTATAACAAGACATACAGGGAGCAAAGAAGGGAGGGGAAAAGGACAGGATGATATGAAAGAAAGAACAGAGTGGTGAGTGCAAAGGCACTGAAATGTGTGTTTATATTTAATGCATTTTAAGTACCTCCATACAAGCAGTACTCTGCAGTGAGGACTGTGATAGGCTCAAAAGAGCTTTTGGAAAACACAACTCACTATATGAAACTGCTCACTACCGAGGCTGAAAGGGCTCCAGTAGTCACCAGCAATGGAAAAAGGGAACAAAATCCCAGCTGTCCTCAACAAGCATTGTCAAGATTTTATTTGTGTCCAGGTAGGCAGATGGCAAGGTCTGCAACGAGGGTCAGAGGAACCATGGCAGGACAGACAGAAGAACGAGCTACGAGGCCATGTACAGCCACAGCAATGGAGACTCTGAATGGGTCAGGCAGAATATGGCCCTCTCCTCCCTCCTGTTTCATGTCACATTGACTTGGTGACAACTGCTGAATAAAAACGTTCTGAGAGAAACAAATTAAGTGAATGAGAAGAATGTGCCTCACCAGTGGGGAGACAAAAACAACTTAACAGCACGCTGAGACAGATCAGCAATATACCAAACTGCTCGTAGCTCAGCTATGACAGATGGTCTTATGAAGGGATATTCCAGCTGAGCTCTTAAGTGCATTATTTTTAGGCTGAGATTTGACACTCACATCCCTGCCCAAGCCAAGGATTCTAGCTTCAGGTTTGAGTTCTGAAGCACCCGAAATGTTGCAAACTATTTTGCATTTTGCTTATGGTAGAAGCTTCATGAGACCCACTATGACAAGACATACACAGGACCTGAACTAGAAAACTGCTAGGCAAGCTACAAATCCTAGGTGAAATCAAGACCGAGATAATTCCTAATGGACACAGAGACTGTCTACAGGGAGAGATTAAAGCAGAAGTACTACAGGCCACACACAACGTTACTGTTTTGGAAAGGACGCACATTAGCTGGAATAAAACATTTCATTTGTTCAGAAGAAAGAGTAGCTCCCCTTTCCTGCAAGCTACCGATCAAAGCACGAAGCACGTACCCAAAACAAAATCTTTGAGGGGCATATAGTACTCTATATGCCTCATTAGCACTTAATCCCATTTTAACTTCTCCAGGAAAGTCTACCAAGTCTCCAGTTACCCGACGTGGTGTAGTAGCCCTAAAGCTCAGCCTCTCCCTAAGGTGACTCCTATAGTCACCCACCACCATCTCTGTGTGTGGAGAGGCATAACATATAAAGGGATTCCTCATTTCTATATTCAGTTAAGTAGCAAATATGACAACTGGTACAAAACCATAAAGAATGAATGATAATTTAAAAATAATAATAAAAAAATAAAACATAATTACTTACAAGGCTACTTAAGACCCAGAGAGCTTCTAGCCAGAAACTGGATACAAATAGACCTGATACCTTTTCCTCTTTGTAGCGTCAAGCACTGATTAGCAAGTGCTACCACATGCAGTCTCATTAACCTGATTAGAGTCAGGTTAGAAAAAGACCCACCCAGCTCTAGGGTGACTTTGGAGCTGTGCTTGAGGAGAAGTACTAGAAGCAGTTGTCTAAAAGCCAGCGACTGACCCAAACAATGAAGGAAACTAAGTTTTTATATCCTGATAATGACATTTGCCCAGGTGGCCAAGAAAGCCGATGGTATCCTGGCTTTTATCCAAAACAGCAGGATAGGGAAGTGATTGTCCCCCTGTGCTCAGCACTAATGAGGCTGCATGGCAACCCCTGCGGGCAGGGTTGGGCCCCTCACTTCAGGAGGGATGCTGAGGTGCTGGGGCATGTCCAGGGATGGGCAACAGGGCTAGGGAAGGGGCTGAGGCACCAGTCTGATGGGGGGGGCTGGGGCTGTTCACTGTGGAGATGAGGGGGCTCGGGGGAAGGGGGGGGCGCTTGTTGCTCCCCGCAACCACCTGAAAGGGGCTGTAGACAGGTGGGGTTCAGTCTCTGCTCCCAGGTAACGAGTGACAGGATGGGAGGACACAGCCTCAAGTTGTGCCAGGGAAGATTTAGATTGGATATTGGGAGGGGTTTTTACAGAAAGGGTGGTCAAGCACTGGAACAAGCTGCCCAGGGAGGTGGTGGAATCATCATCCCTGGAGGTGTTTAAAAACCACATAGATGTGGCACTTAGGGACATGGGTTAGTCC
>JAVJGJ010000002.1:4655366-4694824 GCA_035590215.1 Microhierax caerulescens
AAAACCACATAGATGTGGCACTTAGGGACATGGGTTAGTGGTGGGCCTGGCAGTGCTGGGTTGACGGTTGGACTTTACAGTCTCAGAGGTGTTTTCCAACCTAAACAATTCTATGATTCTATATCCTTGATCTGCAGAGGAGAGTGGACTTTAATGCAAATGTTCTTGTCAGGTGGGAGTTGCTCTATTCATCCACATGCTCTGCTTTCTCAGGGCAACACTACTTTTGTCCTTTCTTAATCTCACTTTCACTGATTGTTCAAAGCCTGGAGTTTTGCTTTGGCATCGCTTCAAGCCTCTGAAAATCACAGTCTAGTTCTCGTAGACCTCTACAAGCATCATCATAACTAGAACTGTGAGACAATCATAGAGGAGCTTAATTCCTTCTGTTCAATCTAGTGGAAAAGCTTTCTAAATACAGTTAGTATCTTCTTGTAACTCTATCAATGTCTCTTTCAAGATTTAGTGACGTATCTATGCTATTTCTCCTGATCTACATGAATATTCTCAGGACCTTTAAAAAACATGTTTACTACAGGGCAAAAGTCAGTTTTACCATTTGTTAAGTGCAAAATTCGTATCTTTAGATGCAGCCTAATGATAGGGGAGAGAGAGAGGCTGCAATGGCATAGTTCAGATGCAATTTCAAATTCAGGGTTGTTGGGATGTTTGTTTTCAGCCACTGCAGCCACTCAGACAAGGAAAGGACTTAAATTCCAGGTTGTGGGTTAATGCTTATTCTGGAGCTGTTTGGGCTGGTTTAGATAGTGTGAGGAAGGAGAAGTGTTTAAGTCTTCTCCACTTTCTAAAGACAGCGTTTCCCAGGATTTTTCATTTTATTAGGTAGGATGACAATTCCTTCTGCTTTTCTTTTGATATCCAAAGCTAATATATTTGCCCTTCTCACTTAACTCAAAAGTCTGTATGCCTGTTCTTCTGTTAAAGGGAAGAGATAAAAAGTTAAACACTTCTTTTCTGAAAAGGCTGCTTTTAATAGTTTGGATGGATCTATTTGACTAACTACAGAGAATAGGACAAAAAAATATATGGGTTACAATAGGAAATAAAAGGCCTTGTCAGGGAAGACAAGAATAAAGAGGCCAGCTGAATTGTAAGGATGAAAGCTATGCTAGTTCTCCACGTGGACTCTGTGCTGCAGGAAATCAGTGGAAATGTGAAAAGAAATCCAACAGGCTCCAGAGAGTAAATAAACCTGTGATATGTGAACCTCATCAAACATAAAAAACAAGGACTAGGAAAAAAGGGGTTGCAATAAGAACTAGGATGACTCAAGCAAGTATAAGGATGTCTGCAAAGGCTGTAGGCAGGTTGAGGAGTAATTCTGGCCAACTCCAGTCAGCTTTGAAATTGTCCTTCAGCCCTCCTCCCCACTTGAAGTGAGGCTGCTCTGGGGGCCAAAGCAAGTCTGGGGCTGGGAAAGCTCCAGCATCTCTGCTTGGAGCAGTAACTGTGTCCAGGATTATCCTTTTACTGCATTTCTACTTCACTGTCTCTTCAAGCCACTGAGCAAAAATAACATACAATTAAATTACACGAAAAAAAGTCCAGGTAGGAACAAAACACTAGTCTTCTGCTCCTGACAAGAAGCAAACTCTCCCCATATGGTTCTGTCTGGGTGACAAAGCCTGGGACGTGCTGAAAAGCGCTACTTGGGAATGCAAGTCTGGACAGCTTGGCCAAGCCTGGGGAGCATCAACTGCTCTCCCTGAGCAAGCCAAAGCCCAGCAGTTTCTCAAACAGCAGCCGGTGTCAGGCTCCTACTGAACGTACCCTGCTCCTGCGCTCCAGCCCCTGGGCAGCAGCACGGCTGCATGTAGAGTCTTGTGGTGGAGGGAAGAGGGAGACGAGAGAGCTCCCAGACTGACAAGCAGGTTTTGCGGTTTTGTTTAAGATGCTGAATCAGAGTTTCACCTGGAGGGGAGGCAGAAGGGGATGGATCATGGTTGGCGGGTGTCTGCAGGAACACTCCGATTCGCCTATCTCTAGGCTGGCAGACAGCACTGCTTGGCTGCTGCGTTTGTTTCTGCCTCTCCAAAGGCAGTTAACGTCATTGGCAGACGTGGACGTGCTGGTTCTTGTCCTGTGGCCCTACCAACAAGAGAAAGCTCCTTTGAACAAATCTGCAGCAATTTGAAGAGATAATGAAATTCAGCATCCACCCAGGCTGCTAAGCATACTGAATTATGAAAGGCT
The DNA here is from genome assembly GCA_035590215.1 of Microhierax caerulescens. Classification (NCBI taxonomy): domain Eukaryota; kingdom Metazoa; phylum Chordata; class Aves; order Falconiformes; family Falconidae; genus Microhierax; species Microhierax caerulescens. The sequence goes on from JAVJGJ010000002.1 coordinate 4,657,581, forward strand.
TAGAGCTCAGTTTGCCCTGCCAGACTGTCCTCTTTGCCCCCAAGAGCCGCTTCTTGTGTTGACTGCACGTATTCCACAGTATAGGTCCTAGAAATCACTTTAGGGGGGTGAACTGTTGTTCTGTATAATCACAAATGGTGCAAACACAAGCAGCAGGTCTTGATCATTGATCGTGCAACAGGGGAGCATCACTGAAGCCTGCTACCAGCTCAGAAACAGCTGTGCCATAATCACACAAAGTACTAACTAAGCATCCAAAATGGGGATGGGCCAGGTTTTCATCAGAAGTGCATTAATATTCTTCCCACCGCAGAGAGCACCAGTAAACTTCTCAGCATTTGGCAGCGCTTTGATTATTGACTCCAGTGAGCTGTTCTGTAATTTTCTCCCTTCGCCACGGATCAGTCTCATCTGCCTGGTCCTGTTGCACCGGTGGATGTACCTACTTGTGCTTCCCAAGCTGTGCTGCTGTGCCAGGTCACTAGATGGTGTACAGCTGTGCTGGTGCAGGGGAAGTCAAATCAGGAACAGGCTGAGAAGAGGAAGTGGAAATAAGATGTTCTAGTTCAAGTAGGAGAAGGTTAGAGCATTAACAATGCCTTCGGGTCAAGATTAGATGCATGAGCAAAGCTGGTTGGGAAAAGCTTCCATAGCTCCCAGTGACCATATTATGCCAAGTTTACACCAATCTTTTTGTGCCCTCACTTCCCCATGTATTGAAATTCCCAAGGAAGACAAATAGCTACTTCATTGCCATCTGGTTTTATTCTGCTAGATAATGTAATTGAGACCATTCTATACACAAGAAGTATTGGTTAACTAAAGAGTATCCAAAATACAACCTACATATTTTTGAAAGGCACTACTATTTGTTGACATTCAAGGCTGGAGCAGCTAGATCAAGTCAGGGCAGGTGACAAACCAGGCATTTCCCTGCCCCTTCGCTATTTGAAAACTTCCATGGAAGGTTGTGGGGTTTTTGTAAAAAAAAAAAAAAAAATAAAAAAAATTGGTTTCTGAAATAGAAATTTCCTTTCTGAATTTTCTTGGTTTAAGGATGATTTATTTTCCATGTTTAGTTTCAGGAAACTAAAAAAGAATAAAGTAAGAAAAATGTTTGCATGTGGGAGAAGGCTTTTTTTTAGTGTAATCTCTCCTCCCTTAAAAAAAAACCCAACAACAACAACAACAAAAAAAAAAGCCTGAAATTATTGCTGCAGATAGTTTTTGCATTGGCTGAAATCTTCATTAGAAACTAACAAGCCCATAAATGAACACGCTATCAATCAAATTCAGTGACTAGCCCCAAGCCACAAGGACAAAACAACAAAGCAAAGCCCTGAGAGCTTAGATCCAAGCCCCATGCTCTGCTCCAGCCACTGGGCCTTGCAGATCGCAATTAGCAACAAGAAGACGAGATCTACCAGAGATAAGTGGGCCCAGCTCAGTCTCTGACTCTGCTAAGTTTGCCTCAAAGTGGTTATGTGGGTGGTGCAGAATTTGTCAAACAAGATGTTCACAAAGATCTCCCTAAGCACAACCGAGAAAAAAATGAAGACAACCCTACCATAAAGTGACACATAATTCAGCTGAAGTGAAACATACTGATGCAACAGTGGAGAATAACTCATTCCCCTTAGGCAAAACTCATCCAAAAAGTTAATAATGAAAACTGGAGGACTCCAAACCATTATTTTTACTTTCCAGGCCAGCAGCAGGGATAGCTTATGTGGTTGGCAGCTGACTCCTGAGTTTTATTCTTGTTTCCATCACTAACTCACTGTACGATCTTGCAGCGTCACTGCTCTGGGCCTCAGTTTACTGACTGGGGCAAGGTGGCTCTAGGTCGATTAAAAAATATTTAACTGATAGGTGCGAAATATTCTGAATGAATACGGATGGGGCTGGACGTTGAGGCTGATGCCGGTGACCTTTTCGGAGTCTGCTTTCTCTCTGTGGTTTAGAAGAGGGTAGAAAAGGGAAACATCAAAGACATGCATATTTAGACTGGGAGGAAAGGAAGGAAGGACAAGGAAGGGGAGTGATCGATTTATGCTGCTGTTCCTATTCTAGGTGCTGTGAGAGCTATCGGGACCACGTCGCTGGCTGGGCAGGAGCCTGGTGGCTGCAGCTCCGGCAGGATGGCTTTCAGCAACACGTAGGGTTGTACCAGCACCAGCCAAGGAACCGGGCAGGCCTGGGGTGGAGGCTGGCTGAACCTGCACTGCTGCCAAAAAATGGTGCTAAAACTACAAACACAGCATCGTTACATTCTCTGGCCAGGCCTCTATGGATGTAAATCACTCGGTCCTGGGAAGTTAGGGCAATTAAACCTGGTGAGAGTGCATCCCTGAATCGCATTAGGTTGCCCTTTAAGGTGGTCCCTCAAGGACCTCATGGCATGTGTGTGCTCTCACCTGATGGCTTCCAGTTCCAATTCGCTTACAGAATCAGTAAAAACTTCAGAGCTCCCTCCATTCATTATAAGGCAATTGAACCGAACCGATGTTTCTGTATCTGTTGTCCAGGCAGATTCTTGAAATCAAAAGATAACGCATCTGCTTCAAGCTTCTGCAAGAAAAAAGAGAGTAGCCCTGCAGGTATATGGGGATGCAGAGTTCAAATTTGCTGCTGTCCATGATTATGACTCAGAAACCATAGGAAAGAGGTCAATGCCTTAATAACGTCCCATTTTTACGTGGATGCTGGTCTGTAGTTTGGGAATGGAATACAAATGGAACTCTTTCTTGGAAGGTCATTGAATTGAGCTGAACTGACCCAACCAGTTACTATTGGCTTGTAGAAACACCGTGGACAGCAATATTTATGATGATTACCCTGACAGGCTGAGTAATTGCTTTACAGCTAAAATGCTAAAAGCAATGGAACTGGATTTTCAAAAGAAGTATTTCGTCAGAGCTTCCTAAATAAAATAATTGTGGGAAGTAACTGGAAAATGGAGCTGGTGGCTGGATTTGTGCTAATATATGTGTGTGCCTATATATATGTACACAGATATTTCTGTATAGATGAATAAAGTTGTGTAGATCAGGAAAGGGGAGAAAGCAATCTCTTTAGACTGAAGGATTCCACAAATCTTCCTGAATGTGTCTATTTCTATTAATGTCATTAGGACCATCATTTCATTCATAGTACTCATACACATAAACATATTTTCAGGGACCAGAAATGTAAAAATCATGAGAGTTATACACGGTGTAGAATAGTCAGTGTAGTTTATAGCATGAACCTACAGCTTTGAATATTTACTTTTAGAGTTACATGAATAGTGAGAATGAAGCAATTTCTTTACTCAAAAGTTTGGGTCTAAAGAATCTGTACTTTTCAATCAGTTGCCTTATTGGGTATGCCACACACACTATCACCACACGTTTTATCCTGAAAGAATTTTCACATCCAGTCTATTGCTACCAATTACTAAAAGTCTGCACTGTGGAATTAAGCAGGTGAACTAGTGCAGCAGCTCATCTCATTATCTTCTAAACACTTCTGGTGCGGGAACAAGAGTTTGGAGGGACCATTTTTACACATGTGTGCTGTATACGGATCTCTTCTTATGAGTTACCAGGTTATCTTTGCTTCAGCTAGTAAGTGAGATTCAGATCTGCTTTCAAATAAGCTGAGACATTTTAAAAATGGAGAATGTAGGTCAGGTGTTGATTTGCAACCAGTTCATGAAGTTGAATTCTTTGGTTACTTCATCTTCAAGATACTTAGATGTTGAGGTTTCTAAATTGGCGTGACCAGATAGACACCACAGCTACATGTGGTGGAAAATGTATGTGTAAACGCTAAGTTGTGGGAACTACTTTCATAGCAGGTGCATGGCCAAGGCACATGTGCATCACCATGACTGCTTTCATGGAAGCGTGCTCCTCCAGGCTCAGCCAGTTTGAATAATCAATAGCCATGTCCATACTCAGGTAGCTCTCTAAGGCAATGCCTGGGAACGTACCACAAGCTCTTACTAATGCAAACCCATAGCTAAACCCTGCCCAATCATACTGCACTGGAAACAGCCCTCCAAGGAACACTTCTTTTTCATAAAGGGATTTCCTTCAGTGCCGGTTCACAGACCACTTTTGCTGTGCTTTAGAGCCACCATACCCCTCCCTGCTCAGCTGCTGCAGAAGCACATACATATAATCACTGCACAGGAAATAAACCATTGTCTAAGTTTCACGACAAGTACTACTTTTGTGTATTCATGAATACCACAAAACCACTAAGTAGTCAAGTTAAACATAGATACTCTGAACACACAAATGTGAGCTGGATTATATGTGTTTTTGGGGTTATTTTGGCAGGTTTGGGATTTGAGAGTAACCTAGGTTACTGAAGTCTGCTATGCCAAACTCAGCTCTGGTCCCTGGCTTTGAATGTCATGCCCAGCTTCCCGGGCACTCACAGGACACAGAGAAGAAACATTCCTCTGGTAGATTTGGCAGGAATCTGTTTTATCAAAGCCAACAGAGGTGGGGAGAAGGTAAAGCTTTCCAAATTTGGGTCCAGAGGGACCTGGCAACTCTGCTGTGCTCTCAGAGATGCAAATAAAGAAACTTCCATGGGTGGTGAGTAAATGGGACAAGAGCTCAGGATGACTTCATCCTTTTTTCCCATTATTACCAGGTATTCTGTAATAGCACTTGCAGGCTATAACCAAGACTGGGACCTGCTGTGCTAGCACTTGTATGGACAAGCAAACAGACACTGGTTTTGCCCCAAAAGATTTAGACTGAGATCCTGAAAGCAAGATGATTTCGACCTTAAGGACAGTATGACAGATAAAAAGCAGCAAAAGAGGGAAGCAAAGTGACTTGCTCTATATTAGGAATACTTTAGAAGTCTTCTGCTGCCTGTTCAGCCAGTTTAGAAGCTCATGGGCTGTCCCAGATAACCACCACAGCAAAGTGGAAGTCACTTAGTGGAATTAGAAGCAGAAGCTATGAGTGTTCACTCACAGCCCACAGAGTTCCTAGATACCAGCTACAGTTCTTTATCAATTGAAATTTTAGCTCTTTGGGGACTGATTTTGCTTAGTATCTCTCTGGTTTCCCACCAAAGCCTTGTGAAGAAATCAGACATTTGTAAAATTGTAATCTACATCCTGAAAGTGATTTTTGATGTATCTGCATATTTTTCAGTTTCTCTCTCTGTCTCTATCATGATATCTAGGAGCATTTGCAAATCAGTTAAAAACATCATACCCTATCAGATATGAATAACTATGTTCCTTCTCACCCATCCCCATCCACGCTCCAGGCTTCCACTTCCCTAGGCAGATTTCTCGGGAGCAATCTGAGCGAATAGGTAGCTTTGCTGGGTGCTTTGAAGGGCAATACAGGTTAACATTGCCAAACCATTAGGGAAAGCAAGGTGTTGCTTAAGCTGAAGGTCCTGATTAGGAAATGTCTTCATCCACAAAGGCATACATCGACCCCACCCGCACACACAGAAAGTTCAGATCACTTAGATGTAGGTTTACAGTTGATCTCAACATCAGTAGAGATGAAAGGAGCTGCAGCACCTAAACCACGCTGGGCTTCATTTAGAGAGATCCAAACTGGGAATTTAGATTCCATTGCAACTGGAAACAAACTGGTAACCTGTCCAGCCTGCCAAGCAATGCAGCAATTAATGAATGCTCCCATAACCTCCCTGCTAGGTTATTCCAGCAGCACAGTTTGCTCTGTGTTTAGTTTGCTAGGGTTTCTTTCTGGAATCTTAAACACCATCAGTTTGACACAGCCCCAGTCCAGAGACCTGGGGAAAGTAAATTACACCACTGAGCTGCCACTAGCAAGTAGTACTTCCTGAGTTGCAAACACCAACTTAATGTGTTTCAACCAGAAAAAAAAAAAAGACTTTAGGTGCTGGAGTGTGAAGGGAGATGCAGAAGAACACTTGGAAAGCCATCCATTAATACATGGCCATTTTGTGTTACGTGGGACATCCTTTCTCTCCTGGCCTTGGCAAGAAACTGAAACCCAATTGTCTCATGGAGGATAGAAGGGGCATCCCTGGAGTTCCTCAGATGAAAGCTGAGACAGAAATAAGACTTGGCCCTTTCTGCTCTTGCTCACTGGATCCTGGCAAAGCACCTGGCTGTCATGGAGCTCTTTACCTGAGCTCCCAGGCTGAGGTGGGAGTCCCTCTTCTCTGCCATCACCACCACCAGGCTTCCCACATGCCATTTATGCATCCAGAGCAAGTGGGATTCTCAACTTCCTATTGACTGAACGCCCAAATGGTCGACAGTGATTACTGCACTTAAAGTACACTGACCTTAAACTCCACCATATAACATTCTTTGTCCTTTTAATGCTCAGTCCACTCCTTGAATGACCACACTGTCTGGCCACCAAGACCTAATCTCTAGACTTTTGATGCCTTGGCATCCCTTGGCATTCCCTATAGCATGTGACTCACATATATGCATCTTGCTTACAGGCTGGAGAACACTGTGTTCTCTCTAATCCCGAAATTCTTGGCTCAGTACACTCTCAAGTTAGCAGTTAATTCTGGTTCCCATTTCTGAGGGACACTGAGAAACGAAAAGCCAAAATACCGAGTACCTTACTGCAGCGGACCAAGGGGATTCCCCTGACTGTAAATTTCTTAACAGAAAAACGTCTGTTTTTCTGGGCAGGCCATCACGAAAGAAAAATAATAAAAAAAAAAGCACCTCCTCCTCTTCTCATCCCACTCATTTCTGTGAAGGGATTTGGTCTATATTTTTTGAGGTCCTGAAGGATTTGGAAACCTTTTTCTTTATTATAGCGTTGGACTGAGAATTTCCTTTGATTCACCCCTATTTGTTTTAAGGGAATTCTTCCTGTTTACGTAAATTAAGGATCTGGCCCCTGGTTTCCAACCCAACCAAGGACGACTCAAGTACAATAAGACAGATTGTCCTTGCAGGATTTCTAGCTGTGTAGAGAATCCAAAGTGCCAGAAATCTTGTGGCAAGGACTGTTTTCAGGGAAATTCCACCCCATAGTTTCCATACATGTCATATAAGTAATGTCACCCCAGACTATAAACCTTCTGAAATCAGCCTGTTGCATTCAATGCTTCTGGCTATATAATAATATGATATAATTATATTTATGTGTGTATATATATATGTGTATGTATGTTTTTTCCTTCTGCTTTAAACTATCTCACTTAAATTGTGACACCAGAATTTCTCATTTCCTCTAGAACTGTGGAAGGACAGAATTTATCTGGAGAGTCCCATCCTTCGCTGGTGAAAAATGTGCTGCTGAAACTAGCTGCAGTGGTGGCATGTGCTGTCAGTATAGCCAAGTGACACGTCAGACGCTTCAAGAGCATCCTTTGGAGCTAACGCTCTGACACATTAACTCATGCGGAGGAGCAGGAAGCTGAATACTGAGGTTCATTTCTGGATCTGTCCTGGCCACAAACTCCTATCATTTGATGGTAATTTTGATCAGATGAATTCCACCTATCAGGAAGAAAGGCAATGTATGCCGGTACTTTAATTTCATTTCAATTTGCTTTAGCAGAGATTTATAATTATTATAAGGAATGATTTTATAATGTAATTCTGTGTTGTCAGAGTAGGTTAGTTTTATGACCTGCTTTAAAAAATAAATGCAGCTTTAATTAAAACAAAACCAAAGAGAGAGGTACAGTCTTGTACCAACATGTTGCTGTCAGCACCCTGCTAACTGTCTGAATTGAACTGTAAGCCTCTGCTCAAAGATACCAGTGCCAAAAACAAAGCTCATGGCACATTTAAAGGTACCGCTGGCTTATTTTTAATCTGCATCTCACCTTAGTATTTCTGGAGGTTTTCTAATAACAGTTATGATAACTGTCAAAAATCAGACAGCAATGAATAGCAAGCTAGCAGGCTGTCAACTTTAACAGAAGCATAGCTGGGTGCATCAATAAACCCAACCCTCTTCTTGCTTAGGAGCAGTGCATTTCCATTACCTGAAATGGAGTCACTTTTGGCTTAACCTAGTACGAGATCAGAATCAGACTCATTAAATTTAGCCTTCAAGCTGCCATCTTTCATGAGGTAAGATGATTTTGCTTCTACATAATGGATGTCACAGAGCTCGTCTTCAGTACATGCTCACACTACTTGTAATTTTCTGTATTTGCATTACCTGACATGTGAGACAATATTAATGCTATATCACACTGAAGTCTCTCTGACATCAGCAAATAGAGCCACCATGCAAGCCAGAGACTTTCTAGCAAGCATGCACCACACAGAGCCCCTTTTTGCCCTTGTGTCTCACTCACAAGGTCAGTGATAGTAAGCTGACATATTAAACCATTTTAGTATCACTTTATCAGTATTCTTCATTGCCTTAGTGTTCATCAAGCACCAAGATCCAAAGAGCTGTTGCATGGCTGATGCTACATGGCTTGGTTTGGTTGATATATAATATTCTGGTGGGAAAAATATGATTCCCTAGAAGTCAATGGAGATTTTTATTTTGATTACACTAATGCTAGCTTCAATATTAATAATTCTATTGATTTCCTTCTCGTTAACTTCAGAGTTAGAGAATTATCTAGTCCATAAACTACATTTTGGGATAGGTATTAATTTTTTAATTATTTTTATTCTGTCTTGCTAAAATGATTCAGTAAGTGGATGAGATAGGATTAATTCTGGGTCCCTAGTAAGTGGTACAAACCTGTGGCACAAACAGGTGGCAGTTTCTAGGCGAACAGCAAGATGCAGAAACAAATGGCTGAGAGGCAGATAGCATCCTTTATCTCCAGCCCCTCTGTGCAATGCGCTTACCTGCGTGCTCAGACCCACACAAGAATCCACTACCACTGAGTTTTCCAACGGGGACCTCAAGGAAGGAGTCTGCAGGTAGCTGTCAATATTAAAGAATCAAGGCCATGTGTGGGAATGTAAAGCCAAATATTTGAGGGACAATTTAAAGAAAATGAAGTCTCTTCACTAGCATACATTTTTTAAAAAATCTTCGACAGAATACATGGGTAAAAAAAGTAAAAAAAAAAAGAGCTAACAGTTTCAGATTTAACTCTTAAGCAGTTATCTCAGGGAAAAAAAAATGTACTTTTCAGAAAAGGTATTTTTCCAGCTCAGATTGTCTAGTCTGACATTAAGACAAGCAGCTTCAGATATTATAATACTTCCTTTAAAATTGCTATACTAAAAACTGAATTTCTTTCTTCCAAGATGGATGCACTAGTCTTCTGTCTTGGTGTCATGGGGTAACAGATGGGTAACACTCACTTCTGCGCCAGACCAGAGCTTGGTTTGAAAAGTCTTACGTCCTAAATATTTTGTTCCGTTAGAGAGCTGGTAAATCACTCCTTCTAAACATTTTATTACGTTTCTAGTCTTGGCAATTGGTGAATACTCTGAGAGCCTTTTCAGAAAATATATAGTAATTTATAAAATGTATTTGTTGTCATTCCTCTCTTCGATTAATGCATACCTGGTCAAAGGGTCAGGTTTAGAAAAAATGTTCCTTTTTTAAAGGCCAAATTTTTGAGAGAGATCAGCATACAGTGTCTGACTCTTGTGCTGCTCGTGGCTTTGGACACCGCTTGGCCAGGGGCCACCTTTCTGTTCTGTTACTCCATCGAGCACTGATTCACAACTATATTTCAGGCAGTGTCGTGCAGTAAATAGTAACGATCATCAGCAACTGTACATATCACCCGAGGCACTAAAACTAGTCAGGAGAGATGCAAAGATATTTCTAATAACTCCTGAAACACTTTTTAATGCTACATGCCCATGATAGGTTTGTAGTTGTGAAAGCCTATCAGGATCCATTTGGGATGCTTTGCACTGCAATTAGGGAGAAGTCTCTCCGAGTACGTGCTTGCACGGAGCACATGTCACATCTGACACAACAGTGTGCCTGGTGTTCCTCTCATTCTCATTAGTCTATTAAAACATTAAAAAAAAATAATTGTGGTGTATAAGGGGAGTGAATGTCTGGCAATAAGGTTTGTTCTGGGAGACATGGCAAGTGTCTAAGCCATATGCCATTAAATGCACCGTGCTTGTTAATGTTATTTTGGGCTAGAGGGAATAGTGTGTATAGTCATGGTGGAGGGGGAAGGGTTCTGATCCTGCTTTTTGAGTAACAGTTGAAGGACGGTTCCCCCGATAACACCATATTCCTTTTTCTCACCACATATAAACACATTTTCCCTTCCTCCCATCTCAGGTTTTAATGTATGTTAGAGCTCAGTGGAACTGTGATGCTGGATTGGCCTTTACTATGACTGCGTGCTTAATAAATTAGTAACTATTTTCTTGCTTGGTTCCTCTTGCAGAACAGCTCAAAAACAATACAGTGGGTTAGCTTGGTCTCACCCAGTTCTGTGGAAACTGTAGTCAAATGCTCAATTATGGAGTTTCAAATGATGCTTTTACACTTGGGTCACAGACCTGTACAATTGTCCCAGTGGTTCTGAGATCAGACCATAAATAACAAATGAACTCAGTTTTGTTCTGGTCCTTGTGGACATGTCTGACACATGCATGCACAATAAAAAAGGAATCCCTAGACCCCATATTAGAAGTAGTGCAAAAAAAAAAGCAGTTTCAGGCTCAGTCTCCACGTTGATTTAAGCTGGATTCAATTTTCTGTAAACATGCTAAAACATGGTGGCATTATTTCCCGGGGACTGAGGAGTCTTCCTTTCATTGCTGTCAGTCAGAGCTACATCAGCTCAGCAGTGGGCAGGGCTAGGGATGGTGTTGGGAGAAGGAGAAGGGAAAAGCCTTTTGGTGTCCTATAAACACTGTTCCTCCATTTTGGGTTTGGGGGATTCTTTTCAAAAAGCAGAAGTAGTTGAACCACCCACATTTAAAAATCTCAGCCAGCTGAACTCCTTTTAGTAACACAAAATCACTCTAACAATCTCTTTGCATTCATAAAGATGAAAGGAAGAAAACAAAGTACTTATATTTTCCCTGTTCGGATTTAAGCGAAACAAAATGTCTTCCTTTTATCCCGTTGGACAAATCTAACTCGAGGTATTGAAGAAATTCCCCCCCAGAGCTCAATGCCTCTGTCTATAATGAAATACAAAGGAAAACAACTGCTAACACAAGTAGACTTTGTACTGTGTGAACGACTTTCCCCGTATTAGCAAAGCAGACGACTAATATGATATGATGGGACATTACTAATGCAACAGAGTGTAACTAATGCAAACAAAATATGTTGGAGTGCCTAGTTGAACTGAATAGAGAATTTGTTTGTCTGGGGACCCAGATTCCGAAAATCAGAGTAAATCCCACAGAAATAAATCTTACAGATAATTCAATAAACAAGCCAAGCCCATCAGATGCACCAAGCTGTTTGTGGGCACACAGGTAGATCCTGCAGGCACAGATAGATCCAGGTACCGAATTCCCACACTGGCTTTTGGAGGGAATTGGGTGCTTGGCTGTCCTTGGCACTTTGGAAAATCTCATCTTGTATAAATAATAAATGACGATAATTTGCATTGACATAATAACTAAGTGTATGTCATTACCAGTAAAGGCTGTAAAACTGTTCTTCAAGTCTTTTTGTGCGTGGCTGTCATTGACTACAAGGCTGCGTGTTCATAGCAAGTTCATCTCCGAGACACAGCTAGTTATAATGCTCTCTGAATAGAGTAGCGGGGGGGCTTTTTGCCCCCTTCCCCCTCCTCCCACTCTCAGCTCTTAATGACGATATCGCCTGCTGTAAATGGGCAGGTTGGTGCAAATTAGAGAACGCTATCCCCCGTTTCAGCTGAGGGTAATATCTCGCACAGCAAAGGGTCTGCTTAGGCTTTGATGCATCTCACTCAGAAGACCACCGATGAAATGGAATACCGTGTGCTCTCCCGCAACCTCGAGGGCTCTGCGCTTCGCTGGGAGCTGCTTTGCAGCCAGTAGCAACTAGTTGCAATTTGTTAGTAAAACTGCAGCTCCCCACTGCTTGCTGCTGCTGACTACCAAGAGGCTGGAGTCTCCTCAAGAAACGCAGAGAAAGCAGAAAGTGAGAATATTCCCAAGCTCACCTTTTAATGAAGGCATATGGCATTCAGGATATTGTTATTCATGTAGTAATTGGCAACGGCATACACGTACTAATGGTACCGCTCATCATGCTTAGGAAATTTTGGAATTGCTCCATTTTAATGGGCCATAAACACTTACCTGAAGTAAAAGTATATGGCAAATACAAAGAAACATGAATAATTCTTTATAATTGCACACATATATTTATGTACACACACACATAGCCATCAGGCAAAGCAATTTTTTTTTTTTCATAATTATTACTGAACTAGAGAGCAAACTGCACCTACGTTGTTCTAAATCCAGATTAATAAATTTGATTTGTGTCTGACAAGTGAAGGATCAAATGCAAGGCCCTGAGACTTTTCCTGGGTATTTGGGGCTGCGTATGAACTGGAAGGAAACAAAACGGATCAGGCTGGCTGCAGGCGGCTGCAGAGCTTAACTGCAACATTTTCAGTAAAACTGGGGCTTGACAAAACAGCATCAAAACAGGGAGACATGAAAAACCACCACTTCATAGTTGTGCTTCTACTGAGATATTAGAAAGAAGGGGGTTTGTGGGTTTTCTGTAGTGCAATGAGTACCTAGAGTTTTATCTGGCTACTGATTCTTAGAGATGTGAGTGCATCGTTTATATCCTTACTAAGAAAAACTTCTGTTCTAATCTCTAATTGTAGAATTAAAACTGCTGCTGCTATAGCTATAGCATTATCCATATGGATAGTCTAGTTCAATTTCTATTTCAAAAGATCTTTTTTTAAGTTCATTGTCTTACTCAAACTAGAAATAAGAGCTTTTATGCCAAAGTAGAAGTTTCACATGGAAAGATAAAGAGAAATAGTGGTTTAAGCCAACAGCTTTAGATTTCTGCTGCTGAGAAGTATCATCAATTCGAAAGCAGACCCACTGAAAAGAAAGGGCCTTCTTAGGGGAGGGCATAAAAATAAATTTTATTTGCCAGAAGTGGGGTCTGTGTCTATAAGGACTGAAAGGGTACATATTTCAAACCATTAAAATAAAAGAGTACATTTCTGTCTGTTCCAAATTCACCAAAACTCACCTAACTGTTCATGCCCAGACATTTAGGATGTATTTTCAGAGGGTGCTCAGCTGAGCAGTCAGCAATACCTATGTACTGTATATAGGAGTTAATGACCTCAGTGCTGATTTTGATAATGATCTGCAGATGCAGACCTTGTAATTCTGAAACTTAGTGTCTAAAAATGAGTGTCTGACACTCTTTTACCTGCAATCAGAAATTGCAGTACTTTTGTCCCAGCTTAATATTTGGAATATAATTCTTGCAAAGACCACCCCAGTGAGGCTGGATTTTGTATTTCTGTATTGGAACCACAACTCCCCTTTATCCTTATCCTTCGACATCTGGTGTTGCAGGTAGGATACTCCGGCTCGCAGCATCTGGGCTGAGAAATATTTTCTCTCCTTGGAGTCCAAGGTACTTCAGAAAAATCCTTCAGAAACCATTTATCAGATTCAATGCTGAAATGTTCAGTAAAATTTACAGTGAACTGCCTTCTTTCCCTTCCTGCACAGTTGCCCCAGACTCACTCCAGCAGAGCGGTTGTTAACAAATTGGTTAATTGCCAGTGCTTTGCTGATGTTCGCTATTCTGAATCAGGGATAGTCAACTCCATTCATATCAATTTGGAAATGACCTTAACTGCTGTTCAAAAATAAAATGGGATTTGTTCTGAAGTTTGAAAATCTCACAGGCAATTATTTCTCCTGGTAACAGACTCTCAGCATCCATACTCATGCTTCTTCACTGGCAGAAAGAGAAAATGAGGAGTTTTATCAATAATGGGCTGGTTGGCAGCTCAGAAGGTCTGCGTCAGTCCCTGGCTCTGTCACGAGTCTCATCAGGACCTTAGGCAAGTTGTCTCACCTCCCTGCAAGGCTGGAGCAATGTTGCTTCATTTCCTGCTCTTTAAGGTGTCGTATTCGTCTAGATTGGAAGTTCTTTTTGAGAAGGGTTGCATTTGTAGGGTTGGATAGAGCCTGCCACAGTGTAGCCCCATTAACATCACAGCATTCTCAGATGATGTGATAATATTCATGAAAGTAATTAAGGGAGGCAACAAAGAGATATCAAGCAAAGGGGTGATCTTGCAACATTTCTGCCCTCAGACGGAAACCATAAGTTTCAGAAATCTTGTGAAACAACTTGCTCTCCAGAGTTTACTACTTGAACTTTTTGGAACAGTAGTATTTCAATTGTTTTGCTACAGCTGGAGAAATATCCAAACTTTTGGGTGTTGACTAGAAACCTCCAAACTTTCTGAGGTTTCTCTATCATTGACATAAACCACATTCTGTGGCTTTCAACAATAACATTTGTGCTGATTTTAGCAATTCAAATCCAGATGCAGCAACTGAGGCTGGCAAAACAGATGAGCCACAGACCACTTCTATCTATCTGAATGTGCAGTCGCTTTTGGTAACAGATTATCTGCACCATCATGGACAACCAAATTCTCGTATGGCTTCTCTGATGTGCAGGAGCAACATCAGTACCGTGCCAGTCTACAACAGATATAAACAATCTGGAAGTTTTTGCTTTGGAATACCTTACTTACATATGAGAGCTGAACTGACTCGAACATGTAGCAGTGTGCTTTTGCAGGTTTGGTGGGCATAAATTCTCTGCTCAGAAAGGATGTCTCACTCAAAAAGATTAAACCAGCCAGAGGGGAAACAAGCATCTTCCAACAATGCATGTAGGAAAGCAATTCACAGAGTGATGGCAAATGCCGTGTTTTAAATGCATGCAAGCATCTAGACTCACCTAGATGTAACACTTCTCCAAGGGTTGTGTGCGGACCACTGTCAGCCTCTGCTGGCAGGTGCCAGAGTCGTCCAGCAAAGAGGCAACTAATCCTCCTCTTGTCCAAGTGTCAGGAATCAGCAGCAGGTCTGTTTGGAAGAGCTAAGTAGAGAGTACGTCTCGTCAGCACATCTGTGATTGCCCACAGTCTTCAGATGTGAGATGATATTGAGACCTGCAAGGGAAAGTATAATAATAATAGACTTAACCGAAGCTTTGATTCAACTTTATGAACAGGAGAGAGGCAATTCACACTGCTTACCCAGAAGCAATGCTCACACCAGGGAGTTGGAGGGAGATATCCTATTAAAAGTATCACTTCACAGGGGAGAATTCTACCCAGAGTGAGATATGAAATGGGAAATTTCAGTGGGAGTTCCATTTTCTTTGGGGGAGTACAATGGAGAGCTTGTTTTGGTAGCCAAGCTCCTAATGGAAAGATAACTTCATCCTTAAATCTCAAGTGATTTTTGCCAATTCATAACAATTTACACCTACAGGGCATCAGCAAATTAAGTCCAACTACATTACTGTCATACAAAGAAGTATTGGGTACACTGGAGCATGGAAAGACTGACTTACGGAATGACATATGTTAAGGAAAAGAAATAAAATTCAGGAGTCCCAACTCCCAGTCGCCTGCTGTAATCACTGTACCTTGTTTTTTAATACTCTTCCACTGCTGGAAATAAATGAATTATTTAGGTTCTGCCTGACCATTTTTCTCTTTCCTTTTTTAGCGTTTTATGCCTCGGCTTTAATTCATTCCCAGTATTTTTTCCATTTTAGTTTCTAGCAATAACATTATTAAATTTCATGTCTGCTTCCGTTTTTATTTCCATCTTTCACCAAAAAGATATAAAGTGAAATGAATCCAAATGAGAGAGCTTTTCTCTTCAAACCGCTCTCGGTATCATCGTTTCCTTAATTAAGTAATTGAAGCTCTCCCAACACACACAACGTCATTCAATCTACTGCGGTCTCTCGTATATACTGGCACTTAGATTTGTTCCTATAGGGGACTGTTTTTCCAGCCCATCAGCCTCTTTGCATCTTGCTTCTAATAACCTCTCGGGCCTGTTCCTCCTGGTACCCCACGGTGCACGTGCAACACGGCTTTAAAACAAGGAAAAAACATATAGACAAGATTACTTCAGGGTTATTCCTAAGGGTCTCTATCCTGGGGCTTGTATGGGGCCAGTCTCGATGGATCTGACTTCCTCACATTTCTGGTTGAACAGTTATATTCCTTGCTTTAGTTTTGCATTTATGCCCTTACTTTCTTCCTTTGAAGTGAAAGTTTTTTACATTATTAATTATTATTTTTCTTCTTTTACATCTGAGGCTGTCCAAACCTCTTTTGCCACCTCTTCGCTGAGCAGTTGCTGTCTCCTCCTGATTCTGGAATAACATTTTTCTAAGCTGGAAATCCTGTCCAGAGAAGTGTCCAGACCAGGTATACATTTTCAAAGGGTGAATAACACAAAGCCCATGCTAAAATTTAGCAAATTCTCATCCTCATGACAAAGTCACCAGGAAAACCTCCTAAGAGCTCTAAGCCCTACTAATTTAGATAGATCCTCAGCACATCCAGAAATATATAGCTATGGCTGCAGTTGTTGGGAGTTACAGCAATTTTTGTTGTTGAAAGTTTCTCAGTGGAAAATGGAGATTCTATTTCACTATATTTATCAGGAAAAAGATCCCCTCAGGAGTCTAGATGATATTTTTCCTGGGGTCGGGAGGGAAGGAAGAGCAGGTGCTCTACATTCCTTCTCTTCTATGGACACTGGATCAATCTCTTCCCTTCTCATTCCACTCCCATCCCTGCAATGCCAAATCTAGTTAGGGGCGAGGGAGTTGGTGTCAGCAATTATTCTCTTGCCTGTGAATTTAGGATGATAAAGAAAGAGATGCTATTGCAGCTGTGTTTCAAGCTTGGGAAGAGGTGCAAAGAAGCCCAGGAGAAAGCAGAGAATGGGACTGTGCTGTGGATGTGGTGGTGATGGAGCTAAGCAATGGCTGGAAGTGGTTTGAATTAGAGTCAGCTGCATAGGTGGGAGAGTAGGAAATGAAATGGGTGAACTCAAACTTGAGGTTTGAGGAGGAACAGCTAGTAAAAGTTGCATTTGTACAGAGGAGATGTTATATGCAAAAGCACTAGAAAGGGTTTCAGGCTTAAAATCTCATGACACACTAAATGGCCTAACTTTTCAGACCCCCTAATCTCAGAGCTTTAGCATAAAAATCTTGAAAACTAACATCCCAACTCACATTCCTGTGAGCATCCTTACTACTTCTCACTGAAGTCCTCATTCTCCCGAATAGACCTAGCTCAGACTTCACATGTGGATTATTTCTATTCTATAGTTGTATCATATTATAGTGGTGACAACCTGATGGCAAGGAGAGCATCCAGATCCGCTCGGAAGAACTAAATCTAATCAGAATTAATGAGTAGGAGTGTTGTGACACTAGCAGGAATTCACTCCACTCTCCTCTGGCTGAGAGTTTTGCAGAATGGATCTGTGTGACATCCTTTGCAGGCTGAGCGTTCGCAAGCCCAGCCTGTGACAGTTCAGCATCTCGCACATCTGGTGAACGAGCGGCCTCCCAGCTTACGGCCACTAAAGCAGAGGAATTTCACCATCGATCTGGAGAAGCACTTGAGACAATAGGAGTAACAGGGCAATAAAGATTGCAATATATCACCAGACTCGGCCTCTGGCTTGTACAGAACAGAGCTGCATTAAGATCATTACAGCCTGCCTGCGACTGATCTAAAGAGAGTAAGTCAGCTCTAGGAAGGAAAAGAGCTGCTGAAAACAAAACAAAACCAAACTAACTAAAGAAAACAAATATATGTATTAATGTGACAAAATTTCTTTTGCCAGCCTGGACAGATGCCTTTAGATTCCCATTCTGCTGTAAGCATCTGCCAATGAAACACGTGCACTAGTTAAACCAATTGTTAACCCCACCTTGCCCCTACAGAAACATCCAGCTTCTGAAATCATGAGTTACACTTACAAAAATGGAAAAGACAAAACGGGAAAGAAACAAAACCCAGGAATCCACCTCTTGTGTAAGTCCACATCAGCAAAATGCTGAAGATGCCCTCTTACTGGAAGCACAAAGGCAAGCGTTACTGTCTCCACCAGTCTCTCTTGTGCTGGGAACTGGGGAGGTGCTTCCCGGTCCCGTTGGCTCGGTACAGTCTGGTGACAGCCTGGTGACAGCCTGGTGACAGCGTGGCATATGGCCCTGGCTGGCCAGCCCCTGTGGCGAGGCACAGCCCTGCTCCAGCCACAAGCCTGCCCAGGTGTATTTGAAGCTCCCCACAGGATCACAGCCCTGGGATCAGGGGGGTTGGGATCAATCCCCTGGTGCACAGAAAAAGGAAACCTTTGATGCACTCTGAACTGAAAAAAAGGTGAGTAGAGGATTAAATCCCACCAGCCTAAATCCACCTGTGTTTACTGCTGTGGACATACAACCATTTCTACCAGCTGAGGGTTGGCCCAGCAGGTATTTAGTTTTCCAGGGCACATGTTTGTCTCCTGGGCATGTTCTTTCCATGTCCCTGCAGATCACCTGGATTGTCTGAAGCTTTTCCTGTGTAACAGATCCACCAATAACCTGCAAAGGAGCCAAACTAGGAGCAAGAGCGATTGCAAAAACCCAATCACGCTTGGTGACTCTTTGCCACTGCAGACGAATCTAAGATTAAAATCCCTTTTCTGGCCCCTGATCTCTCATTGCCTGTAAAGAAATTTGTCGTAATTGTCACCCTCTGACGGAAGAAAGAGGTGGAATTTGATGCTTCCTGGAGAATGAAAAAAGTCTCCATCAACAAAGGAGGAAAAAGAACAGGGACTTCCATTCCCACGTCCCCACTCTCTCCCAAGTCACTTCCATTTGCTATGGGTTTGCCAGCACCAAACCAGTTAACAGTGTGCTCTTAACGTACATATATTTAAGCAGCTACTTACGGTGCATTGAGCCAGGTGTGCTAAGCAATTGAAATTAATTTTTATCAGCAGGCAAGGCCTTCTAGTCAAACTGGAGAAGCCTTAATCCTCCTAAATGGAGCGAAACCTCCCTGCAGATAAAAGACTTGCCTGGCTTGTTCCAGAGGGAGTTGGTGACATGGCTGCACCCTCGCCCCCTTCTCCCTAAGGAAAATATGGCCCTGCGAGAAGAGTGGAGAGGGACGATCAAAGGGAGCTGCAGTTTAGCCGCCTGCTTCCAGCAACAGAAAGGCTAACCCGTCATTAGCAGGGAGCAGCGCTATTAGAGGTGAATAGTGAATGGAAGGGAGGCACACTTAGGATCTTTGGCAGACAGAGGAATTGGGGCTATGCCACTGCGTAGGAGAGATCTGGGCTTGGGAGGGGACCTTGTTTCTTCCCACTCCTTTGGCAAGGTAAAACCCAGGTGTGTCCCTGGGAATCCCTAGCTTTTTAACTCTCTTAGGAGTATTAATGTGGATGGTGGTTTTCACCTGCACAACTCATAGGTAACGCTGGACTGCATTTCCCATTGCATTTCGCATCTACAAAACCTCTCACTCTTCTCCTTATCACCCCTTCCCCAGAAAACAAAAAGCAAGTGTCCTCTTGAAAGGTCTCTCATTTTTTTTTCCCCTCTGGCTTTGAAGTATAGGGAGGGAGGAGGGCAAAAGGGCAAACTTCCTCGAAGTTTTAAAGCAGGGCTAGGGAAGTAAAATGATTCTCCAAAAAACCGCATATAACAGTGCTGGAGTGAGAGCAGGCTGGGCAAGTTCTGCACTTTCTTCTCTGATTAAGTATTGTCTGCTTTGGGATGGGGTCCAGCTAATTGTCAACTTGCATGAGTTTTGGAGGTTAAGTAAAAAGTCTTAGTGAGATGTTGAAGGGTGATGGCAAAACCATACTTTTTGCTGGCTTGTTAAGGTGAGCTAAAAAGAGATTTCTCTGTTCAGCAGCTTGCCTGCATGAACTTGAAGCCTTAGCTTCAATGCATCCATGTTACCTGTTCTCTTAGTGCAGAGTTGTCAGCTTACAGATTTCCAGCACAGATCTGTGTTGGAAAGTATCAGTCCCAAGTATCAGTCAGACACAGGGAGCCAAAGGTAAGCTGTGGCACAAACAAGGATTAATTAATTTGTGATCCTGCAGCCCACTGGGATGGGGAAGGCTGGATGGATGTGGAGAGGGTATAGGGAGCAGGTCTGCATTCATCCTGGGGATGAATCTGCCTCTGGGATATATATGTTGAAGGTGGTCAGAGTTTGAAAATGTAATTGTTGAGTAAAGACCACAAATAGTCCTGGGTGGCACTAAGGTTCCTTTTAGAACAGGGGCAGAGTGCAGTGCCCACTACCAAGTCCGATTGCCCTAGCAACTACATGGAGCAGATAACCCCCTTCCATCCCCTGTAACAGGTTGTGCCATGAATTTCCCAGGGGGAAATCCAATTCTTCTGGGTGCAATAGAGCAAGACATGGGCCATGGTTTCCCTGACTCCTTTGGGTAGCCCAGTGTTCCTGTAGCATCCAGCCCAGAGCCAGTCTCACACGTGAATACAAGGAATTGTGTTGAGTAATGGCCTTTTGGGAAGCCTGCTGGTGTCTCTAGCCCTCCAGACCAGAGTCAGAAACAACCAGGCTTTTGCTTTGCAAAAATCCATCATCTGCCCATTTACATTTTCTCCATCCCATGGTTTGACTGACTTTTATCCACCCTGCTACACAGGAAACTTTTGATTTTTAATCCCTCAGCCTGGAAGCTCCAAACAGGGAATTTCCAAGCATGCAAGTGGTTATTAATAATAAATAAAGACAACCTCTTACACGGATGGAGCACCTCTCATAGAAAGAAATAGATCCCACGGTGTTATACAGACATGTTTCTGCTTTTAGGAATCACCCTCATATGGATTTACCGCACAGAGACATTTTGCCCTTTACCAAAGCAATATCATGTTATCCACCATTGAAAAAAACTGTCTCAGGGGTTGAATGAAAGCGATATTTGCCAGAATTAGCACCTAATAGTGACTATGACTTGCTTTGCATATTTTAATGGATATGCTTTAGTCTGACCTAATACTTAGAGACCCTGAGTTTCTGTTTGTCATCATGAGCTCTGTCTAAAACTTGGTTTGAGCCCAGCTTCCACTTTCATTCAAGCACTCCAACACGGACAACCTTTTAGCCTTCCTCTGTGAGAATAATATTTGCTTTCTGATAGTCTGAATTTACATACTTTTTCTTTTTATGCGTGTGCGTGTGTGTTATGATGAGAAGTTTTAAAACAAATGGAGTTATCCCCAGCTGCTAAGTTCTGACATGCACTTTAAATAAGTAAACCCAGGGATGTGGCAGGCTGTGAAGGAAGGGAGAGCAAAATTGGCTTGCGTGATGCACTGATCACAGAATTATCATCTGCTATCACATAGTTTACCATTAGACCCAGCTGCTGCCAACCTGACCGGTGCATTTCTTCAAGCTAAGCTAACAAAGCACTTATTTGTTATCCAGGGAACTACCTCTAATAGACTTCCAGTGAAATAATATTTGCTTTCCAACCCTACTTTGAATCCCACTCACTTTGTTAAAAAGATTGCCTCTGGCTGTCTCCGCTGGTCTAATCTAATAGTTTCTAGTTTGTACAAGCAAAGCGCTTTCAGCCAACAATATAAATAACTTAAAGAGAAGAAGACACTTTTACAGCGCTCTGTGCCGGGTGCTATAGAACATGACAGATTAGTAAATGACGCCTCAGTGGAGCTCATCTGGGAACCTCTGTCAGTTGAATATGAGCAATTACAATATTGTATTTGGGCTGAAAGGGTTGTCTGTCTTCTTACAAAAAGGCTAACAAGAAAAATAATTCCTGTCTTACTTCTCCTGTGCATGAAACTGATCTAAGTGGCTCTAGCCCCTTTTCTCTTCCCCTCCCATTGCCGTCACAGCAGCAGGAGGGGGGGGGGGGGGGAGCGATCAAGGAGAGAAAAGAGAGTTATTTTCTTTCTGTTTTCACTTTTGGTTTGAATTGAAAACGAAGGAAGAATAATATTAGGAGAGGGGGCTCCCTGAGGTTTGAGAGGGGACGTTCTATCATTATATCAAAGGGTACTTTCTGCCACCCGCCTCTTCTACTCCAGCGGTCCAGCGTGCTCCTTAAGGAGCGCGTGCCCCATCCCTGCCGGAGCCGCTCCATTTATCTCGGCTCACCTGCTAAGATCACCAAGGGCCTAGAGTTTCAAAGAACTGCCCAAGGTTTACCCATGCTATTCCCACTGTGGAGAAATCCTGAGGCTGAGCATCATGCGACAGAAAAGATACCATACAAGCTGTGATTTCCAAAGGAAAGATTTTCACATCCTGTTGAAATTTCTTTGAGGCTCTTTTGAAAGTGCCTGTAGGAGTGGAGGGCCGATGCCACGTGTGCTCCTCCAGCACCAGGGAAGTTACACCAAGGAATCCCCCTTTGTGATAGTTTGACATGGGATTTTGCAAACATCTACAGCCAAAGCAATTTCTTTTTTTTTTCCTGCTTTTTTTCCTTTTTTTTTTTTTTTTTTTCCTGAAGAACCACCCCACTACCAGGAATTTCTTTTGTTTCCATCTGCCTTTTTCTCACCACAGCCAGTTACTGTGGCTCTTTTCAGGCCTGTGAGTAATTGCATGCAACTGCAAGCACAGGAATGTACACCAGCAGAAAATTGTGCTCCTATTAAACGAGGTCCTCCTGCTACAGAGAGGAAAACACTGTCATTCCACCCCTATCCTGCTATTAAAGCAGTGGCTGCCATGTCCTGCATCACCCTGAGGCTGACTAAAGGCTCAGATACACGGGCTATACCTGCAGTTATATAGGAAGGTTTGGAACCAGACAAAACCACAAAGGTCTCAGCATTAAACTGCTCACCGATATGCCAAGCAGGCCCTGGCATTCCTGGGGTGCAAATCACTTTCTGAAGCCCAAGAACTACTCTGGAAGAACACGGAGCCATGATGAGAAGTGACCAAGAAACTGCCATTCACTGAAAATAAGCCCCGATCCCTTGTTGGGGGGAAATAACATCAAAACATCATATTTCAATTGGAGTAATTGCCAGGAATAATGTAATTAAAAACTGGGGGAAAATCTCCATCCAACACAAAACCAACACAAGCCTAATTCTGCCGTTCAGACCTAAAGCCTGCCTTCATGCTCACGCTGATACACATGGGGACAGCCTGGGCTGTGCGCTGCCAGCACGGGGCAGAATTTGACCCACAGATTTCCCCCACACTACTTAACTACACTGTACTAATGCTGCAAATATCCCTGAAAACAGAGATATGAAAATTAGACCCTTTCAAGCAAATCTGTTAGTTTCCACCCCGAAACATAAACGATGCCGCAGGCTCTGTTCATGGCTCCTGGATGGGACTGCAGCCCCTGTGAGATCAGAGGTGCAGCCATCAGTCAGAAACTGCCGGCTCCTGGCACTCCTGAGGTGTTTAACAGGACTCTGATATCTGATTTCCTCCTCCTTTTGCTTTGTTTGATCCCAGTTGATTTAATCACAGATTATCTTTCACCAGATAGAAAGTACCTCTGTAATGAAACAGCAGTAGTGAACGTAACGTTACCTCCTGAAAAATTAGGTCTGCATGGAAAATCAAAGAACGTGTCAGGAGAGATGGCTGAAATGAAGAGGCCAGCAGTTCTGAACCGAAGGGCCTGAGCTCTGCTCACAGATTTGGCCACCAAGTGTTAGTGTTTGATCTTGGGCGTGATATTTCATCTCTCTTTGGTCTGTTTAACCTGTGAGCTCCATGGGGCTGGGCTCATCACTCTGTGGCTGTGTAGTATGCAGAACATGGAAAATATTTGTCTTTTAGATTGCATTTGGCTTTGAATTTGAAAAAAAAGGAGGGCAACCTCTTTCTTTTATATGAAAAAGTACAAAACATCTTCCCCAGGTTTTCAGAACATGGTCACTCATATCTTCAGTTCTAAAAATGACAGCTGGCAAGTCTTTGTGTTTTCAAACTACTGATTTGAGTCTTGACTACTTTTATTTCAGCCTTGGGCACCATACTCTCAAAAGTAGGTGAATGCAGTTTTTTAAAACCCTGAAAAACACATTTTAGCAAGGAAGGTTTGAGGGAAGTCTCCCTGTACCTATACGAGGTAAAAAAGGCAGAATTAGGCAGCCTTGGCAGATTTAGGATTGTGCCGAAGGGATCAATCTCTTTCAGACTGGATGCCTCAGACACTTTGCAGCAATGGAGCACTGGTAGCAGGATAAGCACTGCCAGAGCTTAATGACAGCACAATACCTGATGAATCTGGGAGTGCCAGCAGTGCCACAAGCAAGGGCAGGGGCAGCATCTGAGTGTCCTGGGCATAGTTTTGCCATGAAGCCTTCATAAAATGAGTGCTTAGATCCCCAAACTATTACAAGGTTGAGTAGAGCCAGATCTCGTACTTATTACACAGAAATTATCTTTTAGCTGTACTTAGTCACAGAGATCTGCAGATACATCAATGCCTGTGTCCACTCATTTTGGTTAGCATTATGCTCCTGAATACATTTATGGATCTAACCTCTGACCGCCGTCTTTCGTGCAATGACATAATACCCTTTACCCATCTTCTCTTTTCCTAGACTACAAAAATTAAGGAAAAGCATTCCACCACCATCCCCCAGTGCTCCCAGTTCTCAGCAGGGAGAGGTGCCCCTCTGAGCTTTTGTCTGATTATCTCCCACTGAAGTCAAGGCCAGCTGCTTGCCTGCCAGCAGCTCAGCCCAGGCACCTCTTGGAGGACCAGCCACGGAACAATTCAGCCTGTAAGACCTTTATTTCTCAAACTCGCGGTGGGATGAAAATCAGTGTCTATATATCTTTCACATCCTTAATTGTAAAGTTGTTAACCTTGCATTTAGTGCTTGAATACTCCTGTGATGGGCACTAGAGATAAACCTCTGAGAGCCAGACATTGAAATAACATTGTGAACATTTTTTTTAACCCAGAGAGCTATTATTGACAGGGTGTCAGCTGCTGATGAAGGGCCCTGAAATATTTTATGGGATGTGACAGCTAATAAAACAGGTTGTTGTTTTTAATTGTTTGGCAGGTAGCAGTGAATTGTGAACAGATGTGAACTGGGTGCAGAGGAGTCTGTAGGTTTCCCTGAATTTCTTCCACATTTCACTGCCACCACTAACACTGAACATTAAAAATATTAGTCTCCTAATTTTCACCCTGTGCCTTGCTGCTTTGGTCATTTTTGAAAATTGCACCATGTAACCAAAAGCGCTCTGTAAAATTCCTGGGGCCCAGTCGACCAGGGCAAGAGAAGGTTGATTTCAGTACAGGGGGTTGTTTATGAAACAGGTCTTATTTTTTTCCACATAAAGTTTTGCAGATGATCCTGTCGCAGTTGATGTGCCAACTGCACAGATGGTGTGCCTCTGCTGCACTGAAGGCAGCTCAAAAATGTCCTGAGACCTACGACCTTACGAGACTGCCCAAGCTAAAAACCATCTGCACTGCACTGTGGATGTGCATGGGCACTGCATGGCAAGAAGGGAAATCTGGGTCTTTGCACCCCGCTGCACAAAGCTGTGCTTTTCCAGAGCTGCTTTGGGTACAAAACTTACTCTCGGTTTCAGCCCGCTGCCTTGGCTCCTTCAGCCTGCTGCATAATTAGCTCCTAACACTTTCCATAGCACAATGTACTTTTGGGAGGCTCCAAAGAGCCTCTGTTTAAGAGACCCAGAGGGACTGTGCAGGGCTTGCATTGTCTGAAATGAAAGATGTCTCATCAGGTTACACCTTTTAGCTCCTATCTGTATAAGCATGCTGATAAGTGGTGCTTTTTCCTCCTCCATCCCCCCACTCCCTCTCTCTCTAATATAATCTTTGCCAGATCTAGTCAAAGCAGAATAGCTGCAGGGGATTCATTAATCCTAGTCTGGAGCTAACCACCATCAGCACCACCAAATCATAAAAATAAAAATCTAAAGCACCTCAGTTTATTATTCATATATCCACTGTCCAGCCTTTTCTTCCTGCTCCCAGGATAGGTTCCCCCACACACGCTGGTCCCCGTCCAGTTGCTCCATCCTCTCCCTGATCTTCTGTTAAACAGTTATCAATTCCCGAGGGAGACTTGGGATAAAATGACACTCCTCCCATGTGGGGAAAGCTGCCAGGGTTGTGTACACTGGCACAAGTACAACAGAAACTAAGCCTTGGCCTCAAGCAATGTAACACCCAGATAAACAAGTCTGCCAGAAAGAGGCCCGGCTGAGGCTCTGCGCTCGCAGCTCCGGGAGAGGCTGATCCAAACCCTCCCGAGCTGCAGATAGCTGCAAGACAGGGTGTACCCAGGAAACCCAGGCTGCTCCATGGTGTTACATCCCTCCTGGCAGTGGTCCAGTGCATCCCCCACAGCTGCCCTCCCCACACCACACTTGCCAGCCAAAGAGCTGTTCCCAAACAACGCAGAGCAAAAGACACCGGCAGCACCTTGGTGCAGACCTGGGCAGGGGAATCCTGTTGCCTCGATGTATTTGGCCGCAGAAAGATGCTCAATGTGGGGAGAGGGGAATCGTTGCCTTGCCCAAAGCCTCGGCTGAAGGTTTGTAGTAGCTGGGTGCACCCTGGGGATGGCAGAGGCAGACCACAGCTGTGCCCATGGTTTGGGTGCAAGATTGAACGAACAGAAAGAAAATTGTTTTCTTTTCCACAACCCAGAAGTATTTCTGCCTTTCCTAGCACTGGGCTGGAGCAGCACTACCTGCCTCCTGCTGCAAAGCCTCTCTCCTGCTGCCGAGCACTGACAGCAGGCGGGAGAGCCCTTCCTGCAAGGGGAGCAAGTGGAAGAGATCTGGGCTGGCAGAGCATCCTCCAGAGGAGGAACAGGACCTTTGTGTTCAAACCAAGGAGGTGGTCTGCCTGTAGGTGATTCGGACACTCCTCCAGTCCCCATCTCCTGATTTACCTACGGTAAAACAAACTGGTTTTGAGAAGAATCGTGACCTCTAGATGCCTGAACACTGGACCTCTTCCTGCTTCTACCAAT
This sequence comes from Microhierax caerulescens, assembly GCA_035590215.1. Taxonomy (NCBI): domain Eukaryota; kingdom Metazoa; phylum Chordata; class Aves; order Falconiformes; family Falconidae; genus Microhierax; species Microhierax caerulescens. The sequence goes on from JAVJGJ010000002.1 coordinate 4,684,562, forward strand.
GGGAACAGGTAGGGCCAGAAGAAGATACCCCCCCATCTTCCCCCATCCTTCACTGAGGAGTTCAAGGTGTCAACCCTTTCCCTTTGCTTTTTCAAGGCCTTTGGAAAGACTTGCAAGGATGACATGCCCGAGGAATGAAGATTACAAGCCCTCCAGAAGTGATAGGCCTTTTCCAACCCCAGTCCTCCCCTGAGCCTGCCTGGGGTCCTGCAGCCCACCCATCGAGGGCAGTTTTGCTTGATCAGAGAGGGGAGGCTGGGCTGGGCTGCACCATAATACCACCTTTCACCTACACAGAGCAGTTACTGCAGCTCAGGCCACAGAGCTGCTTGCATGTTACACACAGCCCAGATGTGGCTGCTGCTGTCCACTGTTGGGTTGTACCGCGTTAGGGTTGGGATGGATTAGAGGTGCAATGAGGACAGGCTGCTCTAGGCACCCACTCCTGCCTTCCATGTGCTACAGAGAGCTGAAGAGTCAGGATGGGCCACAAGCTTCAGCAATGCCATCACCCACCCCTCTTCCACCAAACATGCCAATGGTGGGAAGTAGCGAAGACAATACCCTGGAGGGTGGCCCCATTAGTATCGAGGCGCTCTTTGAAATTGGGGTTATCCTCTCCTACCATCAGAACTGATCTGTTTTATGGAAAGCCGTGAGCAGCGATGAGCTTCCAAGGCTCTGCCTGCAGATAACCTCTGTGACTGAGGGATGCACAGAGTGGAGGGTGTTTGCTAGCTAAACTGGACTGCCTGCAGTGAGGAGAGAAAGTGCATCCAATTAAAAATACTCAATCAGTGTAGGCATATGCAAAAAAAAAAAAAAACAGCAAAGGCCATTCTTGTTTGCAGTGAAGAGTCTGGCAATCTTAATATAACGAGAAATGCGGGACATGTGGTGCCTTGTATACCACGTATGTTCAAGGGAATCATTTTGCAAAAGCGTGCAGGATCTCTCTTCATATCCCCCATTGCAGAAAACTATCAGCAGTACACGGCAACTGAAAACCACTAAGCCAGTTTTTCTATGAAGTTTTTTCTTCTACCTTCAGACTGGAGAGGACGCCTAAGTACTAAGCTGGGAAGGGCACTTTAAATCAGAAAAAATGGTCCGCACCACCTTGGCTTCATCTGGGGACATTTAGGACTCATGAATGACTCAGGAAAAAAAGTTTCTGCAAAATTAGACTCTGATTTCATCAGCTGAGGGACAGAGCACCACCAGCTCTGCCGCAGACTCTGGCTGGAGCAATCAAATGTTGCAGATAGGAGATGGAGGCAAGCTACTGTGAAACTGAGGGATAATTGATACCTAATAAGTTTAAGTGCTATCAGTGGTACTGTTAAATATAGTTAAATGCAGTTTATCCACCTCTAATTCAGTATTGATCCGCTTCTCCTGTACACCAAGGAGGCTGAGTGTACTTGATTTTTAGTGCATCACTTTGGCGTTGCTAACTGCCCTGGAAACAGCGGGACCTTTTGGAAACTGCTTGGCCTCAGCGATACCCACTCCGATTAGCTTAATGCAAGTCCTGTGATAACTGCAGTTTCATGAGTAAAGCTACAGCTCCTTGAGTCGTGCAACCATGTAAAGAACTTGTTTTCTCCTTGTTTCTTTAAATGTTTATAACCCCCAGCTGAAAAAGGCTTAAAAATCTGCGACCTAAAATCTCAAGACCTAAAATTAAAATCAAAAAGCTTCGAATATTATTATCCTCTAAACCTACAAGTTTTCAGCAAAGCTCATTGCCTTTTTGCAGCCTGACTCACGCTACCCAGTCGCCCGAGGCTGGCAGTATTGCTTCCTCCTGCCTGCCCAAAGCGGCGGGCGGCTCTCAGACGTGGAGCGGAGAGAAGGCGTCGAGGCTGTGGTGGGGGCGCGGGGGCTCGGCTGCACCGCTCCCTGCTCGCCAGCCCCCCAGCACCGCCCGCAGTGCTGGCGCTGGTGGTCGTGCGGTGTAAAGCGGGAGCAGGCGGCGCAGATGATTACTCGTTGCACATGGTTTGCAGTTAGCACTGCCAGGGCTTTATCTGTCAGGTAGCTGCGGGAGCAGAGAAGAGCCGGCTTCGTGTTGGCAACGGACCGAGCTGTCCCTGTTTCTCCTCTGTGTGCTTTGGAGCATCAGTCCTGCTGACCCCCCCGGATGCAGGCGCTGTCGGGGGGACGTGTCAGACCAGGCAGGCTGTGGAGACCTCCTCCTTGAAGGATAGCATCACGGTTGTAGCTTCATCATATGCTCGTGCCTTCCTGGCTTCACTTTGGAAGCTGTGTACTAAACTGGGGCAGAGAGAGAGCAGCAAATGTGCAAGGGATCAATCCTGCAGCATGCCAAGCACCCTCCTCTTCCCGCTGACTCCCACTCTCAGCACCTTGCAGGATCAGGCCCTTTCTTATGAACTGTCAAGTCATTATCGTCTTTCCCTGTTTGGCATTTAACGTCTCTTGGCAAAAGATTAATGAATTGACTGGCTTTCAACAGGTTTTATGAAGCAAGACAAGAGCATGCCAGCACAGACAGAATATTAAACGCGTTCAGCAGGGAAGCCTCGCATGCCTGGTGTCTGTGCAGCCAGTGTGTGTGTAGGCACGAAGGGCTCTGAGGGAGCCGTTGGCTCAGAATGGCAAGCAAGGGGGAAAACTGCAATAAAAGCAACATGTGGCCTTTAGCTTACTGCCTTACCTCAGATGAACCTTCGTTAAAACTGCTCTGAGCCTGCTGATTTCATGCTAACCCCCGCCACACACACCAAGAAGATGATAGTCACATATATATTCACGTGATGGAAACATATGATTTAGGGATTGGGGGATTTAAAGCTTCATTCATATTTCTGTGGTTATTTCCTCCTGCTCTAAGCAACCTGCCAGCCATGCCATGGGTGCTTGGGTGCACAGGCTCCCCTTGTCACCCGCCACAGCGGGCAGGGCTGTCTGCACAGGCGGGGGGCAGAGGAGAGTGAGAGCTGCCTGGGTGCTTTATACAGGATAGTTCAGCCAAAGAGTTCTGGTGACTTCAGAAACCACCAGAGCAGAGACCTCCCAAACCAAGACTTCATGCCATGTAACATGTCCTTTGGTTGTTTTGTTTCTAAAATATATGGATTGAGTGTTGATTTAGGTCTTTAAAACAAATGAACCATTTTATTTAAGTAATAGCTACGTTAGCAGTGACTGAAACTATTGTAGTGCTTATTCGCATGTGAGGGTAATGGAATTTCGGGTCTGATGAGATCAAGCCAAAATGCTCCTGAGTGTCAGAGAAATTTCAGTCCTGGACCTGCTTTGAACTCCACAACTCACACTCCAGACCCAGATTTTTAATCCTCTTTAGTAATCGGAAATATGTGGCACAGCACATCTTCTTTTGGAAAGTTTAAAGGCAGAAAGCCATACCCCTTGTTCTAATGCTAGAAGATCCTGACGCTGCAAAGCGCTGGAGGTGCAAGGGTTTTCTCATTCCCATGGATGTGAATGGGAAAAAATTTGGTCAGCACCTCGCAGGTTTAGACTTACTAAGGCAATTGGAATGATGTGATGGTTTACTAATTGTTGCCTCTTCCCATGTAATATTGCATGATTACAGTTACTTTTTGAAAAGAAGTTAGCAGTGCCAGATCCTCAGCTGGAGTCAGCCAGACTACATCCATGGGAAACGAAGGGTGAGACTTTATAGCAGGTCTCTAAAGCCATGTGGAATTTGTAAACCTTTCTGGATCCTTGGCCTAGTCCTGAAATATCTGCTCAAAGCCACCAAGAAAAGCAGTTCACAGTCAGGAGCTCCTTTGGGAAGCACCCAGGGGAGCCCCTAGGTCAGAAAAGGTGACAGCCTTTAAGAGGGGTACCAAAAGGCACAGGGGCTATCCCGGCACGTGTGATAACCTGTATGAGCTGGCTACTGCCAGCCGGGACGGCGTGCTTTGGGTTCGTGGCGTGGCACGCAGCCCTTCTCCTCGCGTGCCCTTCGCCCCGGGGCTTGCGCGGGCACTGCCGGTCCCAGCCGCTGCACGGGCAGAGCCTTAGCAGCTACACGGGGCACCTGCCAGCTTAGAGTAACATCAGGTCTCTTATGCAGCACGGACAGGCAAGAGAGAAATGGAGAGATCTCATCCTGTGCCCTGCCTTAACAGACCGCACGGAGATTTACGACACGTGGCATGTGGCACAGGTGAACATTCCACTCGCGTTTACTGCTCAGGGAGGTTATCGCACACCAGCGCTCCTGCCAGCAGCCCATTCGACAGGGAGAGCAGAGGAGGTCCTTTTCAGATGACAATACTCTGTGCTAAAAACTAGAGGCATCCAGTTTCCTCTGGTGTTAGTAATAACGTGTGCCAGTATGAACTGGAGCGAGACTTGCCGGAGTCGCTCCTGTCTGGCTGTGCTCCTGGGGCCAGCTGCGCGGTATTGAATGCAGTGTGAAGGCAGTTAGCGCTGGGGATCCTCCTCGGCAGTCTCAGGGACAGCTGTCAGTTCAGGCAGAGGCTAAAAGACACTTTCTCTCCACATGGGTTGTCCTGGAATGAGACTGCATCATCATGCGAGCGTCCCCTCCCTCGCTTCTTGCAGGCAGGTACGGGAATGCAGGCTGCCACAGGGATATTCAAATGACACATATACATACAAACCATTATGTTCCCTTGCATAGGGTTCATCTGACAGTCATTTTGCAAGTGGTTTGCTTTGATACGACATCATGATCAGCATGTTCTAACTGGAACAGTGACATCGTTCCACACCTTGAACCACCCACATGTATATCACCACAGCCTCGCCAGATGCAATATCCTTGTAGAGGCAGGAGTTTCCCAGGAGAAAAAAAAAAAAAAAATTCTGAACCTACTTAGGGAGCTTGCAACATCATGTTTTCTGTTGTGTCTTTGACATTTTCTGCCATTACTGCTGTGGCCATGAAGTGAAGCCTTTAATGACACAGAAGTAATGAACACAAGGCTTGGTAGGCAGGCATTGCAATAAACTTCCACCAGCAACAAGTATGAATGACATGAGTTACAGCTTTTGCAACGTCCCATTTTTCCAGGTACCAATTCCTCACAGTCATCCTAAACCTGTATTTTTTACATATATGCATTTAAGACTGCGTTAGTGCAGAAGCAGTGCTCATGCTGACACCAGTGCTGGAGGACACTCACACACACAGTTCTTTGAGAATCTGGAATAAGCTTTTGTCTTCTGCAGTTTTGAGTTCAGAGAACTTTCCAGGCTCAGAAATAGAAGGCACTCACAATGTGAATATAATTGCAGCTGGGATTTTCATCTATTTATTTATTTATTTTTCATCACTCTGCTTTCTTGAGGCTCTTTAGCAGAAGGGCTGGCACTCAGAGCTTGCACACTCTGGCAGGTGGTGATGACCACATTGCTCCACAACATCAAAGCCCTCTTTCAATAGCCACTAAGATCAGTTTCTCCGTGCAGCAGAAAAATGTGCAGGTATTTCTTTGCATGAAAAATTCTCTCCTTGTATTTTGTGTGGGCCAATGATGGGGCAAACAAACTGCTTCACGTCACCTGCCTGCAAAAAATATTCACTTCGTATGCCACCATTAACTCTGCATAAAGCACGTGTGAGTGCAGGTGCTGTCTCCAGGTCTGGGGGAAGCTGTGGTCCCAGCAAACCACCCATGCTGGTGCCTGACCTCTGAAGCGGGCAGGCTGCCTGGTGCTCACAGCCGCTGAGAATGCACAGAAGGTGTCACTACGCAACAAGTGAAATGGGTATTTATTTGCCAAGCAGAAGCAGAGGGGGAAGAGATATAATGCCCCAACTTACACACACACACACATTTGCAGTGTGTCAATGCTTCAAAAGCACAGTTTAAGGGTGCATGTGATCTCTGCTGCAAAACGAATGACTGTTCTCAGCCAAGAAGGCTAAGCAAACCTGTGCGAGTGACACATTTATATGCCATTGCATTAACGGATAAACCAACAGTTTAAATACAGCTTACATACTTTGCATGGAGCAGTTACGTACCCTGGTTCACACCCATCCACACAGGGCTAACTGACTAATAGCAAACAAGATCCTACAGTGCACACATTTACAGCCTCATCTGTAGCACACCAGCCTCACGTTTTTACCAAGCTGGGTTGTGAAACTCTTACTTAAAGGAAAGCCTGTAGCTTTCCATCCCTATCAAACCGCCCACCCTGAGAGAAGTACCCTGGGCATGCCCACACCTCCATCTCCCCATTAGATCTTGCAGCATTAATGCTTACAAGACAACAACAGCTGTCATCAGATATTGCCCCAACAGCCTATTTTGTTTTAGGAAAAGTCATGGTCACCAGATGTCCCAGGAAAAAGGCAGGAAACCATCTCAGTCAAGGGAAGTTTCTTCCTCAGCCATGCCATGTCCATAGAGCATCCTCAATGGAAAAGGTCCCTTGCTCTTCAAGTATGCTGCTTAAATAAGGTAGGATGCTTGCAGCTGTGAAGTCTCCATGGATTTATATTAAGTCAACTCACTGTACTCCCTGCTGAAATGTAAACGATCATCCTGAAAGATGCTGTAAAACCTTTGTGTAGAGCAAGATCTGAGGCAATTTCTAAAGTTTCTGAGAAACAAAACTAACTAGGGTGGGGAGAGGATTACAGTCAAAGGACTTGTTGGACTAACGTCAAGAGTAATCCTTGAAAACACAAGAAGGAGCAGGAGTCTGTGTGTGTGTGTGTGTGTGTGTACACATACATATACATCTCTTTCCTCCCAACATCTTTTCCTGCTCATCCTCTCCCTTAATTGAGATTTTTTAGCTCCAACAGTGGATCACAGCAGCAATTATTTTCTTGATCTCTCGCCACACACTCTCTTTCATCTAAACTATTTCACCCACTCATTTTTGTGCAACTAAATGAGATACAGCAAACACGTGAGTAGTGCATTCACGCAGCAGAGAGAATAGGAAAACTCAAATTGGGGCAGCAGGGCTGTCTCCAAGCTTGCAGGACTCCATGAAAAGTGCCTTTTGGGCCTTCCACAGCTTCTTCTCCAATTGTAATTTATTTTCTCCCTGTTCAAAAGCCCATGTTTCCAACCCTCACCATGCCAGAACTCTTCATGGCACTTAGGAATGAACCCAGATACTCTGTTCAAATTACTGGGAGAAGATCAGAAAAACTCCTGACCTCTAGAGTTTGATATAGACATCTCCTGGCACTTTTATTGCTGCTTTAACTGAGTAATCTGTCCAAAATAACTGCCTTTGATTCATTTCTGTTTTCAGCAAAACAGAGGTTTGGTTCTTTCTGGTGGAAAAATGTTTTTTCAGAAATATTTTGACTTTATTTCCAAACTATGAAGTACTTGCTAGTTCCTTTCCATAATTAATTAAGCTTTTTTTATGTGTCAGAGAGAACGCTGAAATTAAAGGGATGCACTGCTCTTGGCAAACCTGATTGTCTTTCCCCATTGTTTCTTTTCTATCGCTGAGGGAGGAATATGTCATTTTGTTCAAGAAGGGAAAATTCCTGCTATTTTCAGTGCTGTGAACGCTGGGCGTTCGATGACATGCAATCGCTGCTCTTGCCAATGCAACGGGACACCAGTTCAGCTGTATCTTTGGCTCAGTCCTGTGCTTTCTAGGAACCGCTTCGCAGCACCACCACCACTGATTAGGAATACGAGGAAAGGGGGCAGAATCCTCCCATTGGAACACCCTCTCCCTTTTTCACACCTGCACTGAAGCTGACTTTTGCTGAAGCTATGAAACCGCGCACAGAGCTTCAGGTAGCGCGTTACCAGCGCACGCCGCGGAGCTGCAAACCTGCTTCATGCAGGGGATTGCTGCCGAGAGCCTCTTGGTGCCGCGCTCCAGCTCCCCGGCTTTGCTCGTGCACGCTGAAGTTGGCACCGTGGTTCTCCAGCTACTGACACCTGTGCATGCTAACACTTGTGCTTGTTCTCCAAGCGATTCAACACCTGCAGCGTGCTCAGACATCACCGCTCGCCCTTGCAAAACCCCTCTAGGGGCCAGCTGTACCTGCTTCCGTGGGTTTTGTGTCCCGTTCTGCTCTGTGTCCCCTGTGAGCGGTAATGACAGAAGCCAGAACTCCGTTCTAGCCTTCGATATTCCTAGTGTCTGCTTTTCAGCTGTGTCTTTCTTAAATGGGAACGACAGCGACCAAAACGGCCGTTTCCACAAAGCAGCTACCAGACCGCAGGAGCAGCAGCTCCGTGAAAATGTGGGCAGCTTTGGCCAGCAGTGCTCTTTTAATGGCAGTCACCAAATACTAACCGTGACGAGAAAGCAACAGGTCTGAGACTTGGTGTTAGGCTGATGTCTGTTAACATCTTCCTTTTTATCTGGAGGGGGTTTTGCTATCTGGGAAAAAAACTTTACCCTGCATCAGTGCATAAAAACAAAAAAAAACCCAAACAAAAAACACACAACCCCCCCAAAAAAAACGCAACAAACAACAAAAAAAACCAAACAACCACAAAAAAAATCAAAGGATGAAAATGCCTTCAACTTCATACAAATATGGTTAAAAGTGTCACTCATGGACTCAGGAGCTGTCACCCTTGACATTCTTCCAGATGATCTTTTAGTTTCCTTTATTTTATTCAATAACAGGCTTGTCCATATGGAATCTACAGGAAAATGAAGCCTGGGAATTTAAAGATTCTCAGGGAATGCTGTGGGAGGGAATTTAAGGTAGGCTGCTTAAGCCACAATTGACTAGTGAACTCAGAACATTTCAGATTTTCTTTAACATCACAAATTGACTTTCCTAGAACCATAAAGAGCAGATCAGCCAGTACTGGCGGGTGTGCCATGGGCAGCACTGACAGGAGTCAGCAGAGCCTGTAGAAACTGCTGCCTGCAAAGCCACTGAAGTTAGGATAGTGAAATGATAGCGATAGGATAGAAGATCCCGACTCACAACCAGCACCATCTTAGCGCTGCCACCCTGGCATGGCTGAAGTCACATATTTGCCCCTTTGATGGTGTCGTACTGCCACTAAGCAGGTTATCAAGCAAAAGGGGAAATTAGTTCTACTATTAAAAAGCTTTTTTTGTGATGATAGAATCATTTTGTACATTCGTATTACCTTGCTGGGGAAGTAAGCCACCTTCCTTAGCAATACAAATCCACCAGCAGCAAGACTGAGCAAAAACAAGAGCTGAGAGGCAACGATTATTTCACCCTGCCTGCTTCCCCCATTTCCAGATCCAGCTCCTTGACACCAGGTGTCAAACTCCCCAGTACAAATGTAGGGAGTCAGCAAAATAAGAGACTGTTTCTCAAGCTGTGGAAGAGATGTCTGCAGTGTTTCTAAAAAAAAATCTCTAAATACGGAGTTTCTTGGGATGTTTTAAACTGATCCAGTGCCATGGTAGCCCAGGTGATCCTTTGCAAAAGTGTTCACTGAAAAAAAATTCAACATCTGCCTTACACATCGAGGTGCAAAAGCAGGCAGGAGGACTTACTCTGCTGAAAAAAAAGTGATCTTTCCTGAGTGCTTATGCTTAACCTGGGCTGAAGCCATCTGTTCAGAAGAGTGTGTCATCTTACAGCGTGCGAGCGAGCCTGTGTGTACAGGAGTGTGTGCTTTTTGCTCCCTGACCTAGAATCATGCTGTTATATAAACCCCAGGATTATCAATAACCTCACATTACAAACCAGCTCCTGTTCAACTCATTAAAGGATTGTGTCTCTGCCTGTTCTGACTCATTTAGCCTCTTTGGCATTCTTTCTGTTAATGAAGATAGCAATTCATTACTCCGCGCTAGCTGAAACACCCATAGGTTAACTCAGTTTTCCCTTTAGAAACGATTCTTTTACAACGGTGGTGCAGCAGTTCCTTCTGCCCTGGCAAAACAAACATCAGACCAGCCAGCAGCAAGATCTTCCAACCTCAAATACTTGCTTCTAAAATTATGGGTAGATATATCTGAAGTCCCCAGACCTGGATTAAACCAGCAAACTTCCACCACTCTCAGCCCCAGCTCAGTTCCCTTGCTTTATCACGTACGACATTACCTCACCGCCTTGCAATGAAACATATAATCAAAACCCCAGAAGCTGAGTCTCTTCATGGGTTTGGGAAGAATCATTTTTTAGGAAGAAGCAGCTGAGATGTCACCTTGTTTCTCTATGCTTTTGCCATATTGAGCAAAACAGCTCATCTGGAAGTAGGTTCATAACACTGTCCTTCTTTTCTTTAACCAGCTCCACAATTTGACCAGGCTAATGGGATCAGCAAAATTTTTGCAAGAATTCTTCCTTGGAAA
>JAVJGJ010000002.1:4701108-4730097 GCA_035590215.1 Microhierax caerulescens
AAACAGGTAGAAACAGGTAGTGCTAATGAAACGGTTGAGAACAAGATGCTGCTTCAGCTCCGTAACTGTAAATCCCAAGTAGGAGAAGGCCCCTGCAGACACCCCACACGCTGACGGAGCAGCCTGAAGTTACTCCTCTCAACAGCTGTTTCAGTGGGAGCAGAACTTGCCTCAGTGTTGTTAGTACAAGTCACAGTTTACACGGCATGAAACATTTCGGTTTCATAACTAGGTTTGCATTTGAATGCGGGTCTCTGGGAATACAAGAAGATAATTTTATCTAAACTGATTTACCCACCCCGAACAGTTTTACCCAGCAGGTCTCAGACGCCAAGTGGAGATTCTCTAGTGGCTCTGCCTTGTGTATTCACAGGAGATGCCTTTTTTAATTCCTTAGCGATTTCTTTGTTACTGGAGGATGAGAATGAAAGGCTGGCTGAATGAAGGGAGGCACGACCCCTGCGTCTTAATAAAATAAAGTCCTCTGGGGTTGGCCCAGAGGTTATGCTTCCATTGCCATGGGAGAGACCTGGATTAATTCCTGCTCTGGTCCTTTGCTCCGAGGCAGCGGTGCAGGGTGTTGCAGAGGTTTCGGGCAGCAATGACCTTTCTGATTGATTGCAGGGCAGGGTGGATGAGCCCCGGGGGGACCCAGCCCCCCTCAGCTGGGCAGCATCACTGGAGGGGAGTGGGGACAGATGACAGCCCAGGGAAAGACAGAGGAGTCAGGGCTCTTTGGGGGGCATAGGACTTGTCCTCAGGTTTAAAAGGCAAAAAGCGTACAAAGTGACACACCCCGCTGCCACAGCTAGGCAATATGTGGGAAATTCAACATCATATTATTTGCTGGAAAGAAAATTAACTTCTTTTTTTTTAAAAAAATGTGGCTCTCAGTGAAAACCACGTTTATAAAATTTCAAACAATGTATGTTTTGTGGTTGTTGGGACTGAGCACAGCACTCCTCACGGAGCTTTAAATCATTTCATATGAATGCAAAAGCCCTCGCTGCTTTGCTGAATCGAGAGATCTCCAAAAAAGCCTGAATGTGAAAAGAAAAGTAACAGCTGAAAATTCCAGCCAGCGGGTTCGAGTTTTCCAAGGCCTGTTTGCTTTGGCCTGCCTCTGCCATTCCTTTCTTTCTTTCTTTAGAAGTGTGAAACTGGTTGGTCGCTGGTATTTGTTCTGCGGTTTGCACTAACTGTTCCATCTGTGTAAACTCCAACTTGCCAGCCTGGGAGTTTAACAACACTTTCCCTTCAGCTGGAAGGAAAATGAAAGTCCCATTAAGTGGCACTTTGAAGCTTTGCAAAACACACTGCGTTGAGTTTGAACGTAGAGCGGGAAGGTCGGCTCCTACCCGAGGCTGATCCTTGCCGTTAGCACGGGATGAGCCCAGGCTGGAGCCAGCAGCGGGGCTTGAGGGCTGCACGCTCGGAAGTGCATTTGCAAACCAAACAGCTGAAACGTACAGCAATGCAAGGAGAACCAGGTAGCCAAGCCACCTACAATTTTACTAGCAGTATCTCTTCGTCATTAGTTACCAAGATTGATCTACAAAAGTACTGAGGTTCTAAAATGATCTCTTAGGCAGCCAGGTAGGAGTTAAATGCCCAAATATCTCAGCAGGTCTGCTTCCTAGCTAGTGTTGCACATAGAATTGCTGGTTTTCTTGTCCTGGATATCCAGCTTAGTCCTAAAGTGAGTCCAGTTCCCCTCCGATCAACCAGTTCAGCTGTGCCCACCAAGATTAATTTTTTTATTACCTCTGATTTTTAAGATTGACAACATTTCTCTGTTGGTATTGTCATTCCAGGTCATTACTGTAGTTTATATTTTATGTCCTGTGGATTGCCAAGCTGTGATTTAAATCAGAGTTCAGCTTTCAGGCAACCTTTGTATCATGGACCAAGCCTTGGGGAACATAAGCTGAGGAACAACCAGCTCCAGCACCCCACTGCTGTGATGGAGGATGGACTGAGCCTGCCGTGTGGGATTGACATTGATGGAGGATTGAGCCCATCCTGGCAGGGCTCCGAGTCCAGCTCCGATGGCACCTTTCTGCTGTTGGGCCCGTTATAATCTGGAGCGAAGCGTGGCTCAGTTTCAAGAGAAAATAACAACAGATCCCTGATTAACTCTGCCTCAGTGAGAATGCTCTCAGCCTTTCATTTGCACAGGACAGCTGAAACGCTGGTTTGCCTCCCATTTTCACACTGCTGTTCTTCTGGCCCGTGGTGTGTATTTGTCCTTTCCAGGGTGCATCAGCCCTGCCTAGATCATACTCCAGAGCCCTGGGCACAGGCTGCCGTCTCCCCTTCCTCTTTTTTTCATGTTGCTTTCTTTTGTTTCCTGACTGTGTGCTTAGTGAGGGTATATTTTCAAATCCATGCATGGGTTTTAGCTGCCTGAAACCCATTAAGGCTAACAGAGAAGCTGCGCTGCTAATGCACAAGTAATACTTTGAAAACATGTAGTAAAATTCAGGCTCAGTTAATGCATAGGAGAGGGGCATATTGGCTCAGAAAAACTCATTGCTGCCGAGAAGGAAGAATTCATCAGATTCCTCTAAAATAATGTTTCTGAACATTCGTATGAACTCCCAACAGCTGTTGAGTTCAATCATGTTTACTGCTTATCAAAAACTATATTGTTGTTTTTTCAAAGAAAATTTAGAGGAGGGGAGAGCAGATTGCAAGTGTTTTAAAGAAAACTACAAGCAACACTGTAAGTAAATGTATTTTTTAAGATGACTTTCAATAAATAACCAGCTTACTGAAAAAAAGCCTTTTCCTGAAATTCAAACCAAAAAAAAATAAAAAAATCACTGAACATTTTTCAGATTTGTCTTTCCCCTGCTGCCTTTTTCTGTTTAAAAACTAATTCTTTTCAAATACTTTTTAGTTCAGCTGCAAGATCTTATTTCTGCTGAAAACAAATTTCTGTTGAGAAGTCCAACCAGCTTTTCTCTGTGAGGATTCAGGAGATCTCTTCAAGAAACGTTAGCAAAATGTTCTGTCACATAGTCTCTGCTGTAGGTAACCAGAGATATTTGTTCTCTGGAGAAATCTCCATCACATGATGCGGACACCTTTCATTTTTTCTGCACTTGAGCTCAAAAGCCTGTACCTGCCAATGTACTTTGACCAAAGAAAGGTCAGCTGAACATTTGCATAAAATCGAATATATTTGCATAAATCAAGCTGCAACTTCCTATATTGCATTGATCTTGACTGCATATTCTGATTTTCATGGTGACGAGGGACGAGAGGCAGCAACAACCAGTTGTAAGAGTACCTGCCTTAAGCTGACCTGCCTTGAAGGGAACAGAGATCAATCCCCAGGCACACCTGAATGCTCACAGGTGTCAGTAACACCACAGCAGAGAGTCAGTTCTGTCTCTGTTCAGTTCACCGGAGGCTACAACACTCCTTTTCCCCCATTTTTCACCTGTTCTGCTGTGCAGAGCTCTACTGAAGTCATGGAAGCAAACCTGTAGGCCTCCAGAGGTCCACATAGGCAAGAATTCAGATTAAACTGTCCAAAACCAGGCTCTGCCAAGATCATCAGTAAATTACAATGCACCTGAGATTTTCATACAATAAGTTCTAGTTCATTTAAGTTTACCCAAGGTGGGAGGGTCATGATACATTTAGAGCCAATATTTTGTCTGATTTGATGAAAGTGGCAGAGAAAATTGAGACTCTCCTGACTTTAAGAACTTAAGCCTTCAAATTAATTTCAAATTCCAGGAAATATCTAATAAAACCACTGCAGCTGGCACTGTTCAAATTGCCAATATATTCAAAAGCAATTTAGAAGTGCCAAAGTGATGACACGCCAGGCCAGCCCCTGCTACTGCTCTGAAGGCCCAGTGGCACCAAGTGCTGTGCTGGAAAGTGGAGGGGCCAGGTCACCCCCTCCCCTTGCTGACCTCCGACAAAGCTTTTTCTTAAGCAGCCACTGAAGCAGCTCCACAGTGGCCCTTTCGATAAGACATATGATTCCCTTCACCCTTGAATCCACCTGAATATGAGACTTACAAAAAAACGGATCTTAAAAACAGACTCCTGTAAGGGAACACCTTTTTTGTTGCTGTTGTTCAGAGAAGAATCATTTCTTATCACAACCAAAAATTGCTTTCAAACACCACACCCAGGCTGTGCAAGGCACGCAGGCAGGATTAGCTCTTTGCAGAAACCCCCTTTTTAAGCTACACAGAGAACTGAAGTAGGCCTAGGCCTTTCACTACCTTCCTCCCCGCAGCAGCTTTCTGTGTACACCACCGAGGGGGGGGGTAGCAGATGACACGCGCAAAATCTTTTGACTTACCTGAATGCCGACCAGTTAGCTCGGAGAGAAACAACTGCTGTCAGCTCCACTACGCCGAGTAAAAATCCAATGGTTTATCCAACACTCTTTGCCTTGATCTGCCTTTCCTGGGTATCACTGCTGCCCATGCTCACAAGCAGAACAGGCAGCAGAGCCCACCGCATCAAACACCCCCAGCAGCACGGGTCACCAAGTCTGCGTGCTCAAACAGGACACACAAAGGCACCCAGCCGACCTCCACACCAACACCCAGCACCCCATAGCTTAATGCACTGCTTATATCTAATTAAGGGTACAAGGCGGGATCCCCAATCAGGTGATCAGAATCAGGAGGCACCAGAAAACAATAAAAGGAATCACCTGGAAACCAGCAGAGTTTCACTGAGGGGGAAGGGTTCGGTTTCTTTTTTTTTTTTTTCCTCTCACCTCGCTTATACCTCTGCCCTCTTTTTAGACCCGTGTTTAGGTTAAAAATTAGCTGTTATTCATTTTGGCATGTGCGTGCCAAATGGCAGGAGCTCCCAGGGCAAATGCTCTTCCTTTGAAGTCTGCAGCCAGAGGCTTTAGGGCACTGTCCCAGACCTGCTGCTGCTGCTGGTGGTGGTGAGCATGGAGCTCTCCCTTGCACCTGGGTGCAGTGGGACACAGGACAGCCCAGGCTACCTGCGCTGCTGATGCTTCTGCCTCTGCTTGAGCACACACTGATTTGTGGGCTCCCTGCAGTGGAAGTGCTCTGTGAGCAGCTTTACCAGCTACGGCTTGATGGAAAGTTTTGCAGAAGTATAGGACCGCCATGGTGCTGACATGACAAATGAAAGCAAAAGCAGCTCTTGGCCTGGGCACAGAAGCTGTTTATTACCTGCAGCTGTGATGGGCTTCGGGGGACGTGGTTTAGTGCAGCACTGTGAGCTGAGCTGCTCTCCACAAGGAGAGCAGATCCTGTGTGTGCCAGGGTCTGAGCTTCCTCTCATTCTGGAGCAAATCTGGAGACATCCTACCAGGTCCATGGAGAACCTGCCTCCTGGTTTCTAGAAATGCTGCTCCAGCAGGAGTAAGCTGGTGTATCTGCACCTGCATGAAACAGTCTTGAGATCTCACCCATCCACCACAAATGAATCAATAACACTGTAAGAAGGTGATCGGTCATAAGCTCAAACCTTTGATGCTATCAAGCACACTCATTGCTACTCCAATATTCAACAGAAGCTTTTGGAAAGGTGAGTTAATGACTTGGGAATTGCAGCTGGCCTGAGCACAGCACAGTGCAATCTCCACCAGTACTAGCTGAAAGCACGACACATTTAAACCAACAGCATATTTATTATAATCTTGTAATAGCAACAATGACCTCAGTGCAGGGTCTTTTGTGAGCACTAGAGATTAGGTGGGGTTAACAGTCCCCAGGATGCTGATCTCTCCAAGGCAGCGATGCAGATGCGGAGCCTTCTAAAAGGGTTTGTTACTGGCTGCTGAAGTCTCCCTGTCACAGCACCATAAGATCTAGGTATGGTTTTTAACAAGCCAGTTCTGGCCCTCCAGCACCCCATGCGCTGCCTCCCAGCCAAAACTGCTTGCTTCTGGTATTTTTAGCAGCGTGTCTCTTCTCATTGCAAGTTTGCTTCCTCTGCAGTTTTGTAGCATGTTGCCTTCCATGCTGGTAGGGCCAACATAAGGGGAAGTAGGTGGGGAAATGCCACTCCTGTTCCTCTGCCAAAAGCAGAGGAGAACTCTGCTTTCTATCTTTAACTTGGGGGAAGCAGCATTCCCTCCTGCTTCCCTTTCCTGTTCTGCCCTGCAGCGAGGGCTCCCCGGCGGTTCGGTCCGTTTTGGCTGGATGAAGGGAGGAGCTGGTGGCTGTTAGTCAGCTTGGAGACACTCAGTGCTTCTCCTTCTGCATGCCTGCCCTTGCCCTACTGAGTCTCAGGGCTTTTGCACCACAGTGCCTGCAAAAAGAAATCAGGCCAGGAGAAGAGTGCATAAACTTCAGACTTAAATCAAAAAAATCTGCCTTTGCAGAATGATTAAAAACAAGAGGCCATTTAAAAAGCATTCCCAGGTTTCTGAAAGCATCAAGAACATTTTGGCACCTCTGCTGTCCATAGTATCATGGTGTATTTCCTGAGTCCACTATGTGATGGTTTAGCTCCTGGCTAGATAATTAGCAGACAAATATCCCATAATGCAGAAACATCAAGTCATTATCAGACCCTGGAAGAAAAAAGTAAAATCAAACTAAATACAAAATAAAGCAATATCCTACAAACAAGTGATCTGCCTGATACCATCCTTCTGCTGGAGGCATCTCCATTAAGTTCCAGTGACAGCAGCAGATGAAAGGCAGGATGCAGAGAGGCCTCTAGGAAGACTTCATTGAGCCTGTGCTAAAGTTGCTTTGAACTACAATTACAAAGTCAATTAGAGAGTCATTTCAGCACTAATGAAACAACAAATGATTGATATTTAATGGTCTTAGCAGGCAACCCAGCCCCGTAAATACAGCTGAACAAAAAAAAAAAAAAGCAATTCCAAGTTGCAAGAAGTCAAAAATGTACGGGGTTTGTTTATCTATATATATAGATGTATGGGAATGCGTGTAGGTCTTTCAAAATCCAAGCGCTTCAGTTTAGGATTGCAAATGAATATCTTTGATGAGAGCTGAGCTCGTACTCCCAGACGTTTCTGTGCAACCCATAATGGGCTCAGGTTGGCAAATCTGGCACCAGATCCCAGGCTGGATTTTGGAGCACTTCCCTGCCCAGATGAGGTGTCTGGCAGTCATTTCACCTCTTCTCCAGGTAGCAGTGTGCTTTGTGCAGGCGTAGGGGTGAAGGAAACATAAACCCAGGTGTATTATATATATTACGGATATATAGACATCTATATGTGTATGCATTTATAGAGAAACATAACATTCTAGATGCCTCTGCCTTGAAGAGGTGGTAGGTCAATGCATTTCTCTGTTCGCTTTCCTGTGGCTTCTATTGCTCTCCCTGGGTTTAAAAGCAATATTGATGTCGTGGTGTCTTGGCCTACAAATCTAATCCCAGATGACATTAGAAACCCTCTCTGCAGCAGGAGGAGAATCCTGGAGGTGTGTGTGTGTGTTCAGACTAAATCCAGCTGCCGAGTTAGAGGTTTCAGAGCTTTGTCCAAACAGAAAATCTCAATTTTCAGTCCTCGGAGAAGACAAGTTTTCCTTTGGCCGTGGCACAGCGGCACGGAGCTGGGTGCTGTGGGGCACCCCAGGGTGAGCGAAGGCCGGTGTCCAGAGCTGATGCAACACAGAAGAATTAAAACAGCTGTAGGGAAAGTGCGCAGCACTGACCCTCCGAGCAAAAACTCTCCGGTGTGTGCTGTCCACACACAGATCCGGTTTAGAACTCAATGCTAGAGCACAGCTGCTCGTCTGTTACAGTTGTCAGAGAAGTTTGATTAGCAAAAGGAATTCCCTTCATTTTCCTGTAATCCTAGTGAAACCTGATTGCAGCAAGGAAGCCTGTTTTTGCAAGGAAGATGAAAGTTCTGGGATCTCCTTTCATTTCCAGTGAAAAATGCCGAAGAAGCGTTCGTGGTGGCAGTTACATTGCTATAAATGCAGGGTGACTCCACCGGACAGGGTAAAGCTCTTACTTCTCATGCAGCCTGGGCTGGGCCCAACTTGTCCACGCAGCTTCTCCAGCATTTTTCTCTGCCAGCGGTTGCATGAAGGTGCCAGGATCAGAGGCTGTTACCTGTGGCCCTGGACGCACACACAGCCACTGTCTGAAAGAGTCTGACCTACTCTGTGTTGTTTTAACCACACTTTATACTTCCTATCTGAACATCTCAACGTGCTTTAAAGGTACGTTTGTGGTTCCTAACCCCCTGTGAGGCCATCGCTTTCTTCAGGTCTTGGGTTCAGAAAAGTGACATGTCTGTGATCTGTGTGGGTACCATCGCTGCCCACCCTGTGCTGTCTCCATCACTCCTGTGTTCTGTATCTCCTTTGTGCAATTACATGGAAAAGTGCAATTTAACTGCAAAAAATAACATTGCACAGATCTATTGGCCAGATTGAAACATTTACTTAAGGCCATTTGCTTATAGTATCCTTTCACTCACCACAAGACCTTTTTTTGTTTTAATTCAGGCATATGAGGGCTGCATCTTACAGATGTTACAGGCTTAAGCTGCCCTGAGAACACATCACCTTCCCTTCTCCCGGGACCCATAAACTGGGTTTTTCTCATAATGCGTTTGGTCTGTCTCTAGACAGGCTGCTGTAAAATGATTGCTGAACCCATCTCCATTTCACTCCTGCTCATTAAACCCCTCTGGTTCAGTGGTTGCTTGCTCTTTTTTTTTTTTCTCTTTTTTTTCTTTTTTTTTTTTTTTTCTTTTTTGGCTAGTTCCAGGAGGATATTATTTTTAGCTCCAGAGGGTTAAAGGGGAAGGGAATTGTGCCAGAATCAGGTTGTTAGGGGACAGGGAGAGAGGAAAAAATGCTGGGAGTGGGGGGAGATCTGCAATGATTAAAATTCCATCTAATAATAAGACAGAAAGCTCTGGTGCATGGGCCCAGCCTAAATTAAGCTCCTGAATTAGAAGTGCTTTCCAAAATTCCTCTCTAGACAATTTAATTAGGCGACAGGTATTTCCGGAGTCACACGGTGGTTCCACTTGGCAGTAAATAAAGACTCCAAGAATTTTTACCCTAGAATCCAACGAAGAAAACAAAACAAAACCTTCAGCAGGAGACAGAGCGGCTGTTGTGAAATTGGCCCGGCTCCGCGCACGGCGGGCATGCTCTGCCTGCTCTGCCTGCAGCCGTCTGCCCCCTCCCTCCCCGTCTCACCCCCTGCCCAACACGGGTAATAAATGGTGTACCAGCACAATCCCGATTAGGGAGCCAGGAGGTTAATCTCTAGGTCGCTATCTGATAAAGTCCATATCCAGGCACTGTACTCCACAGCCTATTCATAACGTTGGGGTTTACTATTATTTAGTGTGGCTGCTGGATTGAGGTGTGCAGTCTGCAGTCCTGGCACAAACGATGCGATCCATCTCAGTCAGCTTTGCTCTTTCCTTACACTGTGCATCCCCCTCACCCCCCTCCCGCCCTGGTGCAGTGATTACAGATGCAGGATCCCCAGCCCCTCACTGACAGCGCTGAGCATGAGGAGGGGGGATGTTGTCACGTTAGACAGCCTGAAGGAGGGGAGAAAGGGGGACTTAAACCAAGAGAAAGCCCTTTTGCTTCCCCAAACGAACAAACCCTTTATTCCTCATATATAATTAATAAATAATATTTTCTTTAAAATAAATTATTTCCTTTCATGGTGTAAATGATCTTTGTAACCCATGAAAGCAAGACTTATACCCCTCCCTCCAAAAGTCTACTCAGACATTGCCATGCTGCAGATGCATCGTGACACAGCAAAGGAGATGGCATGACTTTAACCCAAAAGGTATCGCTGGTTTTATTTCAGGCACAAGGACAAGTGTAACAATGTAGGCCACGTACTGATAGGCAAAATGGGAGTTTCCAAAATTCCCAGAAAATATTCCTTCCAGCCACACTGATTTTTTGTCATCATCTTCTTTCTGTCAGCTGGTCTAGTACTAATTCATCCTTAATTCCACTCCCAAACATTAGATGCTGCCTTAACCTTGTCTTGGAAACACTGCATATCTGAAAATTTTCTTTAGATTTTCTTGGGATAAAAAAGAAAAAAATTAAAACCAAGAGTTATCAACAGTGCCCAAGTCGTAGGCACCCAGCTCCCATGGAATATCAGTCTGTGTGACATCACTAAGTGACTTCAGAAGTCCCAACTGGAGAGCAATGCCTTCACCAGTAGCCTTTCCAATATCGAGGGCTGGGTGGACACACAGGCTAAGCAGCCCTAAATTCAAATTAAGCACCCAGAACGAATGAAAATTTGGAAAATACTTAAGGATTTTTAGTGTATGAGAGTCAACTCAATGCTCATGGGAAGACTGCTTGTGTCTCATGTGGATGTTCTAACCTTTAGCAAACACGGTCTCTAGTAACAACCAGCTATTGCCAGGAAGAATTGCCTAATGCTTCGGGAAATGGCATGGGTTTGCATTCCTTCAGCCAGGCATCCTGGCCTCTGAGCAGTCCTCCACATTTCCTCTTGAGTGGGTGTCTGAGTGTCCAGGACAGGAGGATGTTGGGATAAAGCATCACATTTTGCACCAGGCTGGAAGAATGGAGATTATTTAAATTTGTTCTTGTTTGTAGAGAACTTTGAAATTATTCAAATATATCTGTGTTCTGATTTAACATATGTAATGATTTCATTTAAATCTGAAGGGATTCTTCTAGTTGCAAGAGTTATTACCCCATGTTAATTAAATATCCATTGATTTCTAAAACAAAGGAAAACACTCGTGCTTATTGAGATTTTTACTGTGATAGTCAATATGACATAGATCTATTCTATGGTTTAATCCTCTGCAAATTTGCATTTAATAAAGGACAGTTAATATATAGCAAAATATTAATTAAGAAAATGTAATCAGATGGCAAAAGAATCATTGGAAATGGCAAAAAGATGAATTGATGGTTAGTTTAAAATCAGACCGGACAAAGCTCTCGCCACTGAATTCAAATGCTCTTTGATTGAGCAGTTCCAGTTCCACGTGTCTGTGCAGAAAACCACTTTGGACTGCTAGTGGGGTGCTGTGGGGACCCTGATAAATGGTGCTACTATGGGATGAAGCTTATTTTGTGATGATATAACAGCCCCTTTGTGCAACCTGCAGCTTGGCCCCTAGGTCTCCCAGTGCTTTGTATGCAGGTAGTTCATCTGACACATTAAGGGGGTCTCTACCCCAAGTCCAATAGCCAAGAACAATCACTCTTATTGAACTTGATTTTCGTCTGTAAATCTGCCCTGCAGATCTTAATGTATGTAGGCTTTCTCTGAGGCCCTTTTTGCATCCAAAACTAATATTAAATTAGAAGTTAATTATAAAATAACATTAGGAACATCAAGTCCTTTTCATGTGATTGAGATTTTTTTCCTCTTTGGCCAATACATAACTGGAAATACTAAAAAAATAAATTTATTTTTAATCTTACTTACTTGTTTTTTATTTATTCCACAAGGGAAATATTGAGATCTCATGTATTTATACAGCTAAGACATTTTAAAGTGCTATTTGGAACAATTACTATGTCTAAGAGTCAAGGCTGGAAAGCATTAGCCCAGAAACTCTGTTTAATATGGACTTGATGATATGTGCTATAAAACCATTGCCTGGAAAAAAAAAAAAAAAAGAGAAGAAAAAAAAGAAAAAAAAGAAGAAAAAAGCCCTCTCAGCTCTCACTTACCTGAGTTACATCTTCAGAATTCTTCCCCCATCTTCACCATATGCACTGCTCTTCCTCCAAGTGTTGGGTTTCCCATGGTGCTGCCAATCTGGAAAGCAAAATCTTAAGGCATGTAAAAAACAATGAATCCTGCCCATTAATTGTTTATTTTTTCATTTGGTTCTTGCCTAGCACGACATCTTCCATCTGAGAAAGCCATTAGCACTGGGAAGACGGGCACTGAATAAGCGTTTTGCTGGAAATGGGACATGTTTGCTTTCTTTGGAAGGCAAAAGTAGTGGAAGAAATAGAATTTGACAATAGGGTGAAACTGCAAAAAAATAAGGGTGGGAGGTGGATTTATAAAAGCAAGCACATGTTTCTTGCCATAAAGACTTCCACTTGGATTTTCATGCATAAACACCCCCTTACTTCTTAACAGCTGTTTTGAAATAACTCTGTGCTGGTAATAATGCTATGGATTCACAGTCTCTGAGCTTTTTTCCATATGACTCTATCATATTGTTTGTGTTGCTAAATTTAGCTTTAATGTAAAGTTGGGAACAGTCCTGCAGTGAGCAGAAGGCCCCAGAGGCTCTCCTGTGCAGGCAGGTGATGTGCAGCTTGTCCTGCACAGCCCTGCCAGAGTCCCTCAGCCTTTCTCTTCCATGCTTTTCCCAATATTTCAACCTAATCCTGGTCCTGTATTTCAGATTAGGCCAGAATCATATCTGCTTAGACCTTGGTGATGCTGCAAAAGATGAAATAACACTGCAGACTTCAGATACAGGTTTGAGTTGCATCATCTGTACTCACGCTCCTTCCCAGCACTGTGCTATGCAAATATTTGAGGCAATCTACCTTCACTCGCACAGAACCTGGAAACGATGAACTTCGAGTGGCTGCATTCAAAAGTCATTCGGGTTACCCCTCTTTTTGGAAGAGCCTCAGGAGATGGAAGCCTGGAATAAATTGTCTCTCAGTCAGGGCCTGGGCAAGGGGGATTTGGGGACCTTTTTCTTATATTGTGTCCAGTCCCCAGAATAGGACTGGAAGGAAGCTCATGAGATTGTCCAGACTGGTCACAAAGAGAGATTAATTCAGTGTGTGTCTTTCCTGACAGATGGGAATTTAACATGTTCATAACAGTCCCCAGCACTGGAGATGCAGCACCTAAACATTTCCATGTGCTGCAGGACAGGGTTGCCCCGTCCATCCCATGACCTCAGGCTGGACACTCATGTCTGACTTTTTGGAACTAGACACAGACTGTAGGCACAGCCCTGGGGGAATGAGTGGGATGTAAAATTCCTCAGCTCAAGATGAGTGCTGAGATGACACTTTGTCTCAGTCTCTCCTTTAGTCACAATTCTTGTGTTCATTTCATATTTTTTTTCCCACCAGGAGGTAAAAAATTTACTGTTGGCTTATAATAACAGCAAAGCAGAATCCTTTCCACTGCAGCTGAGAACATGTTGGTCAGACAGCACAAAGGTAAATCCAAGATTTTGCCATACCCTGTATGTTCCTTTGCTTATGCTCAGTTTCCATTCTGCATTTATTAAAGATTCAGAACTAGTTAGGACATGCACAGATAAAAGAGGCTTTCTGGCTGTCTGGTATAAGCCTCTGTCTGAGATAGGCAAGGAAAGAAAGTTAAATATAACCTTTGCACCCAGCCAGCAAATCTCAGGAGGGCTGATTTTTCTTCTAGGGTGCTCCAAGTTTAAAACTCCCTTAACCTGTTTATCAGATCCTACTCCCTTAGTATCCATAGCCCTGGTGAATTCTGACTTTCCTCCTGACTCACAAGATCTATAGCTGTCACTCGGAGAGGAGAAATGATGCTGTGAGATCCATGTGACCAAGTCATTAGCTAAATCAGACCATATTTTGAATACTGAACAGCATGTCCTCCCACAGAATTGTTTATGATCAGTCAATAGTATTTATTTTTAAAAGGGCAAAAGATGCCATTCAGTAAATTTGAATAAGAAATAGATTTGGAGAAACTGTAATCAGCCTGTGAACATTTTGCAAGCAAAGAAAAAAAAAAGAAACGAGCTAAATTAATGGATTAAAATTTTTGTGGCAAGTGCCTCTCTCTTTCTGACCCTCTTCAATGCCTTCAGTATTTTGGCAGCATACCTCAAACCTAACCTGGATCAAATTCTGCCATCCCAACCAGAGCTCTTTCTTTAGGGGATTGCCAGTCATACTTCATTAACTGATGGTTTTGCATCGTCGGCAAATGATGATTAAGGGAGCAGGCTGATAACATAAATCTCATCTTCACTTGCAAACAAAGTCAGGTCTTTAGGTGCAATAGAAACTGATGTATTTGCTCTTTGCCTGGCTTTTTTTGGCTTCCCACTCCCCAGGCAGTGATACAGTTTTCAGGAAGGTGTTTACCACATACAGTAAGTCAGTAAGTCTCTAGATTTCCACCTACTGAAGAAGGTGCAAGGAACATCTGATCAGCTGTAGCTTCACATCCAGGGATGACCCTGCTACACAGGGAGACCCTTGAGGATAATAACAGATGGGGGCTTCCACGTGAACCAGAATAGCACGAAAGGTTGGAAGACTTGTTGATCTCAGCATGGAACCTCCCACACTGCAAAGCATTCACCAAGATGCTCACCAGACTGAAGCGTACGTGCCAGAGGCCTCATCCACTGAAATAGCTTCCTGATCCTTCCATGCTTTTGAACTCAGCTTAACTGCCAGGAATCCCCAGGAAGGAAGGAAGGAAGGGAAGAAGAATATCCTCTTGCTCCTCCTTACCCCCTCATATTACAACTCAGCACTCTGCTGTGATGCTTTGCTCTAAGAAATCCTTGGCCCACAGCTAGAAGGTATCAGGAGGCAGTCATGGCACTCATGGCACTCATTCTCCTTTTTAGCTCTGCTGGATGAGGAGGTTCTGGAGCCTTCTGATTCCTGCCTCTCGAGGCGGGAAGCTAAAATTTCCAGTATCAGAGTACCTGGCCACTACAGCAAGGATCTGAACTGTGCAAGAGCCAGTGCTAGCGCAGCAGTCTGTGCTCACGCCACCTTCTTTGGTCCATAGACCCTGAGGACTCAGCACACGTGTGAACGGACTTTGTGTAACTGCATATTGGATGGCAGAGGTAGGAAGAACTGTGTGGAGGAAAGGATTAGAAACAAAATGTTGAAAGGAGTATGATGCTGGTGTTTCTGACCCCAACATCTGCACATAAAGGGCAGCAGCAACATTGCTATAAAGTGAAGGAACACAGCAACATCTGGCATGGCTTTTACCCAGCCAGGAGGGAAGTTGCTGGGGAAGGCGAAGAGAGGAGGGTAAATCCAGAATTTCAAATGCAAAATGAAGAATGAGGCTGGTTCACACAGACAGGGTGCACTGTAAGTGCCTTTCTACTTACCTCCTGCTCTCCATGGTGCACAGGGAAGAGAGCAGCAGTAAGCCTGCTGTAATCTGCAGGGGTGGTTTGATTTGGTTCATTGAGCTGGTGAACCTCAGAAAGAGTGAATTATGGGCAGTTTTGTGTAAACCACTTCAGGTGAAGAAGGAGGCATTTGTGATTGATGCCAAGAACTTACTGAGCTGAGGTGAAAAGTGTATGTGTATTTCAATGTAGCGTGACATATAAGCCCTTCCAGTTACAAGGTGCTACCTAGCATAACCCTAACACAAGGGTTGCCTTTTCATAACGCTAACCTGTGATGATGAAGGTTTCAGCCTGATGTAAAGTCTCCTACTTGAATTTTTCATTCTTTTTCCCAGCAGAGCTCTGTTCCTCATTCTTGGAATGCAACTATTGGTAAAAACTGTAGTCTATCTTCATCTTGGCACAGGTTTGGCATTTGGTACAAAAGACTGTTCAGCAAGATTTTTCCAAATTATGCTTCCTCCAAAACCATCTACACCTGCCACCGAGCATGTGAGCAGCCCCACTGGCCAGTACAGCTGTGCTTCCCAGGTCCTTCCCCAGCTCCTGAGCTACAGGCAGAGGTAGGTCACATTTCAGACAGGACAACACTCAGGCTTTCCCAGTAGTACTCTTCCACTGGGAAGAAAACTAACAGAGCTTGGTGCAAAAACAACGTGCCCAGAAAAGGAACCTGCCCTTTTCTTTACAAGCAAGCTGTAGATTTGTTTCATCAGCGTAACACAAAAACAGCTGACGTTGAGAATTTAGATACCCAGACCAAGGGGCAGAGGATACTAGTGCAGAGGAGGAACGGTTCGCAGAGGCAGAGCTGTAAGCCACATCAGCAGAGCATGCTACAACATATACTTTCTTCCTATCGGGTTACTGTTTGCCAAATAGTAAGTTTTCCTTCTAGCATGTCATTTGAAGGCTAAAGACTGTAATATGGAAGGTTACAAAAAAGTATAGAGAAAAATATAGAACTACCTCATGGGTGTCCCTACACAAGGCATTCTAGTTAACTGTGATTAGGTAACGAATCCAGTATGGTATATGCTGAATTCTCAAATTTACAGACTTCTGTTAACCCATGGGAGAGACAAATGTCTCAACACACTTTAGCAATGAATCTGAAAGATGAAATTCAGCTCCAGCCTGGAGTGCAGAAGTCAAATTCCCTTGGACGTCAAGCCTCCTCTACAGATGCAGCTTCTAGCACCACTTTCAGACATACCTAAAAAAACCCCAAATGATTTAAACAGTTAGATATTTCTCCCTCTTGAACAAAACTTGCTTTGTCTTTGATGCAAATAGAGATCACTTCCTCAAGTGTGCTGTGTTTACATTTTTAATGACAATAACTCAGCTTTCGCAAGACACTGATTCACAAGCCTGGGTCAGTGGTCTCCTAAATAAATGCCGAACATGCCTGGGAATTATAATTCTTCCATCAGCTTCCCAGTATAAACTAGGAGAAGCACAGTTATAAAACAAGCAACCTGTCAACGTGCTATTTTCTGACAGACGTAAGAAATGACATAACATTTCTTATGACAACTGGTAGAATTTTTAGTCTTTCTTTGAATTTTTATTAACATATTAATATCTGGCCGATGATATCACGTATTGTTTATTGATCTTGAAAGCATATGGGTGCTTCAGAGACATACTGAACTATATTTGCCTATGTAGCAGTGATAGGCAACATAACGAGGTTTTTTTTCTGTAAGTCTTTTTGTTCAAGCTTCTTCCGCTTTCATTTTGCCACTTTTCTGTTTATTTCTTTTGTAGATATAAATGCAGTTGGCATTGGCCAAGCTCTCCTCATGGTGATGTACAGAACAGTCAACTCATGTTTATTCCTGAGAGGACTGAACCAGTAGGCAGCAAGAAGCTTCATCTCTGTTCGTTTGAGGATGTTATCCCAGGGAAGGCAGTTCTAGTTTGTGGAGAAATTTGCTTTGGGGTAAGTCAGTCGATAAACACAAATTGGGTTCTGTTGTTTCTCCAGACCTTTTTTGTCCCTTATGCCTGCCTCACTGATACTCAAATACTAATTTTCACTGTGTTGATGGCCAGGGTGTCTGCTGCTCCTATCAGTCATGAAGACTTGTGCGCCTGCACAAGCAATACTGTAACAGCAAAGCCTGTGAGTACAGAATATTAAACCATGGATTTTCACTCCTTTACAAAGGCAGCTATAGTAATCATGC
This sequence comes from Microhierax caerulescens, assembly GCA_035590215.1. Taxonomy (NCBI): domain Eukaryota; kingdom Metazoa; phylum Chordata; class Aves; order Falconiformes; family Falconidae; genus Microhierax; species Microhierax caerulescens. Next base: position 4,718,392 of record JAVJGJ010000002.1, read on the forward strand.
ACAAAATTAAGCATGTCATAAATTAAGACGGCTATTGGATATCAATGCCTCTTTTAAAAGTGTATCTGTCCCCAAAAGGGGAAAATCTACTTATTTGATCTCGTGATATTTCCATTGTATTCTGTAGAGCAGCGCTGGTGGAATTCATGCATATGATTAAAATCAGCTTCACTGGCAAAGTATTTAATATAAATAGTGTTTCTAAAACAAGAATTGTCCTTAAGGAAAGAAGAAAAAAAGCCCAAAACATTCTACCGTAACAATCAAGGTAAAAGAACTTTTCTTTATATTTAATCCAGAGATTTTGAATACGTGAATGTGTGAGCGGATGACAAAAGCCCCTCACAGACTAATCAGCGCTAGAGGTCATGCCAGAAGTTATTGGAAAGGTAATTTTTTCTAGAGATGTAATATGGTTTTGAATTTGACCTATGGCTTCTCAGTTGTTACCCATGACCCCAAATAATCCAACTTCAGCTTCTTGAAGGCTATTAGGAGTTGAAGGTCGTGCCATATGCTTCCACATTTCCAAGGTAAAGTGTTAGGCCAAATTATAAGCCACTCGGAAAATCTGTCGAAAATAACTGGGTGAACAAAACCTTTCTTTATATTTCCCATCTAATAGGATGTGATTTCAGATTAACCTGTGGTTGAACAAGCCTCTAGCAGATTCTGCACTCTTATTTTTCGCTGAAGAGAAGGAAGTGATGACAATTAGCTACTAAATGTTGTAATTTTTAAAAGTCAGATTTTTTTTATTAAAGAAAACCTGTTACTGTGACCTTTGCTCATACAAATATTCAGATTCTTGTATTTTTCCTGTTATTTAGGAAAAAGGTGTGAGATTCACTTTTTCCAAACTTTGACTGTTGATACCTAAACTGCAAATGTCTGAACACCTCCATATGAGCTGGTTGTGTACCTTCTCCTACAGATTATGGAGAGCAGTCAACAGTTTCAAAGCACAATTCATCCCATCTTGATTGCTTGGCAAAAAATGGTCATTAATCATGATTTAGAAATCCCTGCTTCCCTCCATTGACTCAACCATAAATGAATCAGGGGTGACTGGATCACATACAGTTGTCCACACTGGAGTTGTCTGGAGCCAGGCGACATGAATCCCTCCCTGGGTTTCTAAAGAGATCCATGCCAAAGACACATCTCTTCTCCAGAGGAAGCTAATTCAAAGTTTGGTGAAATTTGTGTTTCCCTCAGCTTCTGAGGGAAGTCTGGGACAGGAAGATTGTTGCTTGCTTGCTTTCTCTCCTCTCTTAAGTGTATATATTGTGGCTCTCTTCAGCAATTTATTAGTGAAGACGCTAGCCTCTTCTGAGCATTTGCTGCCTTGGTGATCTAATAATTTACATAATAATTTCCTTTCTAAAGAACACTAGAGATTATCTGCCTTGCATGGTCACGGTAAATTGCAGGAGTTGGCAATGGGACTTTTAAGCTTGTAGTTCTGAAGCTCCTTGTTGCAAATCTGCATCCACTAAAGCTGAGGCCAGGTGGGTCAGGCAGGAGCCGTCCTGTGTCACACTCCAGTTCCTTGTTGTTGTGAACCCAGAGTGATTCCATGTGCAGAACATCCACCAGCAGTTACTCCGGTGTGCCTGAGGGCCCAATTTAGCATCTATGTAAGCACAAGTATTTGCTGTTTTTCAAGTAGGTTTCAACTAGGTGAGACTGGACCTTCTTGTTGGGAGTGACTGAAGCACAATAAAAATAACCAGGACCTTCAAAATGGACTTAACAATTCGGTATACAGTGAAACAAAAAGTTGGAAATCTAAAATGTCTTTTCTAAAAGCAACATTCCCCAGAGGGTCTTAGAAATACATGCATTCAAAATTGCTACATTTTCAAAATCTTAAACATTATAGCCTTTGAATGCTGTTTTCTGTTCACTGGGATTTATCAAAATAGTTCCATTTCTTCCACATTCTCCATTCATTTAACTCCTCTTATCCCACTTCCCAAAAGCCCAAATATTCAGTTTAACAAAAGCAACTGTTCCTTCCACCTATTTCTCCTCCAGGCAAGACCCTTCAACTACACCACTCTTTGTGCAACTCCACTGTCTGGTAACCAAGAATGCACACGGGGTGAAACTGCCTGTCCTTCCATGTGACTTCTGACGAACTGAGACGAGTGAAGAGAGATGTGAAACTTTAAGGAAAGGGGAAAATGGGAGGCAGTTCAAATGCTGAATGAGTGGGGTCATGTTGCCTCATTCTTGCTCATTTGTTACCATCTGATGACTCAGCATCACAAGGGGAATAGTGACTCTGCAATTCTTGTAAGCCCTGTGTAATAATTCCTTCCACATATCAAGAGGTGGTAGTGGGGGATTCTTCTAAACCAGCTAAAACTAATTAAACATCTAACTTTACATCCTGCTTACATGCTGTGCACAGCTTGTGTTTTTCTCCTACAATGTGGAATGCTAGAATATACCAAAATGTGGGCATCTTTTTTTTCTGGATGCAAACCCAAAAAACATGCAAAAATTAATTCTTTACCTCAAAGATTTTGCACTGTAAGACAGACAAATGCAACAAGCCACACCATGCTGAGGAATAGCTTTGTGTTGTTGCTAGAAGCTTTTTTTTTCATAGAGAAAAATTGAACACTGATGGGGAAGTCAAGCCAGTTAAAATATATGGTGCAGATTTCACATGATGACTGTGACGCTTTCTTGTAACTCTTGCTAGTGCAGAGAGCACAGTCAGCAGAAATGGTGCACGAACAGAATACCCTTACCCTCAGCTTTGAAGTTGAACAACCTCTGAAACGCATTACTCTCTGTGCCTTATGAAAACTTCTTTTATTCTAATACTAGTTTTTATCATTTCTAGCAATATGGTCTGTAAGATGTGTCTGATACAGAGCTTGGGAAAGTTGCAGGTTTCCGTTGGGAGGCAGCTTGGAGTATGTGCTTCTGCACATGCACTGTGGGCAATGCTGCTATCTAACAACATATCTCTGCAGAGACGTTTTCAAGTCATTTGAAGCCCAAAAGTTCAATAGCAGGAGATTCTCCTGAAGCAGATGCAAGTAATGTACTGTAAGATGTTCCATCAGCTCCCAAAACTGTTATTTTATTTTATTACAGCCTGCTTCTCTCTGAAGGACTTGGTGTTTCTCTGTGCAAAATTCTTTCTTTCACACCCACCATATGAACTCCTGCAGGAACATACGTCCGTTCTCTTCTAAGAGCCATTCTTCTCCTGTGGGCTGCTGGCCCACCAAACTAGGAAACTAAAGGTGGTCCTTTCAGGGAAGGATAATACATCTGAGCTAATATGTTTTTGAGCAAAAAAAAGAGGATAAGTGGGAACGTTTACTTCTGCAGAAAATAAAAAGAGCTCCCTCAAACAGCATTGCACTGGACTAGGAAGAGAAGATCCTTCTACCCTGATCCCTCAGGTGCTTTCGCAGTTAGTCTTCATTTGCTGCCACAGTTCCCTTCAGTAGGTGTCCTACCTTGCCTCGGTTGCAAGATAAAATAGGATGTCTAGCCGTTGTGTCCTGTTTCTGCAGATGTGCCTGCTGTATTCAAGGCTTCATTTTTAATTTGTGTTCATATCCCTGAGTGGAAAGAACGAGGTTGGGACCCCATAAGAAGTTATTTTGCTTAATTAGTCCTGTGCTTAGTTACACCAACTGCTATGAGTGGATGGACAGCACTAAGAGAGCAAGGAGTTTCAGCTGTGCCAGACCACAATGCTTTTAACGAAAAGTCCAGCTTCTATGAGCACTAAACCAGTGGGACACACTGGCATGAGCCCAGTGGGGTGTCTCTGGTGTGGTGGTGCCATTGAGGCCAACGCTGGGGATTCAGAGCTGCACACAGACCAAAACCGGCGTATCTGCTGAGCAGCAGGATCCAGCTGTTAAAACCTTAAACAAGCCAAGGAATCTGAGGGCAATGTTAGGGAATAAAGAGAATAGTGGGAAAATGCCAAGAGATTATTAGCTTAGCCAAAGATTACACATTTGCACTAGTAATTAAAGTATTTTGCATTGGATGCAGGCTTTGGCAAGTACCACTGACAAAAGATTTCACACATGCATGTGTGCGTGCAAGTACACAAGCTCTTACACACACACACACAGGCAAACAGAAAGAATGAAATAAGCCATTAAGAAATATTTCCGCATAATGCAATTATTACAGCTGTATAATTGAATGGGGAAACCATTGATCTGTAGTAGAAAGGAAATTGCTCTTTTCATTGTGTTCCTATGAATATGTGAACATTAATCTCAATCTATAATCAACGTTCATTTCAAATCTGATTGCGTGCCACTAAACACCCGTAGCTATGCTAACATTATGTTAATATGGTTCAACATCATAGCTCCCAGCTTCACAGCACAAATATTTTTCTTTGGCAATCAATAGTAATTTCAGCTGAGTGGATGGAAGTCACGTTTTAATGGTAATCTTTCCTCCAAGCCTCCAAGTGGAAACTCGACTGGTACCTTAGCACGGCTGCAGTGCATTGCATGTAATCAGATAAATTAACCTAAAAGAGAGAGAGAGAAAACACAGATCAGAAATAAAAAGCGGCGCCAAGAAGCTCTACATTTTCCCGATAGATTAAAGTGCTCATTACCATGAGAGAGAGAGTGGATTTCAAGAGGGGGAACTGAATTCCCTTGGCTTTGAGCCGTGGCTGTAGAGGCGGCAGGTCACCCTACGCACGGCACTTAGCGCAGCCAGGGGATGCCTCCGAGGAGGGGAGAGCAAGGCAATTCAGGAGGAGGGGGGAGCAAGGCAATTCAGCCAGGGCTGGCCTGGACCCTGCTCCTGAGAGCCTGGCTGGCCTCAGGACACTGCTGTTTGTCCAAGTATAAGGAGTCTCAGTTTTAACGCCACAAGGCACCGCAGGCTTCCTGCGAGACCTTGAGTAAATCAGTTATTTTACTTGTGCTTCACTTCCCTGGTTTTGTAAAAAGGATAGAACAGTGCTTCAGTGTCCCCTGGGGATCCTGTGAAGATTTGGGAGTGATCAGTTCCTGGGAATGGGAGCTATAGAGCAATGTTGCATTGTACAGATCTCTCTCGGCTTTGCTGTCTCACAGAGGTAAAGTGCAGGAGCTTTTATGCTGCTGCTGTTATAGCAAACTGCTATTCCCTTAATGACATTTATTGTCAGGTTTGTTTGGGTTTTTGGTTTTTTTTTTGATTGGAGGGGCCAAACTGCTGGACTGAGTTCCTTCTTTCTAAAATAGAAAAAAACAGTGGTCATTGTAAAGTCTAGACAAAAAGTACTAGACACGGACCAGTGCTACCTTCACAGCTACCAGGAGCTCCATAAAGGTATTCAGACACAAGAATATAAGGACAGGAAAACATCTGTACTGATTTGGACCATGGCTGGCTTAGCCAGATATCCACTTCTTTTAAGTGGATGGATGGGGGAGACCAGGGAAGCACAGAAGAACGGATCAGACAGATGGAGACACTTCCCCCATAGCACTCTCCCACGGTCTGGTGGCCCAGGCACTTCTTGAGATATAAATGTTATCTTTACCCACCATAAAATGTTTTGTTGTTGCTGTTATTTTTTAAAATTCTTTTTTTATTTTTCTTTTTTTTTTTTCATTGGTGAATATATATTTCTAAGAAACTCCAAGGGGTGGGTTTTTGTCCAGAAGGTTGTCCAACCCCTTTTAGAACACTTTCAAGCCTTTTTCACCTTCAGTTTCCTCTAGCAAGAATTTCTTCAGCTCTGCTGTGTACAGGAGCGAATTACTTTGAATTCTACTGATCTTAAACAAGATTTTTCAATAGCAAATATAGACTGTGGGTTGCCTTGGTAGTACTTATTTTGTTTGACATTATTTTTATTCCCTACCTTGAGGCAGCTTTTAAAGAACCTGATCTGTAAATCCGTTATCTTTAAATCTACTTCTTCTTTGAAGTCTGGTCCCTCCTAGGTTCCTTAACAGATTTAAGTGTCTTGACTTGTGCACCCCAAAAGACTCTCCAAACAGTGAGTCACTTAAAAAATCTTATCTCTATTATTTTGCTTAGTGCTGAATAAATTCCCAGTGTCCCATCAAGCCAGGGTTACCTACAAAGGTGTTCTCTATGGGAGGCAATCTTCTCGGATGTTATTCCAGGTTCCTGGCCAGGGTCTAGCAGAGGTCCTTGGGACTTTGCTCTAACCAGAAAACTTCTTTATTTGAATGGACATTTTTTAATGGAACAGGGTCTTCTTGAATGGCTGTCATGCCTAATTTTGCAGATCTTCATAGGAGTTTTTCCTCTTTTCTAGTTCCTCCAAAGGTATTAGTTTTCAGCAACCTGCTCAGATTTACCAGTGAGGAAACTAGAAGCAGAAAGACGAGCTCTGAAATGTGTACAGGTTCCACATGAACAGCTCCTTTTGAGAGTGTACCAATTTTCCCTGCTTTGGGCCAAATCAGAAATCACTCAGACTATTTCATCCTTGCAACTTAACTGCTTTGACTTTCCACTCAGTGTAAAACCAGAAGTTCTGAGTAGTGTCAACCCCTCGGTTTTCTACGTAAGAAATGTTTAACCACTTGGTAAGCTTGTGTTACTGAAGGTCTCCAGCCAGGCTGTGTTTGGTTCAGTAGTGCTTTTCCTGGGTGGGAAGCGTGTTGGAATATGGCACTTAAATCCATCTTGGCTAACTCGGATATATCTAAGGTAGATCCTTAAAAACAATGTTATTTCAAAATTAACAGAACATACTTGCATGTGCATGAAGAGTGAGGTTACAGCAAAAAGCAGTCCCTTCTCTCCTTTAAGCTGAGCCAGTTTCAACTGGCTTCTGGCTTTCCCCGAGATCAGGAAGATGAAACTGCAACTGAGAGCCAACTCTCTTCCTTCTCCTATTTGATTTCTGTGCCCAGGCCACTGTGGACCTGACCCCCAGGACCTCCTGGCTCTAAAAATGGATATTGCACTGCCCAAGTGGCTCCGGTGAAGTGCAGAATTGGAAATGCAGTGTTTGTAGTTGTAATGATTTGCAGAACAGGTGGGTCTTGGGAAACAGGGAAAATTGGCTGCCATCACCTCAGTGGCTTCTTTTGTGGTCCAAAGAAAAGGAGAACCAGTATCTCCTACCTGCTGCAGATTATTCAAGTCTTCCAGCTAGTGGGCTAAATTCCCACTGATGTAAACTGGATTAGCTCTGCTGGAGTCAATGTTGCTGAGCTGTTTCACATGCTGGCTTAGGATTTCTCCTGTTATCTTTGAGCATGGGTAGAATAAAAACTGTAGCATTACAATTAAAGTCTCTCATATGCAGTGGATGATAATCCGTGCCATTCCTTGCCTCTTTGGAGCCCAGTAAAGTTGTCTCAAGATTATGAGCCTTAGATGTTTAGAGCAATTTTGACTGGATCAGAGGTTATAGCCTCTGCTTTTTAACATTCTGCTTTTATTTGCAGGCTATGAAGTGTAATAGTTCACCATTTTGGTTTAAGTATCACAATAAAAGTCAGTGAGATGGAACAGGCAATAAGCAGCCGTTTTACATCAGTGCTGCTGAGACGGAGTACTTAAGTCTTCATTAACCTACGGAGGAAGGAGTTACAGAAAAGACACTTGAAATAAAATACCAGGGATGAGGCTCAGATCTCTTCTGGACCCACACGGGCAGGCGCATCGGAAGGCTGGTCTGTGGTGCAAATGCCTCTTTGTGTCTGTGCCACCGTGCGAAGACTGGGAGGGTAAGGACACCCTGAGCTGGTGTGGCAGGGGCAGGGGTGGCCAGCTGTGTCACTGCTGAGGGACACCAGGAGCTGAAGGGAGGGTATGCCAGACGGGCTGTACTGCAGGGTTTTAATATCTCCGGGATGGCATTTCTGTAGGGTGCATTTGCAGCATCTCTTTGTTCTTCATTAGGCCCTTTATTAGAATTATGAGACTGCTGGGTCTCCTTCTGACGCATGGTATTCTGTTAATGGTCCACATGCTTCCACATATAGTCCAGGAGAAGGTGGGGAATACAGTGGCAGGTGGACAGATTTCAGATTTCTGGGTGCCAAAACAGCACAGAAGTATGGCAATGTCAGTTAGCTCAAGGCACGCTGCTAACGCTTCTTAAATATGCATGGTTTCGCAACTTTCCAAATATTTAGAGCTTTCATAACATACATTCAGTAAACTTACAAAATCCTGCTTGAACAATTCATAGAAAATAGTGCTTAGTAAGAGGCAGAACTCTGGGAACTGGGCATGAATCTCTAAGATTTCTTGGAGGTTCAGATGAAATTGCCTCTATGTACAGCAGCAGCACAGCTTGCCACCGCTGGAAACGTGGCCATGTTTTGACCGCACGTGATGGTAGAAGAGGTAGGCCAGCTGTGAAATAGTAATAAATAAATAAATCAATAACTCTCTCTCCCAACCCCAAGGAAGTTCCACCGCCAAGAACAGAGTGTAACGCTCCCAACACCCAGCTGCAATCCGGACTGAAATCCCTTTCTCTCCCTTCAGACTGAGGCGGAAAAACCCTGTGGCCTAGTTTTTGGGGCTGGTGTGTGGATAACTGGCACAGAAACCTGCTGCAGGGCTGTGGCTGGTCAGTGTAAGGCTGTTGGATGGCACGTGCCCAGGTGTGTCCCTGGAGGAGCCTTTGCTTCCCTCCCAAGCCCCTTGGCTCAGTGGGTTGTGCCCACACCACTGTTCCTAACTGGTAACGGAGAAAAGGAATGACCCATGTGTTGTCCTGGGGAGCGTAATCAGCTGCAGGGACTTGTGTGTCCCACGAGCAAGTACGGGGGAGCCAAAGGCAAAATGTAGCTCGAAGACTCTATTTTGAGGGCAGAAGGACCTGTGTCAAAGGGGAGGAAATGGGCATCACAAGCTCCTGGGTTTGTTGACAAATAAATTTTTAGGATCATCATATAGTTTGGGTTGGAAGGGACCTTTAAAGGCCATCTAGTCCAACCCCCTGCAATGAGCAGGGACATCTTCAACTAGACCAGGTTGCTCAGAGCCCCGTCCAACCTGACCTTGAAAGTTCCCAGGAATGGGGCATCTCTCTGGGCAACCTGTGCCAGTGTTTCACCACTCTCATCATAAAAACATTCTTCCTTCTATCTAGTTGAATCTACCCTCCTTTAGTTTAAAGCCACCACCACCTGTCCTATCGCTACAGGCCCTACTAAAATGTCTGTCTCCATCTTTCTTATAAGCCCCCTTTAAGCATTGAAAAGGCCAAAATAAGGTCTCCTTGGAGCCTCCTCTTCTCCAGGCTGAATAAACCCACCTCTCTCAGCCTTTCCTCCTAGGAGCAGTGCTCCATCCCTCTGATCATCTTCATGGCCTCCTCTGGATCTGCTCTAACAGGTCCATTTTTTTTTCTGTACTTTACCTGCTTTCCACTTAGGCACAGTGGTAGTGCCCTGTGTTAGACTTCAGACTCATTTTATGAAGGAGAAATCTCTTTCCCTGCATCCCAGAATCAGGAGAGCCCAGCTCAGATGAAGGCATTGCTGCCTTCCCTCCTCCTGAACCGAGCCATCTCCCTGGTCCCACAAGTGCAGCATCCCAGCCCTGGGCTGTACACAACAGATTTTTTTTGCTGCTTCTTTAAAAGGTCTCCTTGAGATTGCCTCTATTTACTTTTCAGCATAATGAAAATTGTTTCCCTTGCCTGGGGGAAGCACAAAGTAGAAATGCTGAAAGTTTACTGTTCTGGCTTATTGCTTAAAAGAGGTTTTGCGGTTCGAGGGCAGAGCTTACTGTGCCATGCGTGTGTCTCCTCCTTGTCCTGGGTTTTGCAATGTAAGAGTCCTTCCAACATCTTTTGCAATCTCTGCAGGATCTCTCTGTCTGCTGGGCTTCTGTTTGAAACCCAGTAGAACTATTACAATCTTTCCAAAACACAGTCTCTGCCTGTGTTTGTGATTCACTTCCCCCACCCCCCAGCCCCCCCCACATTCTCATCCTCAATTTGCTCTTTCTCCAGGCAAGTTAAACACCTCCTCCTGAATGCTGAACAGAGAATGATAATGTCCATTTTTGTTTCCGAAGATAAAACTGGGAAGAAACAACAGAGAAGGAAAACATCCCTCTTGAAATAGGTGGTTATACCTGTCTACTTCATTTATTTTACTGCAGGAAAACACAAAAAAATTAACCAGCTGTAGGGTGAGAGGCAGGTTTAGAGTCTGTTCAATTTTCAGCTTTGTTACAGGCTTCTTACATCACTTACTTATGTAGAAAAATTCAAAGACAACAACCTATTATTTAAAGTCCTCATTTTCTGTGGTGTTACATAGAAAATGGCTGGTTACAAGTAATTTTGCTTTCAGATGAAATTAGATGTAGTAGTCTTCTGGAGTACATCTGCTTTGTCAATCTATATTGCCCAGCGGAGATTTACAGCTAGGTGTAAATGAAGTGGAAGCAACGTATTCACATCAGTGGATGTGAACTTGGATCGCTTACCTATACAGGCTGGCCACACTGTATGGATATTCAAATCATGGCTTCAAGTCCCTCATCTTATGCAAAAGCAGAAAAATACTTTATCACATCACAAAAGGATAAGGAAGATTCAGGATAAATACTTTAAAGACCATGAAGCATTTTGATGCTACCGTGGTGAATGTAACTAACTAAGATAAATGGACGGTTAGGAATAAGTAATAAAGTAAATAAAATGAGGTGAGTAAGCGCTTCATAAAGCTCTGCTGCTTCGTCAGAGAACAATGAGCTTTCCTAGGGTTCTAAGATGAGCAGGTTGTGTGTGATCTTAGTGGCTACCAAAATCCATGAGAGAAACTGAAGAAATCACTAAGGTCCTACCTAACTTTGTATTTGCATTTTTAGGTCTCTGAATTCCTGTGTGTGCCCTTGCCCTGAGAGGCAAGGGCACGTTGAAGCTGTGTGAAGCCTGCATGCTTGTGAGCATAGACTAAATGAAGCACTTTCAACTATCCAGCTAGAGATTCAGTGTAAATCCCTTACAGTACTTGGAGATAACATCTAAAATAAAAGTGCTTTCCCCCCCCCCCTCTCTGTTTCCCCTTGGCCGCTGTTGTACTATGAGAAAGGGCTCTCTGTGTATTTAAATGCTGATGAACTCTTAAGTAAAGAATCAAAACAAAGGGGGGAAACATAGTCCCCAGGAGTATGTGAACAGCAAGGGCTTCTCTGCCTTTGCCCTGATTTTCCTTTCCCCTTCAAACAGCTGTAAATCTTCATGATCTCTCTCCTTGTCCACCGACTCTGCTAGAGGCAAGTGAGCAGGAACATGCACAAATATTCAACCCTAGAGAGAGAAAAAAATGCTGAAATAATCCCTATCTACACCTCAACCCCCATTTACTCTCTCCCCTCTCCATGCAGCCATGCCAGTGCCAAGACATGTCAGCACATGCAGGGGGTTCATCTGATGCCTTTTTAGTTCCCTGCTATTTGTTTGCAAGACTTAAGCAGGTGAGAATTTTATAACGGGCTGATCAAGGATGAATAGAAACCTCCTGTTATTCCCATCTCAGTTTTCTGAATAGCAGCATCTATTTCTATCCACCAGGCTTTGGAAAGGGGACACTGCCTCCCTCAGAATCCTTTTTCTCTCCCCCTACATTTTTCTCCTACTGAAAATGCATACAGTTCAGAAGTGTGTAGTGACACTAAATCAGCACTGTCCAGTTTGTGCCTGGGAATCCTCTTGCTGGGGTGATGGCACATCGCTTTCCCTGC